>CM020510.1:21482772-21672772 GCA_009823395.1 Thamnaconus septentrionalis | reverse complement strand
ATATATATATATATATATATATATATATATATATAAGTGATCGGGTTTCACACCAACCGAGGCCCTAAAATGAACGCGGCAGTGTTCGACGCGTTGCGCTATTATGAGTAGTGGACCCCAGCCTCTCCTCCTCCTCTTTCCCACCCTCAATCCTCCGCCTCCTCCACCTCCCCTTGTCCTCCTCCTCCTCCTCGGTGCACTCGGTCGATCACGGCCCACAGCCCGGCCTGATATTTCTGTCTGAATCACCGATTTCTACCCCCCCACAAACACACACACACACACACACACACAATCCCCACCTACCCCCAAACACCGGTCAGCTCTGAACTGAGAGGAATAGAGAGTATTCCCCTTTTCCTCTCTCCACAAACAGCCGACTCCCTTCCCCCTTTTTTTTTTCCTTCCTGATCACCTGCTCGAGCCCCCCCACCACCACCAGTCCCCCACACCTCCTCGCCGCATTGTTGTGGCGACATTGTGTCTCTTACCGGAGCCTGGAGTAGAGAGAGAGAGAGAGAGAGAGAGAGAGAGAGAGAGAGAGAGAGAGAGAGAGAGAGAGAGAGAAATAAACGTGTCATGATTAGAATTAATGATTGCACGCATCTTCACAGCCTCATTCATTATCTCAGATTAATTATCTCGCACGTGTACCAGTTCACTTGTGTGCACTTCATAAAGCACAAACCTCCTGGGCCGCTCCATGGCGCCTCGGTCTCCTCCTATTTTAATCTCTAACAGGGGCCGTGGCAGTGTCCAGAAGCTTGTTTTTTTTTTTTTTTTTTTTTTTTTTTTGTTTGTTTGGTTTTTTCATAGCAAAACGTGAATGGGAGGAATAAAAATGTGAGTCGACGTATCTGGCCGTGTTAAAAAAAAAAGACAGATATAGATAAAGAGAGAGAAAGAGAGAGGGGGGGAGAGAAGTCACATTTCGAATTCATTTCAACGCTTAATTTGCCAATTTTCATCGGCCGCTGTTATCGCTCATTTTCTCAACAGGCCCCACGATGAGGGGAAAAAAAAAAAAAGCCTCCCGCGTTTCCAAAAGAGAGAAAGTTTTGTTTCCCCCTCAAGTTCAGCACGATGCAGGACGTCGGCCAGCGATAGTTTTCCAACTCGCAACCTCTGCCTGCACCAGAATGAGAATGCGTGAGAATAAAATCCATTGCTCGCTGGGGATTACACTGGTAAGGTTAAAACCATTTTTTGCATTTAATAGTGTCTCTGCCTAGAGGGGAGTTGAGATATTTTTTAAGCCTGTAGCCTATATTTTGATTTCCTTCTATTCGTGGATTAATCTGCCTCTGTGAGCTGCCTTCTTTTTCTCCCCCTCTCCTCCTTTTACTCCTCTGTGGTTTATTCTAAATCAGGCGGAGATTATCCCCGCTGACAGACTATCAAGGCATCTTCCGCACAGAGAAATAACAACAACTTTTTGTTGTTTACATTCTGCGTTTACAAGTTTTGCGCGGCGGCGCAGACTAAGACCCGCCGCCTGTGGATATATATATATATATATATATATATATATATAAAATATATATATATATATATATATATATATATATATATATATATATATATATATATATATATATATATATTATTTTTTTTAAAAAAGCTTGCTGCGAAAAGTTTTTTTCTTCCTTCTTTATCGCGTGGTGCGGGTGGGAAATAATTATTAAACATTGGGCTCGAAAACGCTCTATTTCCAATTGCTGATTGTCCCTCCACGCAGAGCTGCGGGCCGCCCCCAGTTGTCATGGAGCGCAAATGACCCTGATGTCACTGCGTCCGTCTGATCTGATGGTAAAAGAACCGGAAGCAAATAAATAAATGGCCGCGGAAGCTGAAAAGTGTAGACATGGAAAGAAGACAAGCGGGAGCGTGTGTGTGTGTGTGTGTGTGTGTGTGTGTGTGTGTGTGTGTGTGTGTGTGTGTGTCGGACCCTTATCTCCTCTCTCTCTCTCTCTCTCTCTCTCTCTCTCTCTCTCTCTCTCTCTCTCTCTCTGTCTGTGTCCTACAGCCAGTAACACATGTCCCGTTGAAGGGGCGCTCCTCCGTGCGCGCTACCCAGACGCCGCGAGGCAGCTGGACGGGGGAGGAAGGGGTGGGTGGGGGGGCGCAGGCGCGCGTTTTGCATGAGAAGTTGTCCATATGCATGAAGGATGCTGGCGGTCGGTTGATTCAGGATGGATGGTTGTTCTGCATGGGACGCTTTTCTGTTGCTACTGCTGCTCAAAGTGGGCAGATTGCTGACACCCTGTACCCCCCCCCCCCCCACTCCCCCCTCCCAATAATTACATTAGTCAGACACCTAAAGAGTTCCTCTCAACACGACAGCCGAGTCGAATAAAGTCGCTACAAACAAACACTTTTGAAATAGCGGCAAAGCTTCACGTCATCCACGCACGTTCCTCTGTTTGGCCGGAAATGGCTAATAATCCACAGAGGTGTCACAGCGCTGTTGTTATGTAGCCTTTGCCCCGAGAGGTGCGCGTGGAGTGGAGAGTGGATTGCACCTCCGCGAGGCTGTCAACTTTCGAGCCTCCCCGTCTTTCACCTCCACACTTCCCAGCGCCGCGCGTCGCTCCAAAACAGCGCGTCGCTCTCCGAAAGCGGGGCCGCACGAAAACGACCACGACCGCGCTGGACGGGCGGAATCGAGGTGGACTTTCTGCTGCCTGTCGAACATTTCGACGGGTGCTTTAAAGCGCGAAACGGGCCGTGTGAGGCGTTGGATTCTAGGGATCATTTATTGGTGATTCAAGAAAAAATAGTAATAATGATATTAAGTGGAGCGACACGGTGGTGCGGTGATAGGCACTGCCGCCTCAGCTAAGAAGGTCGTGGGTTCGATTCCGGGCCTGGGACCTTTCTGAGTGGAGTTTGCGTGTCTCCCTGTGTCAGCGGGTTCTCTGCGGGTTGTCCGGCTTCCTCACACATAGTCCAAAAAAAAAACCATTAAATAATAACTCTGAATTGTCCGTAGGTGTGTGTGTGTGTGTGTGTGTGTGTGTGTGTGTGTGTGTGTGTGTGTGTGTGTGAGAGAGAGAGAGAGAGAGAGAGAGAGAGAGAGAATAGATGTTGTTTGTCTCTCTATGTGGCCCTTCGATGAACTGGCAACTACGCCCTATGACAGCTGTGTTGGGCTCCAGCAACCCTGAGTGCAGAGAGTAACGGGTATTGAAAATGGACGGATGGCAGTGGGGCGACAGTTATTCGTTAGTAAGCAACGACAAATCTGTGCGTAATTTCCCGGCTTTGCGCGGAGACACGGGGAGCGCGCCGTGCAGCAACCACGAGCTCCAGCTTCCTTTTTTTTTCTTTTTTTTTTCCTAATCGGGAAAGACGCGACTGTATCTACCTGCTCAGATTCCTCCTCCACGCCCCCCTCATGCCTGGAAGACAATTTGTTCAGCAGCCTGAGATGTGGAGCCTCTTTCCCTCCGCGCTGCTCGCCCTCCTCCTCCTTCCTCCTCCTCCTCCTCCTCCTCCTCTTCCGCAGCCGCCGCCGCTTCTCTTCCTCCAAACACATTCGCCAACATATGACAGTTTGCGGGGGGAAAAAATTCTTGACAATTGGCGTCCCTGAGTATGTGGCATAAATAGCAGGCAGAGCACCTCGCCGGGTTTTAGGGATGTGGGGAGGCTTTGATGGCTCGCTGGCACGGCGCCGGAGCTGATTGGTCGGCGCGCGGCCTGACGTCACGAGGCTGGAAATAAGGCTGGGGCTCGAGCTTTAGGAGCGAGACAGTGTAGCGCGAGAGAGACCGGCGCATCCCAGCGTACACACACGGTGCTTCTGGAGACTGAAGGGGGGGGTCATCCCATCACATACACAGACACGCACGCACGCGCACGCACGCACGCACACACACCGAGTGCTAAACTGGAGCCGCCGGCGCATCCCAGCATCCTCTGCGCATCCGCGAAAACAGCGTGCAAAGACACCCAGGATCGTCGGACTGAGCGGAAAGGAAGAAAAGAAACACTTTTATTTTTTTAAGCTTCTTTTTATGAGGCTTTGTGGGTTTTGATTTTTTTTTTTCGGGTTTTTTTCCCCCCCCTGTTTTTCCACTGGATACGCTGCCATGTCAAAGTACACCGATTTATTCACAGGGCGCGCGTGTCTTGCTGTGTGACAGCTCATCCCCGAAAGCGTTTTAGTTCGACGTCTCATCCAGCAGCACCGGCTGACTGACTGACTGTGACCGGCGCGCCACTCTCCTCTCCGGCCGATGCGTCACCTCCAAGAGCGCCGGGACAACCGAGCGGGCTCCGGTCTCCTTCGCCGCCTGAGCCGATCCGCTGCTTTCCTGACCTGAATATCCGCATTTCACCCCCAAGGATCCGATAAAGGACTGACTTATTTTCTTCCTCTTCTTCTTCTCTCTCCGATTTTGGGTGTTTTTTTTTTGTTTGTTTTTTACTCTCCCACCTCTGTGGGAGAGGAAGGACACAGCCGCTACCACATCCCATCCCGCCTGCTTCTTCTTCTCTCGTTTTTTTTGTGTGTATTATCATTCTGGACGCTGATCCGCTTTACGCATGCAGGGAGAAATCCGTGGTGACACCTGATCGACTGGCTTCTCCGCGCACATTGACCCGGGAGCTCCAGGCGAATCAGGGGAGGGGAGGGAGAATTGAGAGAGAGTGAGCGAGAGAGACGAAAGTACGCGGTCAATGCTCGGCCTACGCCGTTGATCCCGTTTTGTGTGTTGATCGTGCGCGCTTCGTCCGCGGTGTTGTTCGCCCAGCCAAAGCCATGGTCCACTGCGCCGGCTGCGAGAGGCCTATCCTGGACCGCTTTCTGCTCAACGTGCTGGACAGAGCTTGGCACGTCAAGTGCGTGCAGTGCTGCGAGTGCAAATGCAATCTGACTGAGAAATGTTTTTCCCGAGAAGGAAGACTCTACTGCAAAAACGACTTCTTTAGGTAAGCTGCTTGAGAGGTGTGTTTGATTTCGTTTTTTTTTTTTTTTTTATTTCTGTCATTCTTTCTGTCTTTCTTTCTTCTTCTTTTTTTTTTAAAAAAAAGAAAGATATATTTTTAATGTTTATTATTGTTGTCACAAATGTTAGAAAGCCAGAGCCAGAGCATTAGAAAAATAATTTACCCCGAGGAAAATTTGTAAATAGAAAAGGGAATAATAATGTGTTTAATAATAACGATTGTTTAAAAAATAGGTTGAGCATAAGTGTGGATATATAGCACTGGATAATTATTATTTAAAGTCGTAGCTAAAACTTTTAAATTATCCGTAATTCAACATCAACCCCAGGGCAAAAAAAAAAGTAAAGCATAACAGCAGGGAGTGACTCCAGATGAATGGTGAAACAAAGGCTACGGTTATTTACTTTGGAAATTGTTTATAGAGCTAAGAGCTCCTTCTACCCAGGATGGACCAACAGCGAGTTAATAAATGGATAAATCGACCTATCCGTGCCTGCAGGCGTGAGCGAGGACTTGGAGGCGATAAGCTTTGATTAGGAGCGAGTAATTAAAAGCTTGTTAATTTGGATTCTTATGCAAAACAACAACAAAAGAGGGGCAGCGACGTAAAACGCGTGTGTACTCGCTCTCAGCAGGGTGAGGGGGCTGTGCAGGGTGAGGAAATCGAGGAAATCACACTTGTGTCTTTACGGCGTGTTGTGCAGCCCTGGGGGGGAGCGTCCAGGATCAAACCCCGGCCAGAGGAGCCGTGGCCCGGTGTGTTTACACAGGCCGACTGAGGTGGACGTGATAAGTGGATTTGAATAGTAAACTGGCTGAAAAGATCAAGTCCGCAGACAATGCAATCACAGACGGGCTGTCAACAAGCGGTGCAGCGCCCCTCAATACACATTGTTTAAGGCTGAACTCGGTGGCAGGCACCTGGAATGTATATTATTCCGAATCGGCCCCGTTACTGAGGGACATGGATATTTAGTGATTCCAGCCTGGAAGTAATGACTGTCAGAGGCAAAATTCTCGGAAATGTACAAACACACAGAGGGGCGGAATTCTTGACTGCTCAGTAAGTAGTACAATAGTAATAGAATTCTGCAGTGGCAATTATTTGTTAGTATTTTGTTTTTGTTTTGTTTAATGGATAAACAATAATAATAGAAAAACAAAACAAAAATAAGCCAAAGCGTTTTCTTCCACTGCAGATCCTTAAATGTGTTTGTGCAAATGTGTGCTTCAGACTGAACACAGCACAAGGAAACAGAATATCAAAAGAAAAATAATGCAATGGCAGGACAATTTAAAAAATGACAACTGCGACAACACAATGATAAAAATGAAAATAGTGACGTAACAATAATAATAATAAAATAATAATAATAATAATAATAATAATAATAATAATAATAATAATAATCAAAAGTCTTGCTGAAGGAAACATAATTCTCCGAATCGTTGTAATGAATTATCTGAACATTTTCCCTTTATTTTCACTATTGGTACTATCTTATTTACCAGAGCAATTTCTTCTAAAATAGAGACGCTTTAAATGCCCGGTAAGTGTTGAAAATGTGCGCGTTTGTGTACTGAAAATACATGAATTTGGTTTCTGTAGAGAGTAAAACAATAAATGTTTAATATACATTGCTACTAAAAGTCTGGAGTCCATTTAAATAAATAATGAAGCATCCTGCGAAATGCGAAAAACAGAAAACAAACAAATACGCAAGACCGTTAATCAAAAGAGAAAAAAACAATTTCCATCAACATTATTATTATTATTATTATTATTATTATTATTATTATTATTATTATTATTATTATATTCGAGCTCTGCTCAAACATTTAAAAGAAACGATAACAAATAAACACACACACACACACACACACACACACACACGTTATTGACGCTCGCGCTCCTTCTGTTTTCTCCTGTGCAGGCGTTTCGGCACCAAGTGCGGCGGTTGTGCGCAGGGCATCTCTCCAAACGACCTGGTCCGGAGAGCCCGCAGCAAAGTGTTCCACCTCAACTGCTTCACGTGCATGATGTGCAATAAGCAGCTCTCCACCGGCGAGGAGCTCTACATCATCGACGAGAACAAATTCGTGTGCAAAGACGACTACATGAACAACACCGCTGTCAAAGACACAAACCTCCTCTCAGGTACGCCGAGGAAGCCCCCCTCGCGCTGCGTTGCCCCGCGTGTGCGCGCCTGTGCGCGGCAGGATAAATTGTGATGGATGTGATGTGTTCAGCCCCGCAGTGGCTTCATCATTTCCATGACCAGGACTTAGACGGCTCCCACAGAATAGAATCTATTGATCATTCGTTCCTCAAAAGCCGACTATTTTCACTTTCAGCCTTTATACATACATATATAAATATATATTCCATCACAGTCTTGGGATAAAGGTCTTCAGTCGAGGCTGTTATTATAAATCTGGAAGTTGGATTGTTACGCAATTGCAGTTTTGACCCCTTTTTTTTAAAAATATTATTATTCTTATTATTATTTTATTAACGTTTAATTCGAACCGTGGCTTCGTCTCACACTGAGGCTCGTGTCCGTAAGTGGTCTTCTAAAGCGGCAAAAGCCCCTCAGGAAACATCCCGCTATTTCCTAGAATGATTGAATATTTTGCGCCATAATGAGGTCATAGTTCATTCCCATTTCAGTTGACCACCGCGGACGTATTAAACAGTGATTACCGTTTGCATTCGCCTGTCGCTCTGCACTTAATCAGCGGAGAGAGAGAAAAAACTAAATCAGAAACGTGATTCTATTTTTCCTCCCGAATGGTTCAAAAAATAATCCGTTGTAATGCTTATTGTTTTTATTATTATTCTTTCCTGGGCAGTGACGGCATGCAGCGACCCTAGTTTATCGCCGGACTCCCAAGACCCGCTGCAGGACGACGTGGTCTTGAAGGACACGGAGATAGCCGCGCTGTCGGACAAGGAGACGGTGAACAACGAGAACGACGATCAGAACTTGGGCGGGAAGCGGCGCGGCCCTCGGACCACCATCAAGGCCAAACAGCTGGAGACGCTGAAGGCGGCGTTCGCCGCCACCCCAAAACCCACCAGACACATCAGGGAGCAGCTGGCGCAGGAGACCGGCCTCAACATGAGGGTCATCCAGGTAGGGACAGGGAGGTGGGGGTGTGTTCTTGGGAGATGACGCCATTATGCCTAGTGTGTAAAAAAACAAAACAAAAAACAAGCAATTAAAAACTTGATCCACCTTTACTAAAAAAACAAAAAAAAAAAAAAAAACCACACACACCAAAACATTCCTGAAGCTTCCTAGTTGGGAAAAAACATCGTTGAAAAAAAATGAAAAAAAAAAATCGTGTGTTGTCTGATCTGATACATTAATAATATTGAGAGGTCTGGCGCCCGCAGGGTGTCACGCGCCCATTAAAAAGGTGCGATTGAACAGCTTATATTTTATGTATTTTTTGTTTGTTTATTTATTTATTTTTTCTGTGGGCGTCCACGCCACGCTGCCGTGACCGCGCAGGCCTCATCCCATCTTGAGTGGCCCTACTCCACCCCACACCACCCCACACCACCCCACACACGCACGCTCACACCTTGTCCCTCCTCTCTCACCCGCTCATTAGAGGACCCCCCCTTCCCAAACCGCGTGGATATCACATTGAATTCATTAAGCCGGAGATTGGCCGGACGCACGGGGGTTGATTTGGAAAACGGGGTAATTTATATGGGTATTTTTGATTCTTGGCGCGCGAGCGGGGGCCAAGTTCGCCAACTGGCGCGTGAGGGGGCGCGGGGGTGGGAGGGATTGGAGGGGGGGGGACGCTGGCACGGCGCTGCCGTCACGTTTTGCGACCACATTTAGTCCTGCTGTGAGCAGTTCCAGCCAAGTGGAAAGGCAGAAATCTGTTCGAGGCTCCTCGGACCGTCTCCCCACAACCCCGAGTGACAGCGGCCGCGTTGAACAAAGAGCAGCGCTTTCCAATTATTATTATTATTATTATTATTATTATTATTATTATTATTATTATTATTGTTATTGTTATTGTTATTGTTGTTGTTGTTGTTGTTGTTGTACTGTCGTCGCTATTATTATTTTAGCAATCCAGGTGATATCTATTTTAAAAGGGAAATAAATTTCCCATGCACGGTCAAAGGTCGAGCTTTTGCAGTTTTTCCCTCATCGGTTCCTTTAATAATTCTATTTTCTCGGTCAAAGTTCCACCGTGTGGACATAAGGCTGCGGGCCAGATCAAAGGTAAAGAAAGGTTTATCACGGCAGATTTATGGCGATAAAGTGAAAGGGGGCGGGAGAGGAGGGGGGGCAGAGGTATCTAATATGTATGAACACGAGGAAGGGGGATAAGGGGGCAGGGGGGCGTAATTAAAGGAAGCTGGCCTATAGATTAGGAAATGATAACCTCCCACGGCCCGGTAATATATTGGTAACAACCCTCCTATTAAGTATTAATTGAAGACTTTAAGCCCCCGCTGATGCTGCTGCTGCTGCTGCTGCCGCTGCCGCCGCCGCCGCCGCAGCCTTCGGTCGGAGTAAATGGAGGGTTAAAGGATCATTAGGGAGGTTAGATGTGACGCTCGCTCCTGTAACGGTAATTGGGCGCAGTCCTCCTCTCCAGCCGCGGAGCGCCGCGGATTTAACGCACCGGCTCGTGCTCACGCGCCTTCGCCGCATAAAAAAAAGAGCGCTCGCACGCTCGCGCGCGCGCGCGCACACACACAGCTATTTACCCTATTAAGGAGCGTGCGGTGCAGGTGCCAAGGTAAATATGACACCTAATTACGCGCTCTTTTTTTTTTTTTTTTCCTTTTCCGCGTGGCGGTGGTGGTGGGATCTGGAAGGTGTGTGCGCGTGTGTGTGCGTGTGTGTGTTTGTGCCGCGGGGGCTTGCACAACGGGGGCTGGTGCGCCGGTTTTTGTTTGCTTGTTTGTTTGTTTGTTTGTTTGCATAGCCGCACTCTTTCACCCGCTGTTCCCCATCGCTTCCATTTCTCACAACCCCGCCCCGCCCTCCTCTTCCACCCCCCCCCTCAGCTCCCCCACCCTACGGAATATTGACGTGCTGATCAAAATGGCGTCAAGCGGCTACCCCCCCCCCCCCCCCGCACGTTTCCCGTGCGACATGACCGAGACCCCCACCCAACGCCGTCCCTCTCATCTCCCCACCACGATTATTATTATTACTATTATTATTATTATTATTATTTGAATATTAACCGTGCACGTTTGTGTGTGCGTGTTCGCTCCAGGTCTGGTTCCAGAACCGTCGTTCCAAAGAAAGGCGCATGAAGCAGCTGAGCGCGCTTGGCGCCCGGAGACACGCCTTCTTCCGGAGCCCCAGGCGGATGAGGACGCTGGTGGACCGGCTAGAGCCCGGCGAGCTCATCCCGAACGGCCCGTTCTCTTACTACGGAGGTAGGCCCGAGTCTGGAATTATACAGTTATTTATTATTTTAAAAAAAAAAGAAAAGAACGACGTTGAATCGTCTTGGGTTTTTCCCCCCCGCATTCTAGAAATCATCTCTGTAGTATTTCCATTTCCCCCTTTTTCTTACTTCCCCGCTTTCTAGTTTCAGATGGCAGACAGTCCGTCACGCACTTTCTTTGTTTCCTAAAAAAAAATGTTTTCGGTTTCGTTTGGTGCTCTCCGCGCCTCACCAGCTGAGGCGTTCCAATAGGAGTGCCGCTGGCGCCTTCAGGTTGCCCGTGTTGGTCAGTCGGTAGTCGAGCCGATCTAATTACAAAATGTCTTTCAACACAATCGCAACGTTCATTTGGGTTCATTTTTGGGAACGGACCATTGTATAAGATAAATGAGTTCAAACTGAAGAAAATACAGCACCAGGTAGAGGAGCGCTGAAGCAGTCAGGTGTAGAAAAGATGGCGTGAAAATGAGTTCAAATGTTGGCAAAATGCAGCTTGTAATGTTTAATGAAATGCGTGATAAAACTTTTTTTCCGACTTAATTTACCTTCCACCTGTTTAATTACACTCAGGGTTTTTCTTTCTCTTTTGGAGTCTGGGTGTAGAGTTGAAATCCACAAATCAACAATTCCAAATTTGTAAATCAGCACTTTTAGAAAAGAAATGTTTATATTAAATTAATATCCATTTTTAATATTTGATGTAGTCCTTGCACATTTCCTGTTACTGTCATTTTTATTTCTCCAAAGAGCAAGTGTTAACATTTAGCTTATATTTCTGTAATTTGATAACACTCTACTTTAAAATATCTGATAAGTTCTCTTGTGGTTCAGGCTTTGTCCTTTTCGGTGCAGTGAGAAAAAAAAAAAGAAAGAAAGAAAGAAAGAAAAAAAGTTCATTAATATTCTGCTGAATTAAAAAAAAAACCTGTCTCAGTAGGTAGAATCGCTGGTGAAATGGCCCTCGTTTTAATTAATTTCGCCGCCACGTTGTTCTCCCCACCCAACTGCAGTTTGAATTTAAGTGTAACGTGCTCTGTGACTAATCTGGCACTGCGAGGGCACGCCCCCCGCCACCCCCCCTCTCTTAACACAAACCCCGCTTATATGTACGTTCCAACGAATCCTTCGGAGTCTCAGAACAATTTCCGCTAACGCTCTCTCTCTCTCTCCCTCTCTCTCTCTTCCTCTCTCTCTCCCGGATCTGCAGATTATCAAAGTGAGTACTACGGCCCGGGAGCGAACTACGACTTCTTCCCTCAGGGACCTCCGTCCTCCCAGGCCCAGACCCCGGTCGATCTCCCCTTCGTGCCCTCCTCAGGCCCCACGGGCACCCCGCTGGGAAGTATGGACCACCCCCTGCCGGGCCACCACCCCTCCAGCGACGTGCAGCGCTTCTCTGACATCATGTCCCACCACCCTGGGGACTCTCCCAGCCCGGAGCCCGGCATCCCGGGGCCCCTGCACAGCATCTCGTCCGAGGTGTTCGGCCCCAGCCCGCCCTTTACCTCACTGTCGCTAAACGGCAGCGGATACAGCAACCACCTGTCACACCCGCCCTCAGAAATGAACGAGGGCACCGTGTGGTAGCTTTTTTTTTCTTCTTTTTGCCCCCGCCCTCTCCGCCCCCCGTGACAAGAGCGGGACTTTTCCGAGATCCGGTAAGGGAGGGAGGGAGGCCGTCCTTTCTTTACCGGGGGGTGGGGTGGGGTGTGGGTGTGGGGGGGTTGATGTTGGAGCCCCCTGGGTGGGTGTGGGGGTGGGGGTGGGAGGGGCTGCTATGACGTGAGCAG
The DNA here is from genome assembly GCA_009823395.1 of Thamnaconus septentrionalis. Classification (NCBI taxonomy): domain Eukaryota; kingdom Metazoa; phylum Chordata; class Actinopteri; order Tetraodontiformes; family Monacanthidae; genus Thamnaconus; species Thamnaconus septentrionalis. Next base: position 21,660,587 of record CM020510.1, on the reverse strand, counting down.
GGGAGGGGGACGCAGATATCGACAGAGTTATAGAGGGGCAACGGCGGCGTCGAGTCGCTTTCTGTCGAGCGTTCTCATATTTATTTATTGAAATTTTCCACTTGATTTGGTGATTTGGTGGTTTTTTTTTTCCTCTCTCTCTTGGGGGAGTGGGGTTCCGGCGGGAAGTGGGGGGGGGGGACCTCCGACGCCAGAACACGTCCGAGTGCACCGTCTTCAGTATTGTTTGGGGCGTTCAATCCCCCCCCACCCCGAAAACAAGAACTGATGGGAGAAACTGGGAAAGGGAGAAAAAAAAAAAAGAATGGGTGAGACTGCTGAACTGCCCCCATTCGCCCCCCCTCCACCCCTCCTGCCCCCGCAACTGGTCCCCCTGTCACCCCATCCGGTTCCTGTCAGTGGCCCAGTGTAAGCGACCAAACCCCCCACCCCCCGCCGACCCAACACTCTCCCCCCTTTGAAATCTCTCATAGTACGTCCCCAAACACAGAAAACATCATTAGCTACTGTCAAAGACTTCAATAGCTTTACAGAGAGAGAATAAAGGGGCTGACAGCTGGTTGTGTGCTGATCCGGCACCACAGGAAAAAAAAAAAAAAAAAAGGCTGAGCGGGCGTTCAGAACCACGTTCGAGGCACAAGACTCGTCCCTTGTATTTATTCCGAAGCTCCTCAGACCTCTTTGCCTCTCAAGGCTCTGCCATATTGACACTTTTTTCGACACTACACGTTACCGAAGGCCAGAGGAAACGACAGCTTTTTTTTTGGTCTTCCTTTTTTTTTCCCTCCGTCCGGACTATTTGAGACTATTTGTTTCCTTTCCTTTCGCATCGGTTTCAGTATTGCCACCAAATCTGAAGAAGGCCGCCTTCAAAAGGCAAACGGTTAAAAACAAAAACAAAAAGAAACCCTCAACGGATTGCAAACCCTTTATTTAAAAACGGAAGTGAACTTGAAATGTCGAAATGAAGTCTACCTTCTAAAAAAAAAAATCTTCTACTGGGGTTCTGAAATGGACTTAGAACAGTCAACTGTTTACGTAACCTATTTAATTCAGGAGTCCAGAAGTCTCGATAAACCGTGTTTTAGAACCTCGCAAATCCACTGAAAAAAAAAAAAAATGTTCCAAGCAACCAACCAAACTTTTGTATTGATTTTCATTTATATTGTATGGAGATAAAGACTAATTTGCTGGGGTTGTGGTTCACTGTGCTAGTTTGTACAAGATGTTGTTTACAGAAAAAGGTCGGAAAAAAAAATAAAAACATAAGTTAAGTAGACATTTGCCAAATTTAAAAAAAAAATAGCACAAATATTGTGAAGTGCTTTGCACCATCATCGGCAGAACATGTTGAGATGAAATGTAAGTGTTAAAGGGGATAATTGACTTCTGGATTTATTTCATTTTTTTTTTTGTCTACTGGCGATACACTCATGAAATTGTTAATATCACGTACTTAGACAGGTTTTATTTTTGTGTCTTCAGACGAGAAAAATCCAAACTATTGAGAATTGATGGTCGAATATGCGGCTAGCGGCTGCTACATCTCTTTGAATATCAAGCCCTCATGGTATGTCTTTTATTGTTCCAATAAACCTAAGCTTATGTGACCTCCAGTGCATATTAGACCATTCACTGTATAAATACAACATGTTGACAAAAATGTGTTTCTAATAAAACCAGAAAATATAATTATGAACAGATTTTCTTTGGTGCAGCTATGTTGCAGTTAAAAAAACCCAAAACAAAACATAAATTTGGTATTATGCGTATTACGCGTTGCACTTGTCAGGGCAGCCCGACATCACAAGACTCTCTGGTAAAGTCCTTATCAGGCCACTGTCACTCGTCTCGTAATGAATGCTTTTATTTGTCTACGCAAGTGTGAAATAATTGGCCTGTGCAGACATCATGACAGGTAAACATTTTCTAATTCCCATTAGCGTCTTTCAGGAGCGCCGAGTGAAATCGAGACCTGCGGCTTTGCGCAGAAGTGATGAAAAGACCCACGTAGGAGCCCGGGGGGTAAAGGCAAGTCGGAGTAAGAGGTGTACGGATGCAAAGACTCGAGTTGCGCGTTGCACTTTGAATCGATGCTCATCTCAAAAGTGCCAACCGAGGGGCCGCAGCGCGAGTGGACAAACGGAACATGGCTCTCAACGAGACCTGGAAGAGGGAGGGAAAAACCCAACAACTTTGCTGCTGATGTCTGTCCTCTCTCGGCTGTGAAGGCACTCGGGCTCGCTGGCTGACAGCAGTCGACACAAGGGGGAGTGAATTCACAACTTATACTTTCACCTTTGCCGCTCTCTCTCTCTCTCTCTCTCTCTCTCTCTCTCTCGGCTCCGGCCTCGGAATCTTCCTCCCGGTTCCTCGAGGTCGTCGGCTAATCATGAGCTGGTTAGCCGCGCGGCTGTGAAGGGCGATGATGGAATTGCCGTGACCGCGGCTCTCCTGCTTGTTATGCTTTTTATTAGCCCGCTCCGACATTATTATTCCCTGTGGCTTAGCGTTCGTGGTTGCGGTGTGTGTGTGTGTGTGTGTGTGTGTGTGTGTGTGTGGGGGTATGTGGGGGGGCGGTGAAGGCCTCTCCTGACTTGTTTTAACCAACGCGTATCGTAATAACGATCAAAGTGGCCTAAACACTGAGGCGTGATCTTTCAGCTGGAGGTTGCGGGAAATAGATTCATGCTAAGAGTCAGGGTGGGGGTGGGGGTTGCGGTCGTGAATCTGGGGGAACCCTTTATCTCAGCAGACCCCGCGCGCCGCACAGTCAGGACTGTATTCACTATTCCAGTTCTCTCTCTCTCTCTCTCTCTCTCTCTCCTCGGCCTTCCAGTCTCTAATCCACCATGAATTAATCATGGTCTCGAGAGTTAACCAAGCTTGGGCGGGTGGAGGAGGGGGGTGGGGTAGTGTGGGAGGGGCCTGTGGAAGGATATAGGTCTTTGCCGAGCCTCGGGTCTTTGCCCCCCTCCCTCTCCACACACACACACACGCACACACACACACACACACACAACCCCCCGTGGCAACGGCCACGCACCGGCAACTGACCGCCCCCGAGGCCATGGCTCTTTAAATTCAAATCTGCTATTGATCGCTCATCAGCTGTTGGTGCAAACTGACCTTGTCGTCCGGCTCCGCGGAGGAAAAAAAAATAAAATAAAACGGGCCGAAGGAGAACTGAGCGGGCTTCAAATGACTGAGTCAGGGCGTTTTGAAGAGACCTCACACGCAACCTCCCCCCCACCGGGACCCAAAGACTGTACACGGATTGCATGCGGTGGTGGTGGTAGTGGTGGTGGTGGGGAGGAAAGGGGCGGGGGGTAAATACTTAAAAGGAGGAGGAAAACAGGGACTGGTGGGCAAAATGGTTTAGGGTGTAAATAGGCGTTAAAACACTGATCCAAGCAAAAGGATGATCAAGCCCGGCAGGCAAACAACAAATCGTGCGATTTAGCCAGGGTTAGCCGCTGCCTTCACAAGAGAAGCATTTGGCTGTCAGGTTTGACAGCAAAGAAGCTCAGCTATGAATGTACCTTCCTGTCATCAGATTTATTATTATTTTTTTCTTCTTTTTTTTTTTTTAATCAAAGAAGAAAGCATGCAGGGGAGGGTTAGTTCCTGGGCCCAGGAGTGAAGAGACACCGGCTGATCCCTGAGCCACCGGCTCAACGCTCAGCAAGTTGGTGATACGCAGAGTCGCCTAGTGGGGCTGATAAGCGGAGCTGTTTGTTTTAGCACCTCGCCGCTCTTCCCACACCCACCTCCCGCTTCAGACAGATGGTGATGTTTAACTCATTGGACCATTTCCTTTTACAACTGAAGTGTTATCCAAAAAAACAAAACAAAGCACAACATAACAAAACAATGTGGAACAGTGTCAGATTAATATCGGTGCCTCTGTGTAGCCGAAAAGAAATGGAACTGAGAGTTGGTCCAAATTGCCTGGTACCTCAAGGACTCTCAGGGAAATTCACACGAGAATGAAATAAAAACTAATTTAACAGGGACAGTTTTTTTTTTTTTTTTTTTTTTACCTCAGATTTTTGATCAGAATTCATGTATAGAGAAAAGGAATCAGCCAAAGAATAGATGTTAAAATAAATCCACACAGTCAGCTTTTGAATGAAAAAAGCAAAGCAAAGTATTTTAGAGTCGTGCTCAGCAACCAAATCAGAAAAATAAGTTATTACAAATTATGTACACAAGCAGAGCACAAGTCAGAGACAAAAGGTTCAATGGCTTGGATATGTGTTGAGAATTATCTCATTAGAATGAATGAATACATCATTTAATGTCATAAAAACAATTCTTAAAATCTTCCAGTCAATTTGACATCATGTTTGTGATGAAGGGCCAGGAAGTCAAAAGGTTTTGTGCTTGTGTTTTCTTAAAACAAAAAAAAAACACACAAGCAGCTATAAAGCTATAAGGTAGGCTGTTGAATCTCGAATTATGTCAATTTGTTCACATCGATTTTGATTTATCTGTTCAGAAACATTACACTAAAGGCAATCAACTCTGGTGTAAATTTACATGTCACCTCGTACAGCTTGTTTTCTCTCACCATGGGAAAGTAACATTCTTATATAATATGCAGTAATTACACTCCCACGTTGTACACATCCACCAAAATGATAATAGCTCTCTTGCCTTTCTACATGTGAAATGTACAATGATGATTTTATCTACAGGAAGCACTGGAATCAGCACTTTAAGAAATGCAAAAAAAATGTTTTGACTTTTTTTCTTTTTGTTTTTCTACTTGTAGGTATAATAAGAAAAGCTAAATTTGCCTGGTGATCATCCCAGAAGAAAATATTTCCAGCATAAGCCATGTTTTCACTACAATGACTGTAAATTGCCAATTGGATAAACAAAAAAAAAAAAAGGTTGGGATTTTCAGTGGGGCAGCTGTTTCTCACATAGCTGGCAAATTTCCTGGAATGCAGCACTTTCACTTGGATTAATGTTGAATAATGTTTAGTAATGATAATAACCTCAATTCATACTCCGTTTCAAGGGACCCAAGGTTTGTTGGTTTTCTGGTCATGAACGCATAAGGAAATTCATATGACCATGTCGTCCGAGTTTGATATGCAGAACAGCACAGAACTGATGGTGTCACTTCCTAATTGGCTATATATTCTGTGTACGCAGCGCACACAGCGTCGTCGCTATCTGACATGTTTCCCTTCAGCGTGTTCGAGTGTGAGAGAAAAGATGCTAGAAAAATACATATATATATATATATGTATATATATATGTGTATATATATATATATATATATATATATATATATATATATATATATAAAGGTAAAAACAGAAATGTGTCTTTTGTCACGGCTATTGATTTAAAACACACACACATTGGGCATTAAAGACAGCCTCACACAAATACAAAAACAACAGTTAGAAACACAGTTAAGCGGGTTAAAAAAAATATATATATATAAATATATATATATATATATATATACATATATGTATATATATATATAAATATATATATATATACATATATACAGTATAGTATATACAGAACACAAGGAAATTTGTGTTTGATAGATTATTTCTTTGTTGTAACAATCAATCTTATATCGTTGGAAAGCCTGTTTATTCCCCTTTTAAATGGCGCCACACTTGTAAGGATCATGCATTTGGGGGTGAGCAGCAGAGCTAAGTTTCTGGGTTGCGCCCATGAAAAATGTGACAAATCTTCTCTGCCGAGTCAAACAGCTTATTCTGCCATTGACTCTTGTTTGGGGGATTGGATGATTGAAATTTGAAGAAACAAAACATATTGGCAATTTAACAATTTATTCATTGAACAAACAGGAGCCTCAGCAGCGTGTGGAAGAACCATACACAGTCACAACAGCCTGGCATCTCCTCCGCATGCTGTGGGATGGCATCACATTCTTCAACCAGCATTTGTCGCAAGTCAGCCAACATGGCTGTGTCGGTCACTCTGAACAGCACGCCCAAGATGATCCCACAAGTGTTCAATGGGATTGAGGTCGGGACTGCTGGCAGGCCATTCCATCCTCTCCACTCCCAAATTTTGGAGGTAGTCTCTGATAAACCTCGCTCTGTGGGGGCGATCATTGTCATCTTGGAGGATGGAGTTTGGTCCCAGACTGTGGAGGTATGGGATTGCCACTGGTTGCAGAATCTCATCTCGATATCTCTCTGCATTCAGATTACCTCCAATGATGCCACGGCTTGTTTTTCCTGTGAGGGAGATGCCACCCCGCACCATCACATTGCCTCCACCAAAAGATGTTACTGTGTCAGTGCAGCAATCAGAATAGCGTTCTCCACGTCTTCTCCAGACGCCTACCTTACGGTCCAACCGCAGTAGGCAGAATCTGGACTCAACACGGAACATAACGTTCCTCCACATGTTCAGGTTCCAGTGCAGGTAGCTCTGCTGCTCACCCCACAAATGCATGTTCCTTACAAGTGTTGTCACAATTTTCATGGGCGCAACACAGCTACTTAGCTCTGCTGCTCACCCCACAAATGCTTTCCTTACTATATATGACTTATTTCCATATATAGACTTCGTTCCATGAAGCATCAGCATCAGCAATGAAATAATCTACCAAACACAAATGTCCTTACTTTGTTTGTTTATATATAACCAGTGTAGAAGTAATTCCATTTTGAATTTGGCAAAACATTTGGATGCTTGTTTCGAATTTAGAACCGAACCCACACTTCTTTCCCGAGCCCCTGTGTTTGATTCTCCCATCTATTCTGCATTGACTTTATACTTTCTGCAGTATTATCTACTACCTGCCCAAATAATCTAATACTGCTGATGGTCTGTTTGAGTTGGGACATAATTATGACGTGAGTTGAGAGACGATGATATCCATAAGGTTGTTTTTTTGTTTTTTTTTTTAAGGTTGATTTAATTACTTGAAGGAGACCTTTAGACGTGGCCATGACAGTGTCGATCATGAGAAAACTATCTCTGGTTAGTAGTTTACAATGCGACCTCTGTGAACAGATTTTTAGTCAAGTGTGATCCAATAGCCCTGGGGTCGGCAACATTCACCATCAAAACATGGAGCCAGAAGCATTATACTGCCCTTTAAAGAGGGTGAATGAGACCCGCGGCTGTGGGAATTTTTTGCAACTGTCTCTTTCTTGGCGTGAGTTTCTTGGTGTCCGGTGACTGATGTTTGCACCAACGTTACAATATCTGACGATCTAGGTCATAAAATGCAGCAGGGTTAACAGAGCGCAAATTGCGCTTCTGACTCATCAGGTGCCTCATTTCTGGGCATATCGTTAGCGCAAAAGCCGACACAATACGAGACAAATATGTCGGAGAGAGTAAGTAGATAACTTGAAGCAGAAGTTCAACTTTGTCGTCTATCCACAGCGTTTTTTTGCGTGCGTTATTTGCCGTCTTCGCCGTGCTATTTTAGCGAGCTGCTACTTCTGAAAACACACCTGGCTCCAGGTTTTCTTCTTCTTCCGCCTTCATGGATTAAAACCACAGCGCCACATAAGGCCTGGCATAAGTACTGTCCAGCGTTTCCGTGTACTATAAGTACACGGAATTATATATTTTTGGAGACGGCTTTGTGTAAATCTGTTTTTTTTTCTTTTCAAATGCTTTTCTTAACATGCTTGGTTTAAAAAAAAAAAAGTCCTGTCCATGTAAATGGGACTATAAAATGGCTAAAATGTATTTCCATGTTATTAGGTTGTTGTTGTTTTGTTTTTTTCAACGCTAAAGAGAGACACTGCAGAGGCGCAGAAAGCTGCATGCAGCTCCAAGAGCTGCTTGGTTGCAGACCCCCGCCATAGCCGGAAGGCTGCATATTATTTCTCACATCACACAGTGATTTGTAGTGAGATGTACTTGTTTAATGAGGCCTTTCACTGCGGTCACTTTTACTGGACACCAACCCTGACATAACTGAGAATGAGGATGAGGCAACATGCCGGGAGGATGAGCTGAAATGAGCACTGCTTGTTTGGAGCAATGACTCAAAACAGTGTTGGAACTTCAGATTGGATACTAAGTGAAAACTGGCCAGCCTTTGAAAATATGTCCGATTGCCGGATAGTTTTTGGGGATTTTACATCTTATGGCCAGGGGCGCGATTGGTATTTTTGGGCCCTCTGACTGAAAATTGGCCCCCTTAACGGTGCCCCATTATATGGCACATCCTTCATTTAAAAGTAGCCCTTTATATAAACATTTTCAACCCAGGTTCCTCCTGATGTTTTTTTTTTTTTATATAGCTCTTAAGTCAGTTGTGCAGCTTCATAATGCAAGTGGTAATCGCTTTGAACTGTCACATAAAAAAACAAACAAAAATCATACAACAAAAGGTTGCGTGTTGAACAGAAGACATTTATTTCATGCTATAATAATGCTATTATAATCTCCATGTTCTTCCACTATCTAATCACATGTTGGGTGCGTACGCTTGTGCACTCTGAGCGGACCTTACTTTCGCTCAGTTTTACTTTTTACTGATGAGGGAAGGGGGGGCGGGGGCATATACGCCGAGATAATTTCTGCATTCGCTCCCGAGAAAATGTGCCTCTCATTTGCGATTCCGAATTGGCCTAAAACGGAAGGTTTTACCTCAAATTGGTATGTAAGCCATTGTTGAACAATTTACATAAAGAAATTGCCCATGTAACAAACAATGCGCTCACCCAGGGAGAAAAGTATACCCGTTTAGCAAAGTGGAAAGTACTAATTTTCCCCTGCAGGAAGTCCTGATGGTATGTGAGGTCTGTAGGTTGGCCTGATTAGCACAGAGCATGGAGTGTGTCTACACCATCTGACCCTCTGAGTGATATTCATTTGTCATTCACATATTGGGGGACCAACTGCTGTGATTTTTTTTTTCTATTTTTTTTTCTCGCCGGGGGCAAGGGTTTTCTCAATGAGCTGTTTGAATATGATTGCGCCAGCAATTTCCGACCATGATATCACACGGAATGCACACTTAATTCCGATATCTGTTCACAACTCGCGTCAGTGGGTCGTTGCCGTCGTACACGTCCGTGAGCAAATGTGCTATTGCACTGTCGCCGGACGTGCATTTCTGTTGTCCAGAGAGTGCAACGAGTTCCCCCATTATGATGCAAATATTCAACTGTTTTGTTCCAAATATTTTTAGACACACGGCACTGAGTCTTGGGTTCTCTCGGCTCTGAGGAACAGCTGTTACGGGACCCGTGAGAAAAATGTTTTGTCCATTTTAAGTTCATGCGTTCATTACCGTGTCTGGTAGCTACCCAAGAACAATAATGCAATAATAATAATTATTACAACTACAAATCATTTGTGAGAAAGAAAAAGTCATTGTGCCGGATGAATTCAGGAACCTCTCGGCAGAAGCGGCTCTCTGGTCTCTTTCGCTGCAGCTGCAGATACTCCTGTATTACCGAGCAGACGGCGGCAGAATGAGCGGGCTCTGTGGACCAACAATGTTCGGGGTAATTTTAATTACTCGCTACAGAGCCTGCCTGTCCAGCGCGGCGCACATTCCCCCGCCAATGTGCAGCGTTTCCAGTCACGATGCTGTCCATTGCCTCTCTGTAAACGAACTTGGCGCGGGGACGTCGTTTCTGCAAAGCGTGTTTGCTTTGCGCGGCGGCAGAGGCCAGCGAAGGCGAAAAGGCAAGAAAAGGCTTAGCCAGTATCTAAATGTCAATATCCTTTAACTGGATGCGAAGTTTAACTTTGTAAAGAGGTCGGGGTTGAAAAACAGATGTTCTTGCCTGTGTCACTTCAATAAGCCGGGAAGTTTTCATTGTTATGTACCAGTTGTTCCTGTTTGCAGATGTTGAATGGGTCAAATTGACCTCTATAGTTTACAGTGGTGGCTTTATCTCCCCCCCCCCAGCCTGACGGACCGAGCTAACCTCCCCGCTGCTCATCCAGGTCAGTTCACAGGAAAGAAATGAACTAATTGAGACTGATTTTGACTGAGCTAATTTCTATTTTTGAGATGTCATAACATAGTCCTTCAGAGGAAAAGCAAAAATAGCGAGACGTAGCAACGTTGCTACTTAAAATAATTTCTAACTCACAAACCTTTTTAGGGTAATTGTATTATTAAATCCTCCAATTTTCTGGCATTAAATACAATATTATGCATAAACGAGGAAAACCCCAAGTCACAACACCAAAGCTATAACACTACTAGCTTTAGAGTTGCACACGACACACGGAACCTCAAGGGCAAATTGATTTTAGTTATTTTCTGCCAGCTTAGCTTATTTCCCACTTAAGCATAGTGTGTGTTTGAGCAAGGGGCTAAATGCACCGCCAAAGAAAGCCCTTATCACCCAGACACATTGAAACTTCAGCTCCAGGTGTTCGTTGCCATGTTGCTATGCCCAACACACATGGCCATGTTGCTAATTAAAGCAATCCCGTGCTTATCCTGAAAGGGAAATACCTGGATTAGAGGGAGATTTGCAGCCCAAACCTAAGACATGGCTGATCAATTCAAAGCCATTAGACAATTAATTCACTTTGGTTGAGGGTGGATATTACACATGCACTAATCTGGCCCCTAAGTTGTCACTGTGTGTACTGATGAGTATTGAGTGCTCTGTGTACATATACAGTAATGAGAATGGGCAAAAAAAAAAAAAAAACATGCAGAGAGAGGCAATAAACAAATTATGCTTTCTGTTTGAGCATCAGGTCAATAGATTCAGTGGATTACATCAGTCATCAAAGTAACACCCTGATTTACGGTGAGAAGCAGCCAACTCAAGCAGGCATTGGTAAGTGCTGAATCTGCTGGAAGGCCCACAGGGTGAGTTTCTCTTTGAAAACGATGGATAGAGGTAAAAGCACCTGGATTCATGAGTCACGAGGAAACATATTGCACCTTGCACCTAGTTTTAAGGGAAACTTTTAACGTGTGAAATGTGGAACACTGTTTTTTTTGTTTTATAAACCCGTTAAAATTACAAAGATAACTTTGTATATGTTTTTAATGTTTTTTTTTTTTAAATGAGTATTTTTAGATTCACTACAGTGACTGGGAAAACAACATTAACTGGATATAAAGATGGGTGAAGTCATCATGATGTCACCCACTGGTTTACCCATTCTGGGTCAGTTCCATCTTAACTTTCAGGTTCATTTTAAAACCAGATGATCCTGTTTGGATGTGTGGGTGGAACTGGAGGTGAGCAATGGTTGGAGTGTGAAAGCAGCGTGCTCCTCAATAGCCACCCGCCCAGCTTCTGGCTAGCCGACTACCCCTTCAAACTGTAGCCACACCCACAACTTTTTACCCCTTTTATTCCCGAGATTCACCAAAAAATGCACACCAAAGCCTATTTAATGATGTTTGTGGTAGCGATTCAGACCAACAAAAATGCATGTGCGAATTTAATGCTCCTTTCCATATTGACAGCCAGTTGTTTTTAGTCTTTTTGCAACCATTTTCAGTAGCCCCTGCTGGCCAGATGATAGAATGCAGGTTTTTGACACTTCTGCTTGGGTCTCCTTTTAGAAACAAGATGTTTAACGCAACGAAAAACAAAAAACAAAACAAAACAAAAAAAACAGGGATTACATTTCAGTAGCATTCTTCTAAAGCCCTTTGCACATTTGCAAGAATGGAGTGCAGCGGTAAATTGCGGTGCGATTTGAGGCGTCTTTGCGGCCGTAATCTCCGCCACCTTTGCATTGCACCCACAATGGTTTTTGTACTAATGATATGCAGATGCAAAAACGCCCAGAAATGAGGCGCCTGAGGAGTCAGAAGCACAAACTGCGCTCTAGTAACCTGACCGCACGATAGATCGTCAGATATTTCAGCTTTCTGGGGTCTCTGTAGTCCTCTTAAAAGGGGAAGTATAACATGTTCGCAGTGGAAAACGGTGGAATACATGCAAAACTGAACATCTTTATATTTATTTATGTATATATATGTGTGTGTGTGTGTGTGAATAACGATCGGCATAAACCACCTCTCACTTTTGGAATGAAATTTCTTTCCGAATGGACCGGATTGGATCAGAATCTTCCGAGTGACGTGTTTACATGAAGCATTTTTCATCTGATTGGGCATTCATTCCGATTATTTGTGTCCCTGTAAACATAGCTTATGTTGGTCCAGTGATAAACAGGCTTCCTGCAATTCTGAGTGCAGGACAGAAAATGGAAGTTCAGAAAAACTTGAGTATCTAGTCTAACAAATATACACATGTTGAAACCAGTTTAAAACGTTGGCCCACAGAGGCAGCCGATCATGTTTTCACAACAACAAAAACACAGAAACTTGAGTGCACAACTCAAGGTCACATAATGGGTCATCGTGTTACTTTCATGACATAAAGCCTAATAATTGATGACTGTTTTTTTTTGCTGCATTCATTTTTTTGTGTAAATAAGTAAAGAGAAGTGTCTGTGAGAAGGTGTAATGAGTTAAAAATCTAACACTGTTGTTTGTTCAAACTGTGACCCAAGCCGTGCACAACATAAATACAGTAAGCAGCCGCACTTTCTTATCAGGAAAAGTCTGCCAAGCGGACATTAAATTCACACAACATATTTTTTCTGTCTTTATTTGACATGACTGCAGTGTGGGAGAAAACACACTTGAGTTTGAGCCACACATTGTCTTTAAGCCGAGAAAAATTGGCCTGAATATTTCTGTAAAAAAAAAAAAAAAAAACATTCATTCCAATTAAAAGAGGCCTGTGCAAGTGCAGCCAAGCAGCTCTGTTATTCAATTCCATTAGAATGAACGATGCAGCGGCATGCAACCATGCAGTTAACAGGAATTAAAACCATAGGCAAGATGACGGATTACATGAGAATAGAGGTGTGTGTGTGTGTGTGTGTGTGTGTGTGTGTGTGTGTGTAAGCATCCATGCACGCTTGTATTTTTTACCCCCTCACCTTCTAATTTGCCCCCAAAAATGTACATATTGAATATTTTTCCAACACATGTACTTGAATATTAAATCAAACTAGCTTGAACATTTCAATGTGCTATTAGGTCTGCGCTGTGGCACGGCTTCAGTGTACTTGTCAGTGTTTGCCAGCTGTAGTTATTGCATGATGTATGGCTCCCTTCTTGATGCATGCATGACAGTTGGCAGTCATTAATCATAGTTAGAAGATAGGACATGGCTTAGGGTCTCTTTCCTCGCTTGTGGTATGTGTCGTGTACGTTCAGCGTGGCGTTCTCGAGGCTGCTGCTGGGATGGCGGCATGCATAAACAGAATTCATATCATTCAACTGCGTGGCAGCAGTGGGGAAAAACAAACAAACAACTTAAACAATAAGAAGGCGACCGTTTCCGTTGCTGCACTTCCAACGGCTGCAGTTTACGCATCTTTGCTTTTGAAGCACTTTGCGAGACTTTTTCTCTGACCAAACTTCTCTTTGTTCTTCTGCTTGTCGTCACGTGTCTTGTAGATGCAGGGATGTGACACTTCGAGCTGCTGCTCACTGAGTGTGTCCGCTCTGGTAAAACAAGCACTGTCGCGACACACCCACCTTCGCAGAGTAGGCTAACCATGCATTTAATGAGAAACAAAAGCTGGAAATAATTAATTAGATGGCAATTCCACCCCCCGTTTTTTTTTATCCTTGCCAAAGTTTTTAATAAAGAAGACCGGCTGTTCGAATTTAGAAGAAAACGTTTCATAGAAATCGAAAGCCACAAAGGGCATATCACTGAAGTGTCTAGAGATTTTTGTTTTAGATATTCTGTCTTTACCTTCTTTTCTTTGGTCGACAGTTCAGTTTACCTTGTGAACTCTGTGGCTTCTAGTTTTTATTATTCATGCATTTTAACCGTTTCAATTGGCAGCTTTACGACACCGTTTTTTAAATATTTAAAATTATATATACATATACTGTATATGCATACACACACACACACACACACATATATATACATACATACACACATGTGTACATATATATATATATATATATATATATATATATATATACATACACATATATATATATATATATATATGTATATATGTATATATATATATATATATATATATATATATATATATATATATATACATATATATGTATACATACATATGTGTGTGTGTGTGTGTGTGTGTGTGTGTGTCCAGTCCAAATCGGTTGTCCCACTAAATGCTAATACTAGCGGCCACAATCACTTTCAGCTCTGGTAAATCACACTACACGCCCTAAATAATCTATTTGCAACCTCTCCCTCCAATATTTTGTGCACTCTGTCAGGAACGCAGGTATCTTCATGTTCATATTGTGTGTCAGACACAGTTCTCGTTGCGCCTGTCCTTAGTAGACCAGCTTCATCATTAGTTTGCATGCGCAATGACCTTAGTTGGTGGGTTTGCATATGCAAATATTCAGCGACTCAGTTCCAGTGTGTCTTCAAGGAGCCAAAATGAAACAGGATCCTTCAGTTGAGAAAGAGTGAGAGTGTTGATGTTCAATCAGGAAAACCAGGGAAATGTGGCCATAATAAAATCTGTTTGACCTTGTGCTCCATCTGTCTTGGGACAGTTACTTAATTCTACAACAACTTGAGTGACTGTTGGGCTCTGATCTCCCGGAATTGATATTGGCAGGTTCTCACTGCAGGTGTGTAAAGCCGTTGTGCGTCCCTGCTGTTTGCAGGGGACTGTTTGGTACCTAACAAGCAGGTCATGACGACGCAGTGTTATATTTTACAATCAGTGCGTCAGTACATTTTATTTTTTCATTTTAGAATCACTTCCCCAACTATTGATACACCCTGATAATCCCTGGACTGCGCAGGCTGCTTCCTCTCTGTAACCTGTTGCCTGCGTACCACAAACTGAGATTAATGGCCGATGTGGCGCCAGCTAATTTTTGCAATGCGATGAGAGCAAACAAAACAGATGCAAGACAAAAGGACACATTTGCACTCCAATTAGTCCTTTTAAAGGCCGGTGCTGTATCAAACGCGGAAAACACAGCCCGTGGCCTCCTCCATAATGAGTCATTGAACCATGGCTGCCAATGGGCCTCCTTCGTCAATGTCACGTCCACTGAGTGCCTCAGTCACATTCAAATTGGCCCAGGGTCCGCAGACATTGATAAAGGGTCTGTGTAAGGTTGCAGGCTTGAAGACTAATTCCTCCAGGCCGGGCTGAGGCACCTCCAGTCAGTGTCCATCATTTCCCCGTTATTTGCATTGGTTCCAATCACTCCAGAGTGGTGATCAATGCCGAGTCAAAGTGAGCTTTCTTTCAGCATTAGGAGCTGCTCTCTGTTACGGCGACGGCCTGAGCCAGGGCCCTGGTTTGGAGTTGAACAGTGCGCCTGCATTGAGGCTGCAGGCTGGGTTGCAACAGTTTCAAACGAGACTTGCACAAGTTTGCACAAAAGAACAAGCTTAAAGATCACGCTGAGAAAATTAAAAACTCTACACTGACAATTCTTTTTGCCTTGCTCTCAAAGGCAGTATGTGGTTGTTATTCATATAATCTGTTTTTCTTCTTTTAAGGAATTAAATGCATCATTATTAATTCCATGTCTTGCATTTAATACAAGAAAAATAACACATAAACGCAAAAAGAAAACCAAATGGTGACCCCTTTTTCACACAGGTTAATGTGTCAGCAAAGGTTAAATCCAGTGACCACCAAAAATCCAAACTCAACTCACAGCTATACTGGCTCCTGAATTGAATTCTCTTGCTGGTATCTGTTGACCCATGCCGACTATTGTGATAAAGGGGTCACCATTTAGTTGACGTATGAAGCCAGGGTTCGCTTTGAATGGAAAATTCTGCATATGTTTGGAACCAGATTCCAGATTTTGAAAATTTAAAAATCGCCGCCCATTATCGTTTCATCTAATCTCATCGAAGGAGTTCGGTCCAACAGCACCCCAATCACCCCCTCACTGAGCTTGGACACATCATGGCCACCCCATGATGCTGGTTCCGCCACCGTCTTGTCCATTTTCAGGGAGTACCTTTGCAGCGCCACATCAGGCCTGGCATAAGAACTGCAGCTGCCTGTCGTTTTCAGCGCTTCAATCTAGACACTAATTTTTTTGGAGGCAACTTTGTCTGTACGAAGCTTTTTTGAGAGCGGTTCAGAAAATATTTTCAGAATATCTTTTTAAACTGTCACCTGTCAACTGTAATCCATATTTGTGTGGACAGGGCCAGTGAAGCCATCTCTCTGTGACACCTCCAGACCGTGTACATAACAATTTAGTACAAATAAAAAAAATCATACCAACAAATCTTTGGTGAAATCTCAGGTCAGTGACTAAAAAGTTTGCCTGCCAAGGTACATTTGACTGCTTTGGCGATGTAACACATTAAAACATCAAACATTTCATATGCATACAAATTGTTACTGATTTAAGATTGCAATCGAATATTAAACAGTGTAGAAATCAGGTTCCAGAGCTGTGTTTAAAAGGCAATCTTATGCTGTGCAAATCCCTCTCTCTCTCTGTCTCTCTCTCACTCTCTCTCTCACACACACACACACACACACCGCACCGTGTTGTTCCGTTCCATAATGTAGACAGTTCTGGTTGACAATTTACAGTAAAATTGCTTACAAATTGGACTGGAAAATGTTTTGCAGACCTGGCAGCTTTCAAGTCCTGTGGCCATTTGTCACTCGACATTTCCTTTTGTGTAACAGCAGGAAAATTAATTAGGCTACTTGGCGGCAAGTTTATGGTCATAATTTATGAGGAGATGAGATTCCTTGGACACCATCTCTGACCAGTGTCGATTTATTATTTTTTATTATTACTGTAGCGCATATGCGTGTGTGTGTGTGTGTGTGTGTGTGTGTGTGTGTGTGTGTGTGTGGGTATGGTTGTGAATAGTGTATGTTTAGGATCGTCACACTATAATGAAAGTAAAGGAAGATTCATCTGGCCTGTTTGGGGTTTGTGGCATGACAAACATATTTAAAAGCAAGTACCGACAGGCTTTAATATAAATAATCCTCTGTAATACATGTAAACATCCGTTATACGTGAGTACTTTTACTTTTTTTCCCCACATTGGCAATGGACATCTTTGTATAAATGGGTATTATATGTCGATTTATGTTTTTTTTTTTTACATCATGCTGTCCATGCCTGACCTGCAAATTCTGCAGCAGATTTTTCTCTTCTAACATTGGCAGGATCAGTCGTGAAAGAAGATGCAAGACGTGGTGACAACGAGCCGCTTAGACCGTCTGCTAAGACGAAAAGTGCCATCATTATGTTTTTCATGGAAAATCTTTTCTGTGTAAAAAAATATATATATCCTACTTTGAAGATAAATATTCCCTTCCCTTCAGATTAAAATCACTTTCTTTTGGATCTTGGTTTCATCCATGTTTCCACTCATGCCCTTGCCCATGCACCGGTCTTGAAATCTTTTCTCACATTCGGGAGGTTTGTATAATGATTGCTGCATTGCTTTACACCATTTTCATTGCTTAAAATCAATGCCGTTTTAACCCCATCGGGGTTTCGGCATTGTAAGAGGAAAGAAAACTGCTTCCCAACTCTGAAAAATCTTCTTTTCAACCTTGGAGGGGTGGGGTGGTGTCGTGTTCTCCTTTTTTAGACACACACACACCTGCAAATGCAGGCTTACGCTGGGAGCGGCGGCAGAACCTTTATTTGGGATCACTCTGAGATAATTGGGTCTCCACGCGACATAATCTCACATTAGTGGAGCCAGCTGTGCGACAGGGATACACGCTACCTGTGTCTGGAGGCTGGCAGCCATACAGTCCTAGTTGAGATCTTTGCGCAATTAAAAACATACGAAACGTAAAATAAAAAAGGGAAAAAAGGAAAAACGCTATCTCACAATCTCGTGTGTGGAAGGGTGACCCCTCCACTGGCGAACGCTCCCGGGACGTCACCGCCTCTATCCTTGTCGTCCCTCATCTTTCACTGTAACGCCGACACGCCACGCGAGCAGCCATAACTTTTATAGAAAAAAAAAAAAGTGGTGGGGTGGGAGGGGGGTCCGCTCCCGCCAATTTTGTAATCAATGCCCACAGAAAATGGGATTCCTCCGGCCGCCGGCAATTAATACATTTGTGTCCCCTTTTCTTTTTTTTTTTTTTTTTTTTTTTTTTCCAACACTAGTGAGCCGAGCTTGAAATTACCAATGACTGGCTCCTGCTCATTTCCATATTTATTGCAGGCAGAGAGGACGAGGTGGTGGTAGCAGTGATGGAGGGAGGGGGTTTGGGGGAGGGGAGGAGGGGGGGGTTGAAACTGGGGCGAATGATTGATGTAGAGCTTGCCTTCTGCATTACAAACAGCCCATTATTGCAGAGACAGAGAGGGGGCGGGGGCGGGGGTGTGGGGGGGGCACTGAGAGAGGCTGACGGAGGGAGAGGGTGAGAGAGAGAGAGAGCGAGGGAGGATGAAGAGCGGTCTAGCATACAGTTGATTAAAGTTGAAGACAGTGGGATCAGTCTGCGCCCAAGGTTTTTTGTCCTCCGCTCCCCTTCCCTCCATCATCCCTCCCTCCCTCCCTCCCTCAGCCCGTTTCCCTTGTTCCTCCCCCCCCCCCAATCCCAGATTGCGCCATATTTATTTATTTTTGTTCCGGGGGAAGACGGCCCGGGCGGGTCGAGCGCAAGAAGGCCCCGTGTTTTTAATGGATGTTGACAAGAAGTGGACCAACAAAAGGCCGAAGCCTGAGGATTTGCTTGAAAAGATTCAATCAGACATGTTTTCGCTGCGATTAATTGCTGAAATGTGAGAGGGAGTGTGGGGGTAGGGGGGTGAGAGGGGCGATGGAGGTGTGAATGAGTATGATTGTTCCCCTCCTCTTCCTCCGCACCCCCGCCCCGTGCTTCCGTCTGTCGTTTTGAGCGATAGTTTGGAAATGTCCTTTGAATGATGCTAAAGAGCAAACTCTTGACTCCCTCCTCCTCCTCCTCCTCCTCCTCCCCCTCCCCCTCCCACTACCACCCCCCATGAATTATGAGTATTATTTCAGGGAGGTGGGACGCGGCGAGCCGAGAGAGCAGGACTGCGCCGCTCTGATTGGATCTGACCTGCCTCAGATACGCACACGTCCGCACGCTGATAGAATGACTGCTCGCCGCCGTGTATGCATAGCGGTGTCGACAGCCGCGTCCTTATCTGGGCGCGGCGCAAACCACGCTGGGGTTAGAAGTAGCAGCTCGGGCTGCCTCTGAGGCCGGGACCCTCGGCCACTCAAACAACACACGCCTACACACAGTGAGTTTGGAAAGCAGTTAATGGACCTGCCTCCGCATCTTTAGGCCAGAATATAACTTGGACGTTATTGCTATTGATTGCGGTTTTTTTCTTCGTTTTTTCGCAAAGCAAATTTGTGCTTTTTGCTCCACAAAAAAAAAAAAGACAGCAATCCTGTAATGGGATGAAGAATCCAAAAGACTGAGGCAACTTTTTGAAAGTGTGATTAATTATCCAAACACAGCTAATGGAAATGGCTAGAGTCTTTATGCCAGAAGTGAAATCCCGGCTAGCCGTGACGATGTCGTGTGCGCTACGTACACGCAATTAGGAATCCTTGCAATAAATTAGGTGTTCAAAATTCGTAAAAAAAATAAAATAGAATTGCCCTTTACTTGTGTTATTCTGCAAATGCGTTGGTGAGCAGCAAATAAACACATTTTAAATGCAATCATACACACAATGTGTGTCTTGCTTCTTGCGCGACTTTTGGGTACAGCCCCACTAAAGTGAAGCCAAGTGGAGACGCTGCATTTCAGGATTTTTCCTGATTTAGGAAAGCAAATGAAAACGGCTTCCCCACTGAAAATCCCATCATTTTTTTTTAGGTACCAGTATATAGATATTGTTGTGAAAACATGGCTCTGCTTTAACCTCCAGTTTGCCACGACTTAATTACTGGTGTTGCCCCTGAAATGCATCATTTCTGCTGAAATGCATTGCTAAATGAGCCACATTGTTGGTGAAATTTGCGGAGACGTTGATCTGGTTGCGATGGTTTTCCATGTTGTACATTTAAATTGCCGCCACTTGACAGAAAATGAGTGAGCAAGAGTTACACAGCCACAGATAATACACTGTACAGCCTTCAAAGGCCTTTGCATCGTGTTTTCATTCCCGCTGCTACCTGATATTCCCAATCCAATTTCCCACTTGTTCTCGATGAGCCTATGTGGATACGCGCGGAGCCATTAAGCATGGAGTGCTTTGATTGGAGGATTGGAAAATCAGCTGGAGTAGAGGGAGTGAAGCCTATTAGTAACTTCCAAATTAAATGAGACGTCTGCATGGCATAGAGGCCTTTGGAGTTATTGGGGTCAACTTTTGCTGGTTGTCAAACAGAGAAAGCTATATGGCTCGGTGTCAGTGAAGCATAAAATATTTGTCTATAATAATTAAGCCACTCTGGGAATCCAGAGTGTGGATGCTAACAATGCTCATAACACTAATAAATAACTGTAAAATTAAATAAAAAGAGA
Source organism: Thamnaconus septentrionalis (assembly GCA_009823395.1). Lineage (NCBI taxonomy): Eukaryota > Metazoa > Chordata > Actinopteri > Tetraodontiformes > Monacanthidae > Thamnaconus > Thamnaconus septentrionalis. The sequence goes on along the minus strand of CM020510.1, from coordinate 21,640,103 downwards.
GCTTTGAAAACTGATGTTATTCCTTTATCATAAAATAGAAGATCATTGGGTTTCTTAGTTGTTATTTGCCAAAATTGTTTGACTGGAGAAATACTAAGAAAATCTTATGCATCACAGCATTTACAGCTTTTACAGTGTAAACATGTTAGATTTACTGTAAAAAGCAGCTTGTCAATTGTTTAAAATGAAATAAAAAAAAAGAAACACGCTTTGTAGCGTAGGGTTCCTCCGTTCACCTGTGGTGGGCTTACCTTTGACTCGGAGAGCGCATTATGCAAATCCGGACGTGACATAAATTCTGCGTTGACATTAGCACTCTGATCTTAAGCTTGGGGGAGGTGGAGGTGGAGGGGGGGAGGGGAGGTGAGGATCCAGGGCGGCCCCTCGTCCCTCCTTCCAACGTGTATCTCCGCCTCCCCGAACTTCAGATCCTCCTCAGAAGTCGACGGCAGCAAAGTCGGCTTTGGTGCGGTAGGGGGAGGAGACGCAGGGATTGGGGCGCGGAGAGTGCGCATACAGCAAATTGGCAGCTCCATCAAATTATGCCGGCATTAAGGGGGTTTCGCGGGGCGTAATCCACAAGCCAAAGCCTGAACGCCACTCCCTCGCTACAACATTTAACTTTTGTCGACGTAAACGCCACATTTCATGCTCTGCCATTAATCTGTCGGATTACAGGATGCAAGCAGTTTGAGCGGGGTGGGGGGGGTTGGTCGGGGTAGTGGTGGTGGTGGGGGGCTCGTGAAATAGGGCGAGGGGTTGATTTGTATTGAATTCTCTCGATCTTAGCTTAATGTCGCGTGGCAGGTGTTGGAGGTAGCCAGCTGGAGGAATTCATCGCCGTCCCGCACGTCGGCCTGCTGGTCGGGCTGAAGGACCTGGACGGACCTCAGACATCCACCAAGAAACGGAGGGGGTGTCGAAAACCCTGCTGTCTTTTGTTTGCGTGACGGGATCTTGTCCGTGTGAGAGGGCGGCGCAGTTGTAGAACAATCCTGTCAGGAAGCTGTGCCCTCAGCCCCTCCCCCCTCCACCCTGGCCATGCAGGAGCTCACAGCTGGAGTTCAGAAGGCTCCAGACGTGGTTTATCTTAAATCAGGTGCTCCGTGAGTGAGTGGATCCGCACGGGGTTCGATGATGCGTTGCAGGGGGTGTGGCCCTCATCCCGGGAATGGTGACAAGAGTTTATCTCCTGGTGTTGAATGTTGTAAGAAAAAAAAAAGTGAGCCCTTGCTGTGTGGTCTGTCACCACAAAGCGACTTTTGTCACTCGGTTTTAATCATTCCCATTCATATCTCATCAGATAGTTACTGTGCTCTCGTTCACAAGGGCTTTTCATACATTTCAGATTTTAACTATGCTCAGATTTTTTTTCTTTCCATTCTGAAATTCAGTTTTTTAAGTCGTTGTTCATGTTGCACGTGAAAAGACTGCGCAGCACACGGTGTTTACGGGACTGCATATGGACCTTACTCGTGTCATTTTCTGTATCTGTTTTTAAGGTGTTGTGAAATCGGGGCAAACACAATTCTGGTAAAGTGAAAATAACAACAAGATTTCACTTCCTTTCCCCCCAGCTTGATCTGCAATGCTTGTTTTGTTAATGCCATCATGAACAAATCATGATGAACACGAGGAGGTGAATCGTGCCTGATTCACCTCCTCCATCGCAGAACTGAGACGTCTGTTGCGTTTTCATGACGTAAAGGTTGGAGAAAATGCAATGCATTAAAAGACTAATATGCTTCCAAATTCGGATCTCAAATTAAAGTGGAGATGTAGGATTTGTGTTTTTCAGATACAAATCAGATAGGGAGGGCGACACGGTGGCGCAGTGGTTAGCGCTGCTGCCTCACAGCAAGAAGGTCGTGGGTTTGATTCCGGGGCCCGGGCCTGGGACCTTTCTGTGTGGAGTTTGCATGTTCTCCCTGTGTCTGCGTGGGTTCTCTCCGGGTTCTCTGGCTTCCTCCCACAGTCCAAAAACATGCACGTGAGGTCAATTGAACATACTAAATTGTCCGTAGGTGTGCATGTGAGTGTGAATGGTTGTCTGTTTCTATGTGGCCCTGCGATGAATTGGCGACTTGTCCAGGGTGTACCCTGCCTTCGCCCTAAGACAGCTGGAATAGGCTCCAGCAGACCCCCGTGACCCTGAACAGGAATAAGCGGGTATAGAAGATGAATGAATGAATCAGATAGGGGTCACATATTGGCAAAAAAAAAAAAGACAAAAAAATCTGAAGTCTGAGGTTTGTGTAGGTCTAGGTTATCTCATGACTTCTGATTTTGTTTTTTTCAGTTTTGAAAATGTAACTTCTATCCCATTCCAGGCAACTTCCCTCGTGTGTTTTCCCCCCACTTTGATTGTCTTTCCCCACTCTGATTGTTTAAACCTGATATAAATTTCCGATGCACATTTTTCCTTCGCGAGACAGATTTTTAGTTGTACTTTGTAGCTAAAGAATCTTGTCACATAAATGGGTTCAGATCAAAGTGGAACAATCCATAAGGCTTGCCTGTCCACATATATTTTGATTTTGGATTTGAGTGATAAATCAGACTTTGCCATCTTAACAAAAGAAGAAGAAGAAATGTGTAAAGTCTCTTTACAGGCATTGTGTGAGCAAGAAAAGACTTTCCATACTTTTTGCCTTAGGGTAGAGACATGTTGCACCTCGTGAAAGTAGACTCACTTCAAAGACAATCACATAAATTTCTTATCCCAAGCAATTTAGAATAAAACGCCACAGACTCAGATGGCAGAATCCAGGAATCAAATGGACTCAGTGTGGCTAAGAACTATTTTCTGTTTTAGTGATGACTTATACAATTCCAGGTTGACTTTTCTGTCCTAAGTGGGCTGACCTGCAGCTTTGTCAATTATGTACTTTTAAAATTGATGAATTGTTGGTACAACATTCAGCATGTGGAAGCACATATTTACTTTCTTGCCTTTTCAGCGAGGAGAAACCTGATGTCTCAAAGCCAGACCCATTTGCATTAATTAGTGAATGTCTCGGCGCTGTAAATGAGATGTTCTGGCTTTGCCACAAATTCTCCCTTACAGTGGTCCAGGGGAACAAGCTCCTCTGCTTCTGAGGAAAAACGGGACCTCCTCTCTATATTTTATTTTTTTTGTTGCTCCCTTCCGCGGCTTTGCCAGCCCTCCTAACTGATCTCAGCGCAGAGAAGGAAAGTGCGGCTTCAGGGTCGAGGCTGCTGGTTGGAACCGTGCGGAACAAGTCTCGACTACTTAAATCCGCTTTGATCTGCGTTTCCTGGAGAGGGGATTGTCTGCAACAGTCCTGCGGTAACACTTTTGTAACAGTCTGTGCTCTTTGCATCATCTCTCCCTGCGTGAAGAAGTCTTGCTTTGCCTCTTTCGCCCTCTATCTCTATTTTGCTCCGCCGCACATCGGCCCGCCGCGTGCACAAATACGCATGCAAACACACGCTTGCAAATCCACACATTTCTTTCCTGCCACACTCATTTTCCCCCTGTTTTTTCTCAGACCCCCTACTCCTTTTCTGTCCCTCCATTTTTTCCCTCCCTTTTGACTTCCACACACACTAATTCCTTTTCTTCAAGGACAAGCATCTCACGGCACATCATCTGAATAAGACTTTGAGTCGCCGTGGCCTCCCAGGGCTTAAGTCCGCAGAGCCCCTCTTCCAGATCCCCTTTTTAATGTTCTAACACCAGCCTAGTGCCATCAATAAATATTACCATCCGGAGGGATGAGATATGCTCTGGTTAGGCAGTCTTTTCACCACATGGGTCTCAGGGTAGCTGTCTTTTGGCTCACACAGAAGAAGGATTGTTCAGTTAGTGACCCAGACTCCAAGACCAAAGGAGCTTTGACACTTTACAGCTCTTGTAGATGTCATTGATGATGTGGGACTGTTTTTTGTGAGGATGCTTCAGAGTTTCAAATTGTGTTTAAGGTTTTTGTTTGTTTTTCAGACTTGAAGAACGTTGTAAAAAATTCCACAGTCTTTAAACATGTTGACATCTTAATCAGATAGTTTGATACATACGTTTTTGATGTGGTATAAGTATTTAAGTCTTAAATTCCCCAACTGTTGCGGCCATAGTCAAGTGCAGCTTTCATCAGATGTTTGGCTCAATATTCACTTTTTTATCAGGTATGAATTAGACTTGCACCATCCAACTAAATCCTTAAAAACAAAACCAAAAACACCTCTATCTTACCACTTTGCTCCCAATCCAGAGTCAGGGTTGGAAATTTAGTTCTGGACCTCAGAGGTTTGAGGGTAAGGCTATACTCAGAGAGGGTAAAATATGGATCAATATAAAGTGTGAATGTTTGTAGTTAATAATGCATTTGAAACTGTGATAATGCCAAATGAAACTGATAGCCAAGGAAGTGCACCACACAGGCATGCCGTTCACAATAAAATGCACCAGCATGCAACAAAATTGTGCCTCATTCGCCGCAATCACAACGGCACATTTTCAATGGCGTCTTTGGGTGAGACACATTAACAGATCAATTCATTGATTCAGCGAGCGTGTAGTTTGTTTGACCATGATACACAACCTGCAAAGAGCCGAATCACAGGATGTAGCGACGGCACATTGCTGCAGTGGTTCCTGTTGTCACCTCACAACTAAACTGTTTCTGCGTCTGATTGGATCACGGCCACTGTGCGTGTTCCTTAGGAAATCCGACTTCAGCCCATAATGTAAAGTCAACCTGGGAATGGGTGTGTTGATGGCTCAAAGACGGATACACTCTCTGAATCGGTGGAACCACAATTACAAGGCCGACTGGCTGCCTTTAAAACAGGATCTTTGGGAAAATGTTTAGGTGACGCATCACCCACAAAGAGCAGAACTTGACAAACACCACATCCGCACTAGACTCGGCCTGAATACCACTAGTCCAGCAGCACACCCAGTTCATCCAGTGCAACCATTCCATCCAGTCACACTTCGCTCTTGCTCCTCGTCCCCGACTCCCAGCTCCTGCCCATGAGCCCTGATTCATTACAAGCTGTGGCCAGGGTATTAAGATACGGCCGCATTAACAAAGTTGTCTCTGTATCTTAATTGAATCTACCCCCGCTAGAGTCGAATCTGGATTATGTTTACCTGAAATATAAGCGGCTCGGTAGACGGAACATGGACCCACTGATAAAACACTGGGTTGTCCCCCCTCTTTCCAATCCTAATCCCCAACTGTAATTTGTTCCTCGATGGATGTGGCCGCGGCGATGGGAACCCCTGATTGGGTTCCACTCCCAAAACAGGGAATGCATCTGCAGTGAAGTTCATCTCTTAAATAGTGCACGCGTGCGCGCATCAAGTGCGCACGGATCTCCTTCAGTGTTGAACAAATAGTCAGGCTTCCGCGGAAGCGTCTTTGTTTCACGGCTCCGCGGATCTGAATCTGAAGCCGCCATCTTCAAAGATGGTCAGTTTTGGCGCTGATGCCATAAGACGAAGATGAGGAGAGACCAAGATATGCTGCAGTGGATCTCAAAACTAACCTTAGTGAGTCACACTTTAAATAAACAATATAGGTGTATTTGGAAGATCATGGCAATTAGGAAGATTTGACTGGATGGTAGACAGACAAATTATTCCAAAGCAACATTGTTCCAACAGTATTTACTGACCGACTCAATAGGTGGATGGTACTCTGCGTTTCCTTCTTCAGAATAAATTTCTGAAATTAATATCAATGGGATTGGGAACAGAAATATATTTACCCAGAATGAATGTGCAGACACACAGTGCAAGGATATGTTACAGTGGTGGGGCAACACCAAAAAACCAACAAAACTATATATATATATAGTAGCTGACTAAAAAGGCGTATCAATTATTTGTAACCATATATATACATATACACACACACATATATATATATGTATATATATATATATATATATATATATATATATATATATATATATATATATATATATATATATATATATATATATATATATATATATATATATATATTATATATATATATATATATATATATATATATATATATATATATATATATATATATATATATATATATGTGTGTGTGTGTGTGTGTGTGTGTACAAAGCTTATGGTGTTAAAAAGTAATAATTGATAACGCCTTTTTTAGTCAGCTACTATATATATATATATATATATATATATATATATATATATATATATATATATATAGTTTTGTTGGTTTTTGGTGTTGCCTACCACTAATATATCCTGCACTGTGTGTCTGCACATTCTGAAATTAATATCAATGGGATAGGGAACAGAAATATATTTACCCAGAATGAATGTGCAGACACACAGTGCAAGGATATGTTACAGTGGTGGGGCAACACCAAAAAAAACAACAAAACTATACATATATATATATATATATATATATATATATATATAGTAGCTGACTAAAAAAAAGGCGTTATCAATTATTACTTTATATATATATATATATATATATATATATATATATATATATATATATATATATATATATATATATATATATATATATATATATATATATATATATATGTGTGTGTGTGTGTGTATGTACAAAGCTTATGGTTACAAAGTAATAATTGATAACGCCTTTTTTTAGTCAGCTACTGCTGTAGATAATTTGAATGCGATTAACAGCTATTTCTGCAGCAATTACCAATATTGATTTGCTTTGTATTTGTTTTACACCCGTTTACACTTCAAGTTTTCTACACAACTCATTTTATTAGACATACAGTTTCTAAAGAAGCCATCTTTTTACATTAGCTGTGTGTGTGTGTGTGTGTGTGTGTGTGTGTGTGTGTGTAACTGCGCGCGTGCGTGGAACCAGCACCACCACAGGGAGTCTTGCATGAGGGATGACTCTTGATGGTGATGCAGGACAGGATGCGAGTCCTTTACCTTTTTGTCCTTCACACGGTGCCATCCTGGCACAACCTCTTTCCGTGGCCTCAGTGAACACTCTGAGTTCACTATACTGTGTTGGCGCCTTGCTGAGTGCCATGTGGGTGTTTGTCATTTCCAAGGTATTGAACTAAATGGCAAATGTAGAAGCATGCTCATAAACGAATTGGGCAGAGTGATGCCCTCAAGTGAGTGAAGTTAATCAAACGTCACTACATCTTGTCATTTGTACTTTAAAGCTCTTAAATACATCAATATTCTTTGCAACCAAGTGGAATCGAAACTCAGGTTGCCATGGTTTGCATTTGATTTTAAGAGAATTATTTGAATAAAATTGTAAACTAAAAATGTTTGAATGATTGCTCAATGAGTGGTACCCCTGGGGTCTTCTCCGCCTTCAAAGAGGGCCTTGACATTTTGGAGTTAGAGTTATAAATAAAACGTATCATAAGAATGACCATTCCATTTCATTTCAGTGAATACATTTAATACTTTTCCTTTACATGAGCCTACGGTCAAGTTTCCATCAGTAAGAAAAGCGTCGCTGTCCTGTAAACATGATATCCAATCAGAATCGTCAGAATATCAAAATATGTGTGGCTGTGGACAATAAGGCTCGATGATGGCTACCCCTCCCTCCCCGCAATGCCCCCCAGTCTGGCGAGGCGAAGAAGGGCTGCTCCCTCGGAGCTTCTCGTCCTCAGGCTGTCGTCCTTTGCGGCACCTGACGCCTCGCAATCCAAAAAAAAAAAAAAAAAAAAAAAAAAAATGGACTCCTACTCCTTTAAAAATTGCCGCCGTCCCACTGCGGCGCGGCGCCGATTCGTACCACGGTCACTTGAAAGCTCTAATTGCGCGAGGACTCCTCGGGCTAAACAAAGATGCTCCTGTCAGGGGAGCGCAGTCAACTGTCTGAGCCCCTAGCTGGAGGGGCCACTCTGACGGCTTCCTTACTGTAGACTGTCCACGGGCGAGAAAACAGGCCAATGCACGCACACACACACACACACACACACACACACACACACACACACACACGCACGCTTATCTGCAGAAGCGGGTGTTTAAGATAAAAGGTACACTGTACAGTAATTACCACCTCCCCACCATCCTGCTCCTCTACTCGTCTCCTTCCCAACTTTCCTTCCCGCCCCCGGTGGGACATGTTGGCCCGTGTTCCTCGCTCATCCCTCTCTACCTGCCTCCCCCTCGCGCCCTCGCCCCCCCTCTGGCCGAGACTAAGGTGCGTGGTGCAGCCTTGCGGCCGTGACTGCCGCAGACACGGAGACAGAAGGAACCCCGGGGGTGTGGGGGGAGGAGGGGGGGGGTTCCTCCGCAGCACAGTCGGAGCTCACTTGACGTGACGCCGCCTCTTCTCCACGGGTGACCGCGTCGCATCCCGGGCGGTCGGGACGCAACAACCTCCCCACCCCACCCCCCGCTTCCCCAACCCCCCCACCGATCTGACTTCCATTCCCCCTGCCTGCTGCCCCCCGAAACAGATGCTCGGGACGAAGGCGGCGCTAGTCAGGGGGGACGCGGGTTAATTGGGGTAGTAGTGGGGGTTAATTTCAATTAAAACTTCAACTAATGGAGGTCAAGCGAGCGCCTGCAAACACCTGATTAAAACAAATGGCGCTGCCAGTCAAAACTTTATCTTCGGTCAGCCTCCGGGCGCAGCATCCCAGAGAATGTGAGAATGGAACGGACAAATAGAAAAAAAAGGAGGGGGGGGGGGGGCGTTTTGGGCTGAGGCGGGAGATAGACGGACTAATTGCAGGCCACTTGTGAGCGGCAACACCTGCAGGTAGATGGGTTAGTTAAGGCTGTGGGCGGGGCGGGGCGGGGCGGGGCGGGGCGGGGATATCTGCCCCTGGATGTTTATTATGGACCAACTGATTGGGGAATATTTTTTTATATCTACCATGGTATTTTTTTTTCTTTTGGCAATTAAAGCAACTGATGTCCTCCCTGATTTTCACAACCTGTAATCCTCTCCCCCTGTTTCTCTGCTGATAAACCCCCTTTTTACCAGTCGTAATTTATGCAGCTTTAAAACTAGACCAAAATGCGGTCAATTTTCCTTGCTTCTACTCCTCTGCTAGATAAAATTCTAATTCTAATTTGGAAAACGGAATCTAGAATGAGTGAACAAGGAAGTCTTCATTTTGCGCCCTTGCTATTATACTGTCTTTACAACTGAGAACGCTGTGGAAGGTCGCGTGTTGCATGCCAGACTGACTGTTGACAGAGGCATCCCGACATAAACAAATCAGCACACGGCTGCGACTAAGACTGAAGATTTTACTTCAGTGTCAGCACTTTTATGTTTATACAATGTACAATTCAGGCAGCTGAGATTTTGATTTAAGTCAAAAAATATAAAAAAAATAGCAATCAATCAATCTCTCTCACACACACACACACACACACGCTGTCGTATAAAGAGAAGGTTGTGCCACAATAAAGGTGTTGCAATGACATGAGAACTTCCATGGATGTTTCAGCTTGAACAGCAACCCCCCCATCGTTACACAGCAGGAGGTCAGGACGGACCCTCCACCAATGGGTGGATCAGCGCTCAATGAGGTGTGAAGGGACCTTTCCATCAGTGAGTTTGCCTTATCAGGTGCAAGCTTACATTAGAAAGTGATTTTCATATTGAGTTAATGTGGTAATGAATGTGTATTAAGTCAATGTGGTATTTTGAAATGAAGGACAAAAAATGCTGCCACCGCCTGTTGAGGTTGGATAAAGGTCATAGCTGCATCCAAAGAAAGAATTATAAATAAGAATAAGAATCCTTAAAAATAGAAGGCACCCATTGGATATTTGAAAGGATGATGAAAGCAACAACTACTAAAAAGTAAAACCTGTAGGGCATTAGCAATAAATGCACAATATTTTCTGTTATGCTTGTGAAAATGTGAAAAATGTGGACATTGCCAATTCATTTACATCAGTGTTCCTCAACTGGTGGGTCGCGACAAAAAAGTGGGTCACGGAGCTGTTTTGATTGGGTCGTGGCTTCGTGGGAAATTTCCCTTCCTTCTTTTAAAAGGAATTTTAAAATAATTTTATTGATGGAGCAAATGGTGAGCATTTGTTTTGCAGGACACACAATCAGTTTAATAATTTCAACAATGTATTTACTAGGCATGATAGAAAGTGGGCCAGCGTTCTTATTTTTGCGTTTTAAATTAGAGTGAAGCGGAATAAATTTGGTGTTGCGACTTAATGATGAGGAAGAAAATGTGGGTGCTGAGAAACCACCAGTTCAGAACCCCTGATTTACATCGCGCATACCCATATATAACAGGAGAGAAACGCACCCTCCCAACTGCTTTAAGTAACAGAGAGCCGTCTCCTAAAAACACACATTCCATTTTGGTGCATGGAAAGGCCGAGTGTGTCTGCAGAGCTGGGGGTGGGGGGGTGGGGCCCACCTCGCTGTACTCAGGCCTGCTGTGCCACCCTGCTGCCACCCTGCTCTGCCAGGCGTGCCACAGCGGCTCCCAACATCTGGCGCTAAGCCTCGGGGAGATGGCGGGGGAGGGGCCGGGGCGTCCCGCCGTGGCTAAATATGGTGCAGGGTTACGCCACACATCCCTAATCACTTAGCCACTGTCTGGCAGCTCGCAGCAGCCCCTCTCCGAGATCCCTCATACATCACCCCTGCTAGCGATCAGTGCAGCTGGCGCGCATCACTTTTGAGCGCCCCCCCACCAACTTTCTGCTGTACACGGTCTTGGTCCATCAACCTCTTCCCCCATTTGTTTTCTAACGGCGGTCGCCGCGCCTGTGCTGCCGCGTCGGAAGAAGTCGTTTATAGAGTGTTTGTTTTGTATAGAATTTGTTTTAGCCAACTGAGAGCCCTTTTCTTCTTTGAGAAAAAAAAGCCTAAATTAAGACTTCTTCCATGTATGAAAAGAGTACAGTACTAAATACAATGCTCTCAATCAGTTTAACCTAGAGAAATTAGTAGACATGAAAAATTAGCAAACAACAGTTTTAAAGTTGAATATCCCAACAAGACACTTCAATTCAAATGACTTATTCAGTGGCTTCTAAAGAAAAAATCACAGAAATCATAAAGATCTGCAACTTGGACAGAGGAACTGGTTCTGCTTATTTCTTTGGCACAAAAAAACCACCATGTGACAGGAATGGCATGCATTTTAATCTTTCTGGTTCAAGTACTGCATTTTGTGATCTCACAAGATTTTTTCACCCTACTTATTATTATTTTTTATTTTATTTTATACGTTCCTTGACCTTATTTACTTAGTGCAGACAGCAATGATTTTCAATTGTAGTTGTGTTACTTTGCAATACTCAAGTCATGAGAAATGCACCTCGGTGGCAGCATAGCTGGTCTTGCATGTCGTGGTATATATTGCATCGCGTTTAAAAAAGAATCAGTGTTGATATGTGTTTATATATTCACAAATTTCTTTATCATGATAAAATGAGGGTCAGGTTACATTCAGTCAGTGCATTTGTACAGAAGATAACATAATGATAACCTCTACCAATCTCGTACACAAGCCCATCGCTGGTATTCTGTGCTGGTTGGTGTATTTTTACATTATGATTGTTGGTTTTTATTCAACCATTCTTTGGCCTTAATTAATTAAGTACAGTGATTGAAAAGCATAGGGAGAGAAAATCTTTATCTATTAACAATAAATAGACTGGACCATCAAGTGGTCAGTAACATCCTGCGTCTGCAGTTCATTTATCTTCCATGGTGCCTTCATCTGTCCTCCATATGCCGTTCTCCGTATGCTCTCCAGTGTCCTCCACCTCCTGCTCCACCTCTTCCATTTGTTTCACATTTGATATTTTTGGTATGTGTAACTCATTTGCTCCTCTCTGTCCTCAGCTTTGTGAGTGTCATATTATGGCAGGGAATATTAACTGACTTTCAAGACATGTTTTTTTTTTTTTCTTCCTCCCCCAGAAGCCAGCCATAATTAAACTTTTAACTCTTTAAATCAACTAATTGCCAGCTTCACTTTGTGGCTTTTTGTCATGGTCAAGCAGTAAAAAAAAAAAATGTCCTTGAAAAGTCCCGACAGAAATGCTCATAAGTGAAATCACACAGTCATCACTATCTCGCAACAGTTTGATGTTCAACACTGTCTGACCCTTTCCACTCAACTCTAGCTGCATTGCAATTGATTTTATCTGATCTGTTTAATTTGGGTGAGTTTTACAAATTTTCTGCTTCTTTCCTCTTCACTCATTCCTTCCTCACATCTTGACTTTTTTTCCCCTAATGAGTTTACATCCACGGTCCAAGTCACTTTCATAACCAAAAACAGGTCCTTTTTGTGTCAAGAGCAATTTTCAAAGTTTTCTCAACTTTCGTCAAACACTGGGCTACCTCCAAATCTCGATTGTCCATTCTTTCCGTCTTTCCTTTTAAGTTTAATTACTCTTCTCAATTCCATTTTTATCTCTTCCTAAGGACTCTATATCCTCCAAGTTTCTTTGTGGTTACTTTTAATAATTGGCCACTGTAGAGATTTTTGGCTTGCATATTTCACACTAGATGGACGTAAAGTTTTCAACGATCCTTTTAATTTTTCTTCCTTTTTCAAACGAGGGTCTTCACGTGCAGTCCTATACAAAGATGGCCATAACATTTGCTGGAGAAATTCATTAACTGAGCTGATACTGTGAGCCTTCCACCTGCGCTGAAATAATTTTACCCAACTCATGCACACTGTTGATCTCATCCGCATTGTCTCCATACAATAGGCAGCTCGCAGCACCCTTTCATGTTCCAATGACACCAGCCCGCGCTTCGCCAACCTAGCCCAGGTCCCGAGAGACTTCAAGGTTCTACATTCAAGCTGTATCCTGAATTAATTGGGGAAAGTGATCTATTGTATGCAGATGTGCGAGTGCATTTTCTGATGTGTTGCGCCGGTGTCTGAGATGTGTGCGTATGAGATAATCTCCTGGTCGGGCCCGCTCCTTTTATTCCAGTGCGGGCAGGTTAGCATTGGGCCACCCGTATTTGAATGTCGGCCATGTTGAAATGCAAAGGCTTTTTTTTATGCTTCCTTTATCTTTGTAAATGGGCAGATACATTTTCAACCTCATTGCTGCCACGACATTCTCCCATGTGTCCTTCATGTTGGGTTGGTCACTGACTGGTCACAACACATCCTCTCCAGAGACCTCCGCTTGCACTTCCCAACTCACTCTCATTCCTGATCACCACGCCAACATTTTGCCAACATACTGTATTATCATGTGTGCAGCATTTTTGAGATCAAAGGTGAATGTGATGAATCAGCCGTCGCGAAGCGGAGGCTGAGCTGACGGCAACAATTTGGGAACAGGGCGAGAGCGATTGGTAGTGATGCGCGGATCGAGGCTAAAATATCGATACTTCCGACACCAGATCTTTAGGCTCCAAAATTCATTCTCAAATCAAAATATTGATGCTTTTGATACTTCAGTATATTTGTGGTAATGTATACCATTAATAGGAACAAAGTGGGACGTAATAAGACTATCAAGATCTTGTCTTCTACTACTACTACGTACTTTTTCTTGCGCCTAGGTAAGTTGTGTAATGCGTAAGAACTGTGGCACGCTGAGACAGTCTCACATGCTGCTGCTTGGGCAAGACAGGTGTCTGTGGTAGGGTCCTCTGGTAGGCAGGCAGGAACTAACAAGGTACAGAGGGAGAAAATGTGCCAATGACTGTTGTTGTTGGAGTTGTTCAAATTAATAAATCTGGTGATGAAATAAGTTACAAAATAAATAGAAAGATTTGATCATTCAAAATGGGTTACACAGACAGCGATTGTGATAAAACGGCCACGGTGAAGTTTGGAAATATATACTAGATAAAATGAATAAAAAATAACATTCAATTTAAAAAATACATCTATTATTATTGACAATCAGTCTAATTTGCTTAGATTGTTAAATGTAGGTAACAGCAAACCTGTGTAATTATCGTGGCATTTATTGATTTGATTAAATATTTTACTGGAAAACGTCTGAGCCCAAACATGCAGCGGCAGAGGGAGACGGAGAGACGAAGCGCTCCCCTGATGTCAGCATGATATACTGTACTGAGGCGGCGCTGAAGGCAGCGTGTTCTCACCGGGAAGGACCCCTCAGTCAGACACACACGGCTATTTATCACCGTCACTCACCGCATACGCTTTGCTGTTCTAATGCCGAGAGAGTTAAGAGGTTTGCTATGGGCAGATGCTGTTTGAACAAAATGTGTCATGGCTCTGTTTTTTTTTTTTTTTTTTTTCTATCAGTGACATGTTCATCCAAAACTTGTAAGATGTGTTTGAGAATTACACAACCGATGTCCGCTAGTTATTTCGACCAATTGTGTTGTCGTGGAAATGGAAATGCTTGTTGTGATTGATTCTTGTTCAGCAGCAATGATTCAGGAAATAAAACGGAAGAACAAGAATCATAGAAATGCATCAGTTCTACATAATTTTATGATTAGTTATTTAATTTTGGTTGTCAGCAGAAATGCAAAAGAAAAGAAAAATAAGATTTTTCAACCTGGAAATTCCATGACATGGGACAGTTGTGGCGAAGGTGCACTGGAGTCTTTATAGTGGTGAGTGGAAACTCCTCTTGTCAATGTTTTTACTCTTTTGTTCTCATGACCATTTGCAGAGTTATTTTGCAATTGCTGTGCACGTGCTGTCGCATGTGTTGACAGTGGTCCTTCTGTATTTCCAAAAAAAAAAAAAAATAACTGTTTTGAAACCCTTTGTGCTTAAGGTGCTAAATGATGCTTTGAATGTGTTTCATTACAATGCAAATTTCTGTCACTATTTTTAATACGGCAGCCAGAAAACTCCTTCATTTGCAACTGCCATATTTCTATTAGATATCTCATTTCATCACACTGCTCCGTGGTCCACAAAGTCTCCTTCAATCCCGCCAAAATTAAAAGAAATATATATACTGTATATATATATATTTAAACGAGTTTCACAAATCCAGTTTGGGATCGTTCCATTACACCTGTTCCCACTTTATGCCCTCAGCCGAAACATAACGGAGATGATGAGCCTGAAATCGGCTTTGTGTGGTGGGGGGCTTTCGCTAACTCCAGAGCTGGTGTGGCGGGTAGGTGGGGCTGGAAGGGAGCATGTGTTAACAAGCCTCTCTGACCATCCAACTGTTAATCTGGTCAGCCAGGGTGGGCTTGGCTCTCTTCATGCCTACCTGCTCGCTGGTAGACGTCGGGGTGGAGGGGCTCCGTCCTCCCCCGTGGAGAGGCGGGACTTTGCCCTTCGATCTCTTCATGCCTGGGCACAGGTGGCACTCAGTGTGTGTGTCGACGCCCCGGCCTCCTTCTATTAGAGTTCAGCGATGTGTGCGGCTGTGTGTACCTGAGTGAGCGTGCTAGGCGAGCGCACGCGTGTGTCAGTGTCAAGTTTGAGGAAAAGATGATAACGTCGCACCAAACCCTGTCCTGCACGTGGGTACATTTCTGGTGAATGTATCGACTATGATTGGATTGGAATTTTCTGGAAAGCTGTTGCTTTTGTATAAAAAAAGAACTTCTTGCTTTTTTGTCTCCATTAGTTATGTTGGTTTTCCATGTCACATACAAAATACAGCACAAGAATGTGAATAGGGACACTCCAAAAACTTGTTCTTTTTTTTGGAGTGGCCCTATTCCTTGATTCCTTGATTGGAAAGAAGAGCCATAATATCTGTGGGACAGAAGCGCTCCATAGTGCTGTAAGTGTGACACCTTTGCAACGCGTGCAGAAATAGCAAAGCTCAAACAGCCATAAAAGGTGGAAATACCTCCAACAGGCAAAAACATTTACTGAGCCAGCACGTTATAACTTTGCAGCGGGGCCGTGTGTTTTATAGCCTTCATATTGAAGAGGTTGGCAATAGTGGCAGAGGAGCTAACGTCAATGTTTTTTCTAATAGTGAAGGTAATGCTCATCTCCTCCGCCTTGTTAGCGGCAGATTTGATAGTTGCAATTTTACTTTGTGCATATATTTTTTTTAAAGCATTCTCTTCTGAGAGGCATTCTTAATTTTTTTGTGAAGTTCAGTTTAGAAACACTATGGATACTTGAAAATGTTAGAAGATGACACAGGAACTTGAGGGATATTATATTAGGCTACTCATTCAGTGAAAAAAAATCTATGCTTATTAAGACTGAAACATATTATTTTGGTAGGAAATAACTGTTTTTTTGTTTGTTTTTTTGTTTGTTTTTTTAAGGATGTCTTTATACAGAGTAGATTTAATGCAAACCCATTTGTTTTCTTCTCTTCCCTCACACTGAGAATCAGTAAGGAATGGGCTTGATAAGCAGTATCAATAATGGAACTGGAATCGCTAAGTTCTTATCAATTCCCATTCCTTATGCATTATTTTTCAACTAACTATGCCAACCCCTGCCTGCTACGCTCACAGCCAATTATAAAAAAAAAAAAAAAAAAAAAAAAAACTTTGAAGGGAATACAATAAAAGTCTTATCAACGGTTGTTACACTTGCTCACCAGTGATTAT
Source organism: Thamnaconus septentrionalis (assembly GCA_009823395.1). Taxonomy (NCBI): domain Eukaryota; kingdom Metazoa; phylum Chordata; class Actinopteri; order Tetraodontiformes; family Monacanthidae; genus Thamnaconus; species Thamnaconus septentrionalis. The sequence continues at coordinate 21,623,634 of CM020510.1, read as the reverse complement.
GATTATTACAATCTATAAGGCTGCGGTAATCAAAGATCCAAACTTAACATGCTGTATGATTTGCAGGACGTGCAGTCTGTCTTTGTATCGGTAGTTTCCATTGTTTAGACAGTATTCCGTTATTTTTGCATATCTTGGCCTGCTTTACTTATTTGAATTTGCTTCATTGCATGAGCTACAGTATGTTTTGCTACACTATGCTTTGTATGTCTAGTCTGGTTAGCTGTTCATCACGTAGACAGACATTACACTGACATATACAGTCGGGATGCTTGAGTAATATTATGTCACCATATAGGCAGATACAAAAGTGCGCAGATTGACAGTCATTGGAGACACATAATGTTTACAATAAGTAGTTTTGCTGCTTGCTTCATCATCCCTTGCACTCTATTTACTTCGACAGATCTACAGTGGTAATTCAGTGAAAGCGGCACACAGAGCAGAAATGGTGGGGGAGAAGGAGTGACAGTGATAGAGACCTTGAAGATAGGGTGCAGAGCTGGAGCTAGCTCCTTAGCGTTCATATATGATGATAATGGCTTGCTGGCTCATTAGCCTGTGACCAAAAAAAATAAAATAAAATCTGGAAAATCTGCCCGTCGCTTGTGCCAAACAGCTTGTAGTTAGTTGGCTATGGATGCAAAGAGCCAGCGGTCTTTTTTCTATATAATTTTTTTAAAGTTTTTTTCAGAAAGCTCTTTTACACTAGAATGTAATATCACTGAAATTTGAATCTATTGGTGTATTCTGCTTGTCAACTGCAGTTTAGGAGAATTTGTCACAAGCTTGGTCCCCAGGCTCGTGTGTGTGTGTGTGTGTGTGTGTGTGTGTTTAGCTAGGTGTCCCGTGGCTTCTCTCCTCTCTACTCGCCGCCTCTTGCTCAGTGCAGCCTGTCCTGGCCATCTGCCACTGTGGCCCTCATGCAGGAGGGCTTCAGGCAGGGCACAGGGACCCCCACAGACCACTGGTGGCAGGATGCTATCAGAGAACAGCCGGGCCTGACAGTTTAACATGTTGCATGAAAAGTTTCACTGACGCAGAATGTCCTCAAGTAACTTACTGCTGTGGAACTCGGGTGCGGGGAAATTCCAATGGGAGACTTGGTTTCTGTTGGTTTTTGCCCACCTTAATGCCTGTTAGCGTTGTACAAAAACAAATAAGAGGTTTATCTCACCATTATGCTTTGGTGAAGCTGTTTGTAGTTTTATTTTTCCATTAATGTGACACTTAAAAAACACTGACAGAAACAAACTCACTGACAAATACCACAATGGGTGAAACCATTAAAACTCCATCATGTGAGAACTTTGCTTTGTAGCTGAAACCTTATCACTGCAATTGTTAATGTTTGCAAGCAGACAAATTTAGCAACTATGTTTGGAGTATATGTCATCTTTTTTTTCTTTCTTTTTTACTAAAAAAGTGTTTGGTAGACAATGATTGTTGATTGTTTCATTGTGGATTGAGACAATTAGCAATTTAAATTTAATTAGTACCTTTATTTCCCGTTATCCTAATTAAGTTGAGTCTTTTTAATTTGATTTGGAATTCAGGAAATTGTGTTAGTATTTGCTTGTTGATTGCACTTAAGTTAACTCACATGTAGACATTTTGTGACTTACAGAACTTTTTGCATTAGACACCCTGTTAGCAATTTGTTAATGGTGAAACACAACCCATGTTTGATAATCTCCACAGTAGATCTGCAAGATTGCACTAAATACACGAGTGAGGGTTTGACTTCTTGGCTGCTGTCTATTTTATTCTGAGTAGATCATAAAAGACTCATGATTTTTGATTGGAATTTAAAACAGAAGCGAAGAAATGAAGCGTTGATCCAGATAAATTGCATTATCAGCTGGCTGTATTTTCTTTCTTCCGGTGACACACCGTGTTCGCCTGTGCCTCTGAGATAACTGTCAGACAAACTGTACTTAATATTGATGGCTTACCCGAAAGGCATTAGTCCAGCCATGCCTGGTGAAGCACACTTTAGGAGTGACCCATATTAATACAGAAGGCCTCGCTTAATTTTCCAACCGGTACAGTAGAGCCAGTGAACCATGACCTGCTTTTGCACTACCAGCTCTGTAAATGTCATCCATATGGCTCGCTCATTCATTTCCCACAAAACAAATTCCCACAAAAGACGGACGGTTAAGTGTATTTAAAAGGCGAAAGCAGCCAGAAAGAACCCTCTTATCCGCCGCTCATTTTTTCCCACAAGCAAGAGGTGCTCTTTTAATTTCCCTCTCCGAAAGGTCACTCGCAATGTTCTCCATCTCCACCTTAATTGATTCTTTAAATGCAGCCTGTCTCGGGCAAAGGGAATCGAGGAGGAAAACTAGAGCGGTGTTTGCCTACCTTTAGTCACAGTTAAAGGCCCTAAAATGGTTCCTCCATCTTTTCTAATTATATTGGCTCCGTGTAAATGTATGTTCCTGGAGCTAGACGCCTTGATGTGCACTCCCCTGGAATACCAAAACAAGAACACAACAATTTACAAATGGGAAACAGGAAAATTGCCTATTTTCTCATGTAGACTAGGTGAGCTTGTTTTCAAATGAACACAATGGAGGCAAGCTAAGCTTTTGGCTGCGGCAAATGTCAACATTTATTGGAGTTACTCGTTGACTTTTTTTTTTTTGTTGGGGAAAGAGTGATTAACCACGGACCTGGCTTGTCTGTTGGGAAAATGCACACATTTGCCTGGTGGATTTGTTTGTGTCAAAGAAGAAAAATTGTTGTTTCGATGACTGTATTATTTAGCATTTTTTGCTGATTGGCTCTGCAAGGCTGTTTTGAGGCAAATGCTACTGATTAGAGTTCCAAATAGCAAGAGCACGCCCGTTTAAAATGTTTGCTCGTTTTCACAACTTACTTCAATTGAATGTGCTGGGATGCCCTTTGGATTCTAGTCGCTGCTTGGTGGGTTAGACACCTATTGACCAAAGCAATCCATGAGTGATGACTCATGCCAGAGAGCAGATTAATGATGTTCATCAGCCTCTCTCCCAACATTGCGAGACTTCACCTCTGCCAAGTCCTCTATCTCTGCTTATCAGATTAGTATTTGTTCAAGTGTTACTCCAACTGCTGCAGTTCACACCAGCCACATCCCTGGGTCAAGTTTCATCCCAGCCAATCACTTAGGTACACTGTCTCTTTTACTTAGGTAGAACTGGAGGGCCCAATTTAGAGGACTTGCACATTAAAATTCATTCATTCATTCATTTTCTAAACCCGCTTCTTCCTGAGATCAGGGTCACGGGGGTCTGCTGGAGCCTATCCCAGCTGTCTTAGGGCAAAGGCAGGGTGACACCCTGGAAAAGTCACCAGTTCATCGCAGGGCCACATAGAAACAAACAACCATTTAAACTCACATGCACACCTACGGACAATTTAGAGTGTTCAGTTGACCTCACATGCATGTTTTTGGACTGTGGGAGGAAGCCGGAGAACCCGGAGAGAACCCACGCAGACACAGGGAGAACATGCAAACCCCACACAGAAAGGTCCCAGGCCCCGGAATCGAACCCACGACCTTCTTGCTGTGAGGCGACAGCGCTACCCACTGCGCCACCATTAAAATTATGTTTCTTTAATTCTATCTTTAAAAGAAGCAATAGGCAATTTTTCACCACAAGAGAGCGCACTTGAGCCCCCTCAAGAGCAGGGAACACCCACTGAACAAGCAGGGAAAATGTCAGTGTCGAGTGAATAAGCTGAACATATTAACATTAGCTAAAATTAGGCTGGATATAACAATAAATGTCATGTTCCCAAGGGGACCGCTATCAGTAACAGACCCACCCCCATGACAAAGAATTCTGCTAAAGTGTGAAAAAAGAAACACGCATGGTAAAAGAGTTCTGGTAGGAGAAGCCAACTCTCTGGATTTAGGGTTATATCCTGCATAACTTTAGCTAATGTTAGTATTTACTTTCAGTGTGTTTCATGCTATTTTCATGTGTTTTATGAAGTTGCAGCATGTTTTTTCCCATCATAGGGGGAATTGCATCTCATTATTTATGTAGTAAGACAATTATCCAAATCGACGTAGGAGGCAGAGATTCCCATGCACTAACATGCACATGCGACCGATCCAGCTTTGTAAACAAGATGATAGAATGGACTTAAAATCAACAGACGTTCTAGGCCAGATGAAATAACACCACTAGAGCTCCACATACCAATTTTTATTACCTTGTATCTGACAATGAAGATCGGTTATTACTCCTTCAATTATGGAATTAGCTTCAGCCTCATGTTATATTGTGAACCATTCTAAACTATTCTTTTTTTTTTTTTTTTGCTTTTTTAACATAACATCAGTAACATAAGTGAAAACTTCCAGTATAATATAAACTGTCATTATTCTGTAAATATATACTTTGTAACATGTATCATTTCAAATGTATTTTTTCATAATTTAAACTAATTCCATTATCTACAGAGTTAAAACTGAACTAACTGCTTGCCATCAAGTGTGGAGCAAAGCTTCAGATCCTGAATGGAGGAAGACGGCGATGGATGAGGTGAGACACCAGAAAAAATCTGTGAGGTAGGCCAAGGCAGTTTCACATGGCAAGAAAGAACAACAGACAAGGATAGTGGTGAGAGGAGAAAGCTGAGCTGGAAGAACCAATGGCGCATCAAATACAAGCAGCTCAGCTTTGTTATCGGAGTGACATATGACGACCTTCCCACACCAGCAAATCTTCAGGAGTGGCAATGTGAAGATCCAAGCTGTGCCCCCTGTTCAAAGCCAGCATCCCTCAAACCCATTCTCACTGGCTGTAAGGTGAGCCACGCCCAGGGACACAACTCCTGGTGTCACAATCAGGTCCTGAAAAGCCTTGTCACCACCCTAGAGACCAGACAAGCTGCGACCAACTCCAGGACATATTCAGTGTCTAATCCCCTGCAAGCAACTACCTTAATTCGTGAGTAGACTAATGTAACCAGGAGTAGATCCACAATACCGGAGCATAGCCAGTTTTGGGCAGCCTGTGACTGGAAGATGCTGGCGGATGCTGAATCCAGAAATTGGTACCACCACCTTTAGTCCTGACCTGGTATTTTGGTGTTCATCTCGTACGAATGTCCTCTCCACTGTTGGACTTATGAAGCATACTAAAGGAAGCACTTAGGTTATGCTGACCAATAGCTGAAACACAACATAACTGGAAGGGCGAAGTCTGCCCTGTGTAAGTATTGTGTAGAGGCTTCATGGTGGCACCTACCACCAGATTGCTTTTGGACGTATGAGTCAGAGGACAGAGCCTGCGCCAAACCCTCAAAGCTGCTGAGAGGAGAAATGCTCTGGTTGCTCTCACCCCAAGCGACAGAAAGGGATGACCTGGGTGGAGTGGGGGAAGGCAGGGATCCTCTGGGATGCCTGAAGTGTTTTTGAGCCCCACCTGGAGGCATTGTGGGTACCAATGGAACATTGTTGATTGTTGATACTCTTTGTATACATTGGCATATGAAGGATAATTCCATCTAGTCCTGTATTTCTACAACCATTCAGAAGGTAGTGTCAGAATACCAAAAGTTTACTTGATTGTTTGTTTCGTTTACTGCTAATGTGAGAAAACATATTGTGGCAGATCCTTTGGCATAACTCTGTACACATAATAGTTACTGTCTTATATTAGCTTAGAATTGTTAACATTTGACTATATTTCTTTAAAAATACAGCTGTATTCTTTCTTTAATACTCTTAGGGTCCATCGCTCGACTACATACAGTATGATAGAACTAGAAAGATAAAATCTGAAATCCACTGGGCATTTAAACTGTTGTTCAATTCCTCGGTCTAATAATTATTTGGTTGTGGCAACATGAACAAATTTCCCTAGAGCCTTTTTGACTTGTTTACGTTGCAGTAACAGGTATATAACATGAAGAGGTGGCAGAACACAAAGCCCTGAAGCACTCCAAGACAAGGGTCAACGAGATGCAACTCCCATTTGTAATTGACTCTTGTCTGTTTGAGCTACATTACACTGGTACAGTATCTAGTTGCAGGTTGCCTTACGCTAAAGTGTTATGGAGGACATTTTGTAAATAATAAATACTGGGCTGCAATTAGAGAATTATACCACAGGTCACATAAATAACCATCCAAAGGGCAACTTTTGAAGACTTAGTGCACCCTCCAGAAATGCAGCAAGCTTTTCAAAGAACTGAGATGACGTTTTCATTAGCTGAATTTATATTAAAACTCCAACAGCACCTATTAGATTTAGAGTGACAACTTTGTTTGCCATCTTATGATGTCAATGAACTTCATTAAATGCAGAGACACCATGGCGTCCGTGAAAATGACAACTCACATCCCTTTCTCTTCGATAATGTAGACAGTCTGCACTCTGATTGTGGGCCCTATCACCCTCCAAAACCAGTGGAGACACTGTTGAAGTTATCTTTTCACAGTAATTCAGAGAAAACCGCATCGGCGGGGGGGAAGCATGCCCAACAAATATGATCTATGGCATACAAATGAGCTCTGTAATTTATTCATAAATCATCGTGGCTGCCTTTGCTGGCAGGGCCCTTTTTAATTGTCTTTGATTAACAGTGGCGTGTGCTGAAGATAGGCGCTCGGCTGCGTTCAGGTCCCCTTTTGTTCTCGGGTGGTATCGCAGGCTTCCCAGGGAAATCATGTGTCAGAGTGGAAGAAAATCAGGGGCTCAGCTTGATATCCATACACTGGAGTGTGTGTGTGTGTGTGCGCGCGCGTGCACGCAGGCAAGCGAGAGCATGCACACTCGGCCGTGCATACGCTCATGCATTTGTGCAGTGAAACTACTAATGCAGAAACCCCCATTTGGCACCCTTCAACACGGCTGCATGTGGAGCATATAGGAGGATGCATATGTTTGGGGTACATACATACACAAGCAGAAGAGGAGCAGGCATACAGTATGTTAAAACACGTACATGTGCACACGTGCCCAGCGTTATCTAAGCTTTCAACCCCAACCCATGCAAGCACACAACCTGTTCTCGATTTTCTAACTTCCACTTAAAAGTTTAATTTTTCACTTTTTTATTTATTATTATTATTTTTTTGTTCACTGGGTCTATAGAAGGTTTGGTTCAGGGCAGTGCTCTCCAAAAAGTAAGTGATTTCCAAACAATTTATTTTCATTATAATAATTTGAAAATTAGTGATAAAACTTCAAGTGTTTATAAGGATGTGGAATTGGACTATTACCAGATAAAGCTTTGCGTATAGTAAAAATTCATATTCACTGTTGAACAAGTTCAGCAGTTAATGGGTCACCAGGCATGTATATCTAATTGTTGCTGAAGCCTGACAGCACTGGAGAAAAGGTCAGAGATGACCAAAGTCACTGTATCGTCTTACAGCAAGATGCAGTTTCTATTAAGTTAAATATTAAATCATCCCCTGCTTAATTAATACCCCTATATGTAGTCTCTGTTCTGTATTATACTCTACATAATTTGTACTGTAAAGTTGTTCCATATTAGCATAGCATTGAGCTTAGGAGGTTCTTTACTGGTTGCAAATCCTTTTTCTTTTGTGCTTGAGCTCAAAGCTGGGTCAGCATGGCCCAGGGCAAATGGGTGTAAAGAGTGGGAGACAGTCAATAGAGATTTGTTGGTTATCTTAAATAGGCTTAGAGGAAATGCAATAGATAGGCTAGAAAGGATGGGAGATGTAATTTCCTCGTATGGTGCACAGAGGTTTGGGGTGCATGACAGAGGGGTAAGACCAGACGGCAAAAGGGAATAGAGAAGCCAGCTCCAGAGAGGTTCCAGTTAAGAAAGAGAAGGTGGGACATGAACGTCTTAGAAGAGGAGTTGAGAGGTAGGTTGGCAGAACTTAGAAGGGAAGAACAGAAAAACTGAAGAACAACTTTGATGAGGATCCTTTGAAGTTGGTGACGCGACAAGATCCTGCAAACCATGTATGTTATGACCCTACATGTAGGGTCATAACCTACATGTAGGCCACAGATATTCAGGGTTTGGCTCCCGAATATCTGTTAGACCTCATTAAGGTGCATCGACCCCCTAGGGACCTGAGGTCAGCTGACCAGATTCTCCTAGACGTCCTTGGATCTCCCCTGGAAATAAGAGCAGAGAGCTTTTTCAGTAGCGGCTCCCACAATGTGGAACGCCCTGCAACAAGCCTCCCTGTTTATAAATCACGTCTTAAGACCCACTTGTTTTCTGAGTTTAGTCACCTGCTGGACGTCTTTATCTCTTCTTTTAATGTCACTGTTTTGACTGTTTTTGCTTGTCTCACCTGTCGTTTGTTGTTGATTTTATTCTGTAAAGCACGTTGGTCAGCCATTGGCTTTGAAATGTGCTATATAAATAAACCTGACATTGACATTGGCATTGACTATAAGGAGGGCTGCTTAAGGCAACAATGTCAGAGGGGAATATTTTAGTGATACTGATATTTAAGTGATATTTCAGTGGAATGGAATGATCTTGATAAAGACGTGCAAATGTCTCCAACTGTTGTTGGAATATGCTCAGAAATGAACTGGTGCTGTGAACATTTTCTTAGCCAGTGTGCTGCTTGATCATGTGACTGTTGTCTGGTTTTGACTGGACCACCTGGACCTTGTTATGGTTGGTGTCATCTTCATGTCTTTTTTGTTCGTTTGTGTGTTTGTTTGGGTTCTATTGGGGGTTTCTATAAGAGGGTGTGTGAGTGAGACTGTGGATTGATGTGATAGCGTGGTGGACCTCTGCAGTGAGATAGTGTGGTTGCGTGAGATAAAGTTGTTTGCCACTTGTGATATCTGCGCTCTATGTCTGGGCACCGCTCAAAAGCTTTTTTTTTAGCTTCAGAGGATGTCCCATTTCACATAAAAATAAAATGTTTATATATTTATGTCGTATTCTTTTTTTGTTAGACGTGAATAAAACAAAAATGAAATGAAATACTTATTCGGACTTGGATGAGTATAGGGAAGTAGGACTTCCTCCGGATGTGTCACCATAAGTAAGTAAATGTCAAGCGTAGCAGTCAGGTGTGGTCAGTGGATTTGAATGAGAAGGACTGGTGCTAGCTGGTAGTGCTTTTTTCTTTTTTGGAAAAAAATAAATATCCTTTGCTAACTTTTTTTATTTTTCATTTGAGATTGGCAAATTGATTTGGCTTCTTCTAAAATAGAAGGGAAATGGTCAATACAAAGCAGGGAAAAAATGGAGACCACTAACTTTACTGTATTTTGGCAGGACTTGTATATTGATATTGAACAGCATTTTTTGTTATTTGCATGTGATATCATGCAGATATCAAAGTCTCACAAGAACGTTTTTGTGCGCTATTTGGTTAGATTTATTTATTTGACAATGTTTAAAGAAATAGGAATCTACAGTTTGTTTTAGTTGTTTTTTATAGTACATCCTTAGTTAACTTAGTAGTTGCGGTCCTGTAGAGGCCATGTGTTAGGGAAGGTAATGTCAGCATTGTGGCTGCTTGCATAAACATAGCTGGAGACTGTTAAAGGTGGCAGTGCTGTTTGGGCTGCAATAGCCATGGGCTAAGATAGGTAAAGCAAGTAGCTGTACTGGTGTGAAGGACAGTGATGACTGGCATTATGGGAGTGTTTCTGGCACACCAGAGATCAGCGTCGAGCCTCCCGGGAATGTCGCTGGGCCGCCTGAAGACCCCATAAACATGTCAACTCTCACTGCTCATTTGTACAGTGAAGTTGTGCCATGTTGGCACAGAATTGAGCTGGGAGGTTATTTGGTGGTTGCAAATGTTTTTTGGGTTTTTTTTTTAGCATAAGGTTGTGTTTTTGCATTGATCATCATTTGTATGTCGCGATGCCTCTTGGTGACGTCAGCAGCCAAATTCCTGATGACAAAATGTCCTAACCGGCACCTGGCGAAGAAATGTTTGCAGTCTTTTTGTCTTGGATTATTTTGTATTGTTTGTGTGCATTGGTTGGTGTTTCTCCATGAGCCTTTTAAGGGTTAAAAAAAAAAATCTGTCTTTGCTTTCAATATTTTCCCCAAATCTACAACTACGCATTTCCCGAGTACTGTCTCTGACACTCATGACTCTCAGCCCTGAGTGAATATTTATGTTTATTATGTCGCAATCCTTTTGTACAAATGCTGCTCTGTAAGTTGGTGTTGACAAAAATAAAATTGCAAAAAATAAATCACATAAAACCACAGATGCATTCCCCTGGTGATAAAAAAATATATATATGTTGTGTAGTTCTTTCTGTTAGCAATGACGAACAATATAGAAAGCCGTGTCCTGTTATGTCTCTGCCGTTCACCTTCTTTTTATGTTGGCACTAGGAGTGGAAGAAGGTATATATGTACAGCAGACAGGTAGTGAAATTTTATGCAGTAACATAACTAAAAAACAACATTATACAGTCACTGCTACAGTTTTACAACTTCTAATAGAATCTCATTAAGTTTAATAGGGTGGAATTATGACAGCATCAAAAATGATAGTTTTGCCTTCTCCACACATAGTAGTATGCTTGTGAAGACACTAATTTACATATTATGTCCCGACCTCGCACTGTTCAGTTTTTTCATGACCAGTTTAAAGGCCTTGGTTAAATTGCTTGCCACCTGTTATCGATAGCCACCTTGTCATAGCCTTTAGCTTATAGGAATATATGTATTTTAAAGTATCAAGCTTAAGTGCGAGCTGAACAGCATTAAGCATCAGCACGAAAGGAAAACAGTCGCCTCACAAATATTAAGTTGTTGTGGCTATAAGGAAGGAAAATGACGCCTGGCTATAAGTTGTAAGAGGGGAAGATAAACTTGGCCGCACTCACTTTGTGGTTCAGGTGAAAAAGCAATTTAATGCTCCACTCAAAACTCGTGTTCGGTGCATCTCCTCAAATAGAAATACAGTGTTATCCTTTTGTAGCAAGAACCATATCTGGTTCTAAAGGTATATTATTACACACAGTAATATAACATTAAACACAGCATGGACCGTTTCCTTGCTGCTGATTACATGATGGGGTTGAAGTCGCTTTGTTTCTTGGTGTCATGCACGGACTTGCTGAAGTCATTTTTGCACTAATGAGAAGTTCCTCATCACGAATGTCTTGATAAAAGGAAATGAATGTTCTTATAATTTACGATTGTGGTCTTATTTTTTTCTTCTTATTTCTTAAATGGGCAAGGGACTGTGTATGGGGACTTCTTTGACTCTGATTTAGCCCAAAACCAAACAATTTAAAGAAGGTCACTGATGAAAAATGATCTTCCTATATCCCCTACTGATTCTCTAGAATTTACATCAGTGATTTATCAACACAAAACTAATGCACTGTGTGCGTCTGTACTGACTTTTGAAACAAATTACTTAGAAATTACGTTTCACAAGCAATTTCCAACGTTGATATGTTCAGTTTAATTTGTGTTGCATCTGGTTACCCTCTATCTGAGCGCAAATCATTTATTGTTCTACATATCTTATTTCAATAGACAGAGTTTCTAAAGAAGCAATCTTTTTTTACATTTTGTTGTTTTAAAAGCTGTGGTACGTGTGTGCATAATGATTGTAAAGTCTGACTAGTTTGCCTACATCTCTCTTCTGCTCTCTGTCATATAGCTGCTACTTGCACACTCCAGAAATTATTATTATTATTGTCATTATTATTATTATTATTATTATTATTATTATTATTATTATTATTATTATTATTTCTTGATCTACTTTTCAAAAGGTGTGTGATAGGGCACTGATGCTTCTTCCAGGCTGGTGTTGTTATTAGCCAGATATATAGATTATATAGGTTATATAGAGGTTTTATTTCACTGTTTTAGAAGATCAGTAGAAGTTTTGGCAAATTAAACATGCAAGGCAGCCCAAATACATCAGAAAATAATTTTTTTTAAAAGAGAGATTTGGAAATGGCTAAAATGTGGCTGATTAGAGTGCCTTCTCATTGACCTTCATCCAGTCGTCCCCTTTTCTGCGGGCCACGATACAGACGACGAAGGCACTTTGAATAAAAGTGCGGCGGCCGGCTGAATATTTCAGTATCGCTCACCTGCGCGGCAAGGTTATTTTGCTGAAGGGCGACTGAGGGTTATTCAGAGCAGCTTGGCTCTGGCTACAAATGAGGAAGGAGCATTAGTAAGGTGGGAAAGGTTGCCATCTTACAGTGAGCGTGATTGATGTGAGCCCAGCGTGCGTGAAGCCGAGCTCATGCCGAGCCCTCGCCGACTGGCTCTGCAGCGACAGGCAGGGAAAGGAAGTGTATTGACCCTGGGGGTCATAGTGACAAAATGCTTAACAACGGTGGCAGAGCTCTCTGAGTTCAGGTCAGGGTCACATGCACGAACAGAAGGATCGCACGCTGCTGCCCGGTATTATTTGGATTTAGGGAGCAGAGACGCGTTTGCGGACGGTTTTAGGGAGCATGTTCCATCTTTGACAACCAATCTTTTAAAGTGTTCACTGGATATTTGCTAGGGTTGATTCTTTGTTAATAATTGAAGTGTTGTTGTTGTTGTTGCTGCTGTTATCAGTGTGACAGTACCCTGACTGTGAGACTAAAATTCAGCATTTGAAACTTCTTGACCTTAATGGATGACAACACAGAGCCTGAAGTGGCTTCTGTGAATATTTTTTTTTTCACTCTGTCTTTTTTGGTTTGCATCGGTTGTGTTTTGTATCGCCTCTCTCTTTGCAGCGCATTTGACGATTAAGTATATGTTTTTCTGTCTTGCAGCACGTTTTTTTTTCACTTGCACCACAACCCTCTCTTTGTACCTTGTTTAGAATTTGCATCGTTTCCAAACCTGCAGCTGTTCTTGCCTACTAAGGCGCATTAGGCAGTTGTATTGTGTTTGGCCCTTGTCGACCACCGTACAGATCCTCTCCCACCAGTCTGTTTTCCGATCCCGTTCGCACTAACAACGAAGGGTCCGGATCTCTCGCCACGGTGACGGCACAAAGTGTAGAATCGAATACATGGTTTTGTTGTAGCCTTCCAACAGCATGTAGCGTTGTTGTCTGCCTCTCCAAATCACCATCGGTTTCCTCACCGAACAGCTGCTGCGCCGCCGTCAACATGTTACTTACACAACACTACTGGCGATTCTAATGAAAGCAAAGAAAACGTGATAGCTGAGGGAAACCATTTGTCTCCGGCAGCCCAAATTAAAATGTTACCTGGATGCTGACTTCATTTACGAATACCCGAAGAAAGCCGTGCTTGCTGTGTTTTTTGACTCAGGTGAAATCAAGTCCAGCTCGACGCAAATTTGCGAATCCTATGTTCTCTTTTTGTACAATGTCATTAGTCACTTACAAGAGTTTATTCGCTGTGGTAGATGTGGACGTCAACAGTAAAATCGGCGGTAATATGTTGCGTATGTTTGTAAATTTCTGACCAATCCGCCGATGGTGGCGCAGCACATCTGCAGCTGTTCAGTGAGGAATCTCGTTAAATTGAAGACCAGTACAGACATAACACCGGTGTTGTGTCGCGCTCCAGTTGCTGTGTTATTGTGCTACGAAAGAGGTTAACCGGAAATTACCATGCTGAAAAGACTCATATCGCCGCCCCCTGGAGTTGGGGAGAAGGACACGTTCCCGTCAATAATTAGATTTTTTTCAGCTGCATATATACTGGGACAAGGAGAGAAGTCAGATTAGACAAGAAAACAAATTTTGAACATAGGTCAAGTAAGCTCTGCATGTAAACATAGCCAGTCTTCTTCTTCTGCTGCTGCTGTTCCCTTCAGCCAATCATCTGCTTCCATCTAACCCTCTCTTCTGCATCCTCCTCTCCCACATCTACATCGTGTCACTCCATCCATAAATCTCCTCCTTGCTCTTCCTCCAGGCCTTTAGCCAGCTACCTCCAACCCCAGCATCCACTGATATATTCACCGTCCCTCCTCCCTACGTGTCCAACAATCTTCCCAGATGCCATCCATCCTTTTCATTCCCAAAGAGAAGCTCAACATTTTGAGTGCGAAGAACTAGCATTGATTAATTGCCTGCACACAGTCCATAATGTTGGGCCACACCCCCTTGTTCCCGTTGTACCAGCATCAACCATACAAAATCCCAATCTTGCCATAGTGACTGTCCAGTACATATGTAATCTGTTTGCTGTGCATCTGTGCCTCTTGCATGCTTTCCAGCAAGTGTCCTTCAGAGCTCACTCGGCATGCTGAGCAATGGGGCAGCAGTTAGCTGGATTTTATATTCAGAAAGGGAAGCCAGACCCTGACCTCAGCCTCAGTCACCCAGAACCACGGCTGCAGGCCTCATCTCCATAGGAATCAATAGACTACAGTAATAATGGTGATCTATGGGGCCAACATCAAAGAAGCCGCTGACCTTTCTGGCTTGGGGGGCGGGCGGTGCGGGGCGTGCAGGGTCGGAGGGATGACCAAGAAGCCCCGTAAGCGTCAGCGTGGTCGTGCGCGCCCGTGTGTGTGTGTGTAGGTGTGTGCATGCATGTGTGTCCAGAATAAATGTTTTGTCAGAAAACAAAGCTCATGGCTGTGCAAGATACACTGGCGTGCATGTGGTCGGAGGCCCAGCTGAATATGAAGCACTCAGCATGCACATGGACGTCGCAGCAGTCTGGTTTTTATTTACACATGAAATAAGGAACATGTAAGCAGTTTTTCCACTTTGTGGCCCCTTCCAGCGACATTTGTTGAATATCAAATTTTTGTCAAACAGCCTTATTATTATACCTTTTTTTTTTTTTTGGTTGAGTGCTATTTATGCCGTAAAAATCATCACTTCTTAATGTTTTAATATATGGTTGTTGGGACAGTGAGTTTGAAAAAGTGTCAAAAGGACAGTCCAACTATACTATGAGGTTCCTCTGAAATGTGTCCGTTGTGCCCGAAGGAGTTGCAGACATTGTGTTGATTGGTTGTGATCACTTTCCACCAGGATGGCTGCTTTTAATTTTCCGACAAAAGCTATTTTGGTCTTGACTTCATTATTGTTTAAAATGCATTGATAATAATTATCAAAATGATCAAATCACCCAAGATGATTTTACTAGTATGGGGTGCAAGTTTGTGTGCTGAACAGTTTGATAATTCAACAGATTTTTTTATTTCCCCTCATCTTCCCTCATGGGGTGCATCAGCCTCATCTTCAGTCTGCTCGAAGGCTACTCCAAAAACAAGTAATTAGCTGGTATGGATTTATCAAGGGGGCATTTTTAAATTTTCCTATTAGTTACATTTTTTTTTTTTCCTAGCATTTTTTACATGAAAAAACAAAAAAAAATAATCACAGAGCCAGTGCAGTGATTCTTCGCAGCCATGCCTCCATCAACACCCAAACCCCCAGGCACCTCCTCAGCCCTCCCCCACCTGAGGGTCCCCCTCTCTCTCTGGGGTCATTATGAGCTCTGACATGCCCTGCTGGCTCCATGAATGTTAATGCCCAGTGGGGGGAACCAGGGGGACAAACACACACACACACACACACACACAGAGAGAGAGAGACTCATGCAATTACATACACACGATCCTATTTTTTTTATGTAGTGCTCTCAGAAGCTCGGGAGAAGGGAGCGGACAAACCAGAAGTTGTATTTTTGAGCGGGCTGATATAAAATCGGACTGGTCATCTTTCCCCAGAAGAAACATCACAAAAACTAAAACCAAACTTTGTTGAGCTCATTGTTTTAGCAGTAATGCTACCCTGCGTTTTTCACCAAACTACAAGCTCTCCGGGCCTTTCCCCCGGGCGGCCCTTAGCAGAGGGCCTATTATTATAGAGGACGCTTCCTTCAATTCGTTTTGATGCTTTTATTTTAATCAGATGACAACTTACTCATGGTACGTCAACAATAAATCAACGCCTTCTTTTCTGAGAAAATTTTGATGATTGAAAAAAATAATCTCTGTTGTTCAAACACTCTGCGTCTCTCTCACACACACACAAAGACACTTGGGGCCAGATCCACAAAGCGATTACCCGGCACCAGAATTTTGAGTCAGAAAATCTGTGTAAATAACACCAAAAACAGTGCGTCAGACTCATTTGAATGCATTGAAATTAGTCCTTGCGCGCAAAATGACACCCCCTTCTATGCAAATATGCCCCATTCGAAACAGCGCTGGATCCACAAAGAGTTTGCGCCCACATCCGCACGTAATTAACACCACCAGCCAAACCAGGCGCAGTTGTGTCCGTCAAAGTGTTTCTGGCGTCAGAGCGACCCTGATGATGAGGTGTGTATATATGGAAAAATATCATACACACACATCTTTTCAAATATAAAATCAATATTTTTATTTATTTGTTTATTTATTAAGAACACGAAACATTGATAAGTTACAAGTTCACTTACACCTAAAGGTGGCGGCTACTGTAAAATATATAACACAGTGAAATATATATTTATATATATATACACTGACAGGAGTGGCAGAATTTCTTTTTGTGAAATCAGATGAACTAAAATTATTTGAAGGTTTGGGTTCGTTCTTGCCGTACAATCAACCACAGTCGTATTCACATTGTAGCATTCCTGACATGTGTTCAGTTTTTATATGTTCTAATGTTAAGGTAGTTTCATCATCATTCATCATCATTCAATGGCATTTGGACAGAAGCGTCTCAGTGTGAACAGCTCCAAACACACCGATGGGTTTTGACTGTCCGTGTCGTCACTCTACGCGACGCAAGAGCCAATGCGCCAGACCAGAGAGCGACATTTCAGGTGCAGAGCTGTGACGTAATGGAGCAGACAGAAGAAGTAGAAAGCAGCAGTCCCTGGACAGAGGAGGAAACGCATTGGCTCATCAGCCTGTGGGGAGATAGCTCCATTCAAGCCAAGCAAGCATGTCCAGGCCATGTATCGCAACAATGACCGCTGTCGCGATTATATGACGTCACACACTGCACGCTATGCTGACCGACGCCTCCGCTCTGACGTCATTGCTACAGCAACCTGTCAGATGGGTCAATAATGTGGCCCACTCTGAACAGAGCCAGATCCCATTTGGACACTTGCTACAAACAGTGTGGACAAGTCAGCCCTATAAAAAATCAGACTTGAGAAGGAATCTGATTCGAATCAGAGTCGCCTGCAGTCTGAACGCAGCCTTAGTATGGAACGAACATGTTATGCTTCCTCTTTAAGAGAATGACAGAGACCCCGGAAAGGTGTGTGTACTGTGTGCAGGGCTGTTGGGAATGTTTGCAGAGACGTGTGTGACTGTCTGTTTCTTGGCGTGAGTTCACGGTCTGACGATCTATCGCGCGGTCAGGTTGGTAGAGCGCAATTTGCACTTCTGACTCCTCAGGTGCCTCATTTCTGGGCGTTTTTGCGCCTGCATATCATTAGTGCAAAAATCCTCTCTGGATGCGACGCAGAGGTGGCGGAGGTTACGGCCGCCAAGTCGCTGCAAAACACGCCGCAATTTACCGCTGCGCTCCGTTCTTTGTGGCTCTGGCCCTTGGTGTAACTACACTGCAGCTCCAGAGGGACACTGAAGTCACACATGTGGGTAGATACACAGTGCCGCTATCAGCCCAGAGATCAAGATGCCAGATAGCCTTTCTGTGTCCTGCAGGCAGCCTCGAGCTCGGCGAAGACCCTCTTTGGAAGAGTGAACACGGTGAGCGGCGGGGATGAAGAGGGAGGTGGTGCTCTCCGTCCTCATCAGCTCACTCCTCATCGCCTCTCGCCTCTTCCTCGCTCCTCATCGTCCTGGCATCTCAGGATGTCCCCTCATCCGTCCTTCCTCACCACTTATGGGCAATGGGTTTTTTTTTTTTCTAATACAGCCAATTGCATCCCACCAAAAACAGATTTGCTAAGGGTTTTTTTGTTGTTTTTATTGGGTTTTGTCCTCCTCATTTTTTCTCTAAATCTCATGTGTATGCTTTAGACCAATACCCTTTTATTTTACACTTTCAAAAATAAAGTGAAGATTTCCCTGCACAAAGATGCACAGACATACGACAAAACTTCACTGCTGCAGCGATGAAGGTCATTTGTTAGGATGCCCCCTTTGAGGGCATCCTAACAAAGATGTTAGGATGCCCTCAAAGTTGTGGATGTTGCTGCTAAAGCCACACCTGTAGTTTTTTTTTTTCCCGGTGGAACTGCAACCGCAGTCTCTGCCAATGACATAAGATCATTTAAATAAAAAAAAATCAACATTTACTTCTCCTTTGCTTTCAAAAAGTAGTCAGGAGACGGATAAATTATGGACGAAAAACATTGTTTTTTATGATATTGATGATTTTATGGAATCAAAAGCTCTTGCTAAATTTGATGTGGTCTTTCATTGGTCATTTATTTTACATGTTTGAGTGGATTTGTTCCTTTCAGTTGAGTCAGTTGGAACCGTCTGAAGCTTCCAATTGGTGCCATGGGCGACACTCATACCAGTGGCACCAATGGGCACTCACACTTTCTCTGACCTCCATGGCGAGCCATTGACGCCTAATAAATCTTGTCTGGTTCAAATAAAACTTGCCACATTATTCACGCTTTGCATTCAACAATGTTGACTCGTCTCCCTGTTTTATCGCAACTAAACTCCATCTACCTCCCTCTCCTTAAAGCATGCTCATTCTCCATGTGATGCTCTGGCCGCCTCGATACTTATTCCAAACCTTCAAGGTTCGTTCAAGGTTTTCCAGCCTTTTCTGCGAACTCTCAGAGCATGAATCTCAGGGATGCAGCTGAGACAGAAAACTAATCTCTGATGGAGATCACAGATGGACAGAAACAGAACAAAAGTTATTTTAATATAACATTTAATACATATGGTATAGTTTTTTGGCATGATGGAGACACGGCATTAGATTGGAGAAAGAATGTGTGTGAGAATCCTGTCTGCAGTGCACTGGCTGGCTGCAGAGGGGTCGGGTCAAGGAGTCGCTGCTGGCTTTTTTTTCCCTCCTCCACGCTCCTCATAAATCCACCCAGCGCGTCAATACGTCGTCAAGCGCATCAATGTATCGACATGCACCGACTTTCACGAGCGCCCGCCACACGTTCCCGATTGATCTCTGCCGCCGCCTGCTGATTGGCTCCCACCCGCAGCTTCTCCTCCGTCACTTCATCCCCACTCATTTCCTGTGTCCCCCCCCTCCCCCCCCACTCCCTCCGATGGAGGCTCGCTCTCTCTCCTTTATCCACTTCTGCTCGACCCCTCCTCTTTCTTTCGCCCCCCCCCCTCTCCTCCCTCCCCCCCTCCCCTCTCCTCTCCTGCTTAGTCTTTCCATCCTCATCATCTCCTTCCCTCATTCCTCCTCTTCGCACTTCACTCCTCCGAATTTTTTTCCCTCCTTTTTTGTACCCGCTATCTCCCTTCCCTTCTTCCCTTTCACGGCCCTCCCTCTCGTCCTCCTCCTCGTTGAGTATTCCGAAGTGGAGACGATCAGGCGCTCCACTGGAATAAGAATTCCTGCATTATTTGATCATCAGAGTTTATTGTAATCCTTGACCCTGGCCCTGAATTTCAAACACAGATTGTGGATTAGGCCGCTTAGATGGCCCCTCCGCTCGTGTGCGAGCGTGTGTATGTGTGTGTGTGTGTGTCTGTGTGTAAAGTGTTCCCATGTGCACCGGTGCGCCTCCGATCATATGTGACGTATGTGTGTGTGTGACTGATTTTTATTGTGCATTTTTCTTTCTTGAGTCAGAGAAATGAGAAAATGGAAAGGAGAAAATAAGCAACTTGTATTCCCCCAAAACATTCCTCCTACACATCTATACTGACCAGAATGAATTACAAAATGATTTGCTGAGGGAGCAAAACCCCTGAAATCTGTGCTCATCTCTTCCTCTGTCCTGCTTTGTTTAATTGTTATTTTTATTTTGCTTTTATTCCACCATTGTTTCAAATTTTGGGATTATGACCTATGATCCTTTATTTAATCATTTATTGACTTTTGCTTCCAGAACGTGATCATATTGCAATTAAGTTTGAATTAAGATGAAGTTAATCATGAACCCAGACAATGGTGTTTTTGTCCTTTTTCAACTGATTTAAGGAAACTTCCCCAATGTCTTCACAATTCTGATGCTTACAGTGAGATTTTATAAAAGGCCGGTGCGGTGCAGCCTTGGCTTGTAAGACAACACTGTCTTGAATTGAACGTTTCATAAATAGCCTTGTGTTACAGCTCTCCAAGTCGTGCTTCACAGCAGGCCTCAGATGTCAGGAGGTGTGGGATCAAGGATGCGTATTTCAAGAGAGAACTGTGCATTCAGACCACCTTCACAAACCCTGTTAAAGTACGCACTTAAAAAAAACAATCAACATACAAATCCACCTTTTTAGGCTAAATACTGGCCTTGCGCGGGTTCCTGCTAACATCATTGTAGTTATTTGTAATCATTAACTCATGCATCTACTAATAGATTTGCCTAAATCCCATACAATAGATTTAAACGCTGGTGTCTCACTCATTATCCACTGTTGCTTTCATGATATTATGAGACTTACAGACAATGTGCAAGAGACTATATTTTTCTTAAATGAGAGGGATTACACACCGCTGACAGGTGTGATAAAGAAATTTGGGAATAATTAACTGCAGAGCACGTCCCTATAAAACACAGTAAACAGGCTTACACATGAAGCTGCTTCACACCCGTGACCACGCACACTCTCTCACACACACACACACACACACACACACACACACACCTAAACACTCACTTACTATTGGCACATCTGACAACCAATAGCGGGACATTTTTATCAGCTTGTACGCCACTCTTTCTCTCCCAATAACTCTGACAGCTTTCCATTGGAGTGTGCATGACGGAGTAAGGGACAAAGAAACAAAAGGATGAGGAAGTCACCTTAAACCGACACAGACACACACACACACACACACACACACATTGGATCATTTCGGTCCGAATAGTGCACCGGTAAGCCAATAGAGTGAAAGAAAAATCACTCCTACATGCATGGTGGCAGGCAACGGAAATTTCCCCGCAACCTCAATGACTGGCTATTAATAAATGGAGTAAGAGCCTAATGAGAACAGAATCCTCTGGAGGCAACTCTTCTTTTCTCTTTGCTGCGTGCCCCCTGCCTCTCATCACTCCCTCCCTCACAATCAAAGGTGGTAATAAAGTGAACTCCACTCGGACGTCATTTGCATACTCACTTCCTGCTCTGATTTTGTTGTGCCGGTTGTCTTTTATTGCACATAGCGACATGCTTGAACCAGTTTTGAATTTCCTTGACTTCCTTGAAAAAAAAAAATCCATACTTTTGGAGTTGTTTGCAGCAATAAGGGGTGTGTGTAGCTTCATATGTTTTACCAGCCGGATCATTTTAAAATTTACATCAGATTTTGAATGATTGGGTGTTCTCAAATATAGATGCCACAATGTGAAACTACCTGTGAAATGTTACTCACCTGTGTTTCTTAATAAGCGTAACATGACGGCCACGGCGTAGCATAGTGTGCTTTACATATACAAAGAAAATCTACAAAATAGTTGGTGGATTTTTTTTTAGATGCTTTTATTTCAGTATCATCTTAAAAACATCAATCCACATTTAATTGTATAAACTGAAATGAAGGGAATATTTTACAACGATTCAATATGGAACAGGGCTTTAACCAGAAAGCTGTCAATTAATTAATTGTCAATTAAACTGATTAGAGTGTAATTTGGTGATTATTTGTAAAGCTTTTTGCATAGACTCAGCCTAATGTACATATGACAAGAGTGATGCCCCCCCTTCATTTCTTTGTCTTTGTATGATTTGCTAATTGCAAAGAGACTGAATTCAACATTCTTTCACTTTGTTTATGTCTCTGTCATGCGATACAACATCAGATTACAAGACACCATGACAAGTGCATCATGAAAAAAGAGTCAGATCTACAATTCATCCTGATACAGAATGTAAGTGCAAATAACTTGTATAAGCTTTTCTTATCGTCCATATGGCCTAAATCTGTGCATTTTGCACTATTCAATAAAGTCTGCGTATATCCCCATGAAAAGGTTTGTAGAAAGTAAAATCAAATTCGTTTTCTCCCTACTTCAAACATTTAGTGGAAAGAAAATCCACATTTCTTCTTCCAGATCCACGTAGGGTTCAGGTGTTGAGCATGTGAGGCTCTTCAATTTCTTGGGTAACTTATATAAAAATTAGTTCAGGTTTCATTGCCCAAAACGACTGCAGTTTGAGTCTAAGCTAAATATTTCTATGACGTCAGTCCTTCTGGTAAGTCAGCAGAGACTAAAAATTGTGTGTATGTGTGTGTGTGTGTGTGTGTGTGTGTGTGTGTTGTGTATTGTAAAAAGAAAAAAAAATCATGCAAAATAACAAAACATTTCTTGCTGCACTGCCCATTAGTTTGTGTGTTCCATACAAGCAGTCTTCTTGTCGAACTGTTTCCTTTCATATGTGCACATTTACATGATTACACAATCATCAACCCAACAAGGCTATGCTGTTTGCTTTCAATCCATAATTTTTCATTTCTTTTACACTGCAAAGCTGCAGCTGAAACAATACCTTAGACTTTCATAGCAACAGTACCATAAAACTATTAATGCTGTGTTGTTTCTACTTCGTGTTTTGTTTTCTCATAGAATAAATTGTAACACAATATTGAGATAATATTGTGTTCTGATATATATATATATATATATATATATATATATATATATATATATAACTGGCGACTTGTCCAGGGTGTCACCCTGCCTCGCCCTAAGACAGCTGGGATAGGCTCCAGCAGACCCCGTGACCCTGAATTGGAATAAGCGGGTATAGAAGATGAATAATGAATATATATATATATATATATATATATATATATATATATATATATATATATATATATATATATATATACACATAAAGTTTGGACCTGCCACATTGGACTCGTTCACTAGGTTTCTCTTTGCAGCCCTGAAAACTCAAACTTCCCGGGCCACGTATGTTTCTGTGTTGGAAAAATTGTTTTTGTTGACCGTTTGTGGGGGTGTCATCCTCTCACTCGACCGCAGGCAGGTTATTGGCAACAGCCGCCTTCAACTTTCACACCGCCTCCGTGAGATTCCATCACGCTCACGTTTTAAACTCTAAACACACAACACTGCCATCTAGTGGACCACCTGGTGTGACGAGAGGACGCTGGTACGGAAAGATCAGAGACGCAGACGGACGCGCGCGCGCGCACACTCGCACTGGTATAACCATCCGTTTCAGGGGCTTTTGTCAGTGGAAGCCACACAGCCTGTTAATGTTAGGACAATGGTTCTTAAAGTGGGCCTGGAGACACTAAGGAGCCTTTGGGGAGGATTCCATTAGGTCCGCTTTAAAGTGACAAAATAGGTAATTTCATGATTGTGTTATTTATTTAAGAAGCGGATGGATGACATGAATTTCTTGGTCGGGCTTTTTCTCCTCTTCAATGTCCTCTTTCTCTGAGGCCCAGGTGGTCCGATTCTTTTGTGCGGCGGCGTTGGGCAATAAGAAATGATATGAAATGACGCTTTAAAGATGCTAATTTCATTGTTATTATTTATTATTGATCTTGCCGCGGCCGTTTTCGTGACGCCACATCTGTCACGCCATGTTTTAGAAAGGCCTGAATGACAGCAGCTGTTTATGGCATCACATTAAGAGTGTCAATATTACTGTATTGTAGAGTGCAAACATCAGGCAAACTGCTCTGCATTTGTAATCTGTCTGTGTGAGTGTGTGTGCGTGTGCATGTGCACGTGTTTCTGAGTGTGCGTTCTGGTGTTTTTTTTTGTTTTTTTTTAACTGTACGCTTTCTGAGTTGTGACTAACAGGAAGTGTGTAGGGGCTTGAGTTAATGAGGTCGGGTGAACAATGGGGGGGCCGGTGCTGGTCTTCAGGGGCCGATAGGGCCCATTGGTTCTCCTCTCTCAGACAGAGAGAGAGAGAGAGAGAGAGAGAGAGAGAGAGAGAGAGAGAGAGACTGAACTCAAATCTGTGTGTCATTGGCTTGGTCACCAGAGACATTGGTACAAACTAAAACAGCAGCAAAGCTTCAGATTGTCCTGACAGGAAAGTCCATGAATGAATGAGCTGCAAGAGACATACTTGCTTTACCTTTTAATTTAGGCTCTTAACATTTGGGCACCCTTATTGCAATTTGCCTCATTTTTCTATCATTCTGTGTTTGTTGACTGGGAAAGGTCAGATATTTGTGAAATCTCTTCTATGTTGTATGTTTTCTTACTGTTAATCGCCCAACACTCCCTCACTAAAGAGAGTTGAGTTTATAATGAAAGATCAAATGAGGACAAGTATTTTGTTAATTGTAATTTAAAGCCAAACGAGGGATGGAGTGGTGGTGGAATCAATATTCCTCCAGCAGCTGCAGCCTACTGGTGGGGTGGTGTTATGTTTTGTACGACCCCTGAAGGTCTTTGAACGTTTGATTTGTCCGCTGATGGCGTCATGGCAAGCGTGTGCGTAAGAAAAAGAAACAAAACAAAACAATTAAAGCGGCTCAGTGACTGCTCAGTGGTGAGAAAGTTTTTGCACACTCATGCTTTGGTCATTTATGGCGTGAAAAAACCCTCTTATGTCCTCAAGTGCAATTTGCTTTAGTCCACTCAACCACAACCCACATCTATGCCAGGGCAAGTCCACGAAATTAGACTCAGCAGATTTTATATTCTGAGAAATAAAAAAGAAATTCTGTCCGATAAATGAATGTTTTTTTTTTTAAGTTTTTCGAAATTTTCAAGACTCTTTGAGAAAATTTTAAGGGTGTCGGAAAACATTTTCCCACTCCTGCCATAGTTTAAGAAGTGTTGTGCTACGAGTGCCTTCCTCAGCACACGGAACAACCCCAGCATCTCCAGGGTTCCTCGCTTTTCATCTTTCAGGCTGCTCTGTCTCTTGCCCCTTTCCAAAAATATGCAGTTTCATTGTGTGGCCAAAAAGGGGCTCTGTAGTTTCATAAAACCAAAACTACTAATTTCACTCTGTGTTAAAAAAAAAAAAAAAAAAAAATAATCAATTTTGTCAGATAGATAACAAAGGTATTACTGTGTCTGCCTCTCCTCTCCTCCTCATCTTGATCATTTGATGCTTTAAATGTATCATCTGCGATTCGGTTGCCACCCTTTATGTTTCAGTGTCACATTAAAACTCCCAGCGCCACTTCCTGTCAGAGTCTTCCCACTTCCTCTCCAACTCTGCCGCCGCTCGTGCCGCGCCCATGCCCATGCCGAGCCCCTCCCACATAACCTCCTGACTCCCCCCACCCCTCGGGCCCCCACTCCACCCCCCCGCCTTGATATTTCCCCTCTATTTAAAGGCCACTAAAGTCAAGCTTTAGAGAGACATTTCAATTTACTTACTGGCCTTTGGAAAACAGCACCGGCGGTTAGATTTGGATGCCTCGCGACAGTTAATGGCGTATATCTGTTAAATGGCAAGTGTGAGCCGGAGCATCGATCACATCTGAGCAGGGAGAGATGGCAGTAGATATAACAGCAGGTGCAAAGCGTTATCCCCTCTGTCAGGGAGAATGAGGACTTGTCGTGGATGTGGATTATCTGTTTTACAGCAAACATGTTGCCCCGGCGCCCTCCAAACCAAGGGGATCTGCCACGTACGGTGCGGCCACCCAACAGCCACGTGTGACTTTTTCACTCGATTAATCATCCTGGTAAAAAAAAAAAAAAAAAAAAAAAAAAAATAACAAAAAAAATCCAGCAGGCTGTGAGCGTCTATAATTAATAAAAACAGGGCTGTGCAATAAACGTTATGAACGTGAGAATGTCTGGGCGTGAAAGAAATCAGCATTTTTCTCCATTTGCTTAAATGCTTTTTCCGCCTCCAGGTGTTCTGACCCCTCTGTTGACAAGCAGCGCGTTAATGGATTCAAAACAGAGCGGGCGGCAGCTCCTCAGTCAGCCTCCGTATTTAAGAAAAAAAAAAAGAGAGAGAGAGAGAGAGAGAGAGAGAGAGAGAGAGAGAGAGAAGGCAGCAGCCACACGGAAGACTGGCCAAAGGGAGACTCTGCTGACACTGGCAGGGTCACCGTCTCCACTCAGTTGGTTTTGATCTTTCACTCGACTGATAAACACCACTTGATACAAGGATCAGACCTCGTAATGAGTCACGCTGTATTAATGGTGTCTGAACGTAACCGAGGATCTCTGTCACACAGTCACAGAACATCTCCGTCCGTCAGCCTCAAATATAGTAGATGGCGACCAAGAGGTGTTTTTAATGCAGCCGTGCGTCACTGAGCTCTAGTTCTCCTCTTCCAATATTGAAAGTCAAGCCTTAAAGAGACTGCGAACGAAGGTAAGTGCAGATGTGGACGATAGTCAGGGAATCCGTGACAACGGGAGAAAGGTTTCAGTACATTCCGTATTTTCACTGCCTGAAATTGAATCTTGGCTGTCCGACATTTGGATTATAAAACTTTGCAACCTTGCATAAATTGGTTTTCATTTTGGCTCAGGGGTTGTACAGGCTCTCTAGAATGGAAAAAGGGATAGGGAAGTTTTGGGGTTTTTTTTTTTTTTTTTTTTGCAAGGAAGCAATCTAATTTTTGGTGTTTTTATTTGTAGATGTTGGGGTAAAAAATCTTAATGTCCTTAATTTCCTTCTTCTTATGAGGAAACGCAAGGTTGGTGAAGAAGCGCTAAAACGAGGCGGAGAGGCCAAAGTTTCAGCCCCGACGTGTGACGTCTTAATCAGAATGTGACACAGCGGGCGAGAGCGTATTTTGCGAAAGGCTCGCTGTCCAACTTGCTGTTGGCCCACAGCTAGTTCGCTCCTTACCGGCTGACAGCTTCGCCCTGTGTCACCTGTCTCCGCCCACTCATGCCTGCCCTGCACCTGAGGGCGTCACCAGCTGCCACTCCACTGAGACCCGTGCACACTCACACACACTCACACACACACACAGTAAATCACTACAAACAAATAATAAATAAATGAAGTCACCCAACAAATGGAACAATTTTTTTCTAATTAAAGACTAATTACAGGACTTTGACCCAAACACACTGCAAGAGACTTCAGCAGATGCTGATATTTCAACCTCAGCCTGCTGGACTGGCGAGGAAGTTTCTTTGTCCAGCAGGTGTCGCTATGCGTGTCATTCATTCTGGTGTTCAGATAGGAACGAAACTTATCACTGAAAGGTTAAACTGTAACTCGAGACTTCGTAACTCTATTAATTTCAGCCCTGGCTCCTCCTACTTCTGGATTAGATCTCCCTGATTCACTGCGGGTTGGTGGAGAAGATAAATGAAACGGAGCCCAAATCTGATTTCTCGCGTATCTCACTGGAATCTGATGTATTCCACTGGAAGAAATTTGCATTCCACGAAATAAAAAAAAAAAAAAAAAAAATGAGTGGCTATAGGCGGAGCTTAGTTTTGGTGAAAATAATGATGCGTGCCAGGCAACCCACGACTGAGTTTTGTTTTTTTTCCTCCAACCTCCTACCTGTGAAGGACTGGAACCAGAGTCGAACCAGTGAACTTGCTCCCAGTTGCCCAGTCTGATGACATACAGTATATGTCCAATGGTCCAGGCAACGCCAAGTGAAGTCATATTGTCACCCAAGTAACACATGAAATGAAATGACACATGATGTGTGTTGTGTCAGTTAACATTACGCTAACATACAGTAAACCTCAACGTAACGAAGGACAAAAAAATCAGTGTCACTGCAAACGATGTGTTTTCGTGAAAACTTGGCAGCAATGCCTTCACTTTTTTGTCATTCAAAAGCTTAAAGTTCATGTGACATTTTATGTCACGTGAACATGATGTGACCTCTGTGTTCATCCAGAGAGCAGAGACAACAGATGCTCTGCTGGTCAGTGCGGCGGAACATCTTCCTCGCCTCATTGTGGCGAGGGCAGATGTTCCCCTGGAGCTCCTGGGTGAGTTACACCAGCTTGTGTTTCTGTAGGGGAGCAGCGTCACGACGATACTGGAGGTTCCTCCAGTTTCCTCCCAGTGCAGAAATCAAAGGCCGCATCTTCAGCCCCAGCACAGCAGTGATCAGCATGGAGTCCAGTCTTCACCAGCGTCTCCACTAAAGCTGCGAGCATGGTGTTCTTCTCCGGTACTGGCCCCGGTGCGAAGGCCTTCCTATGCTGAGGGCATCTGTGGACTCTCATCTCCTCCTCGTCACCCAGCGGTGTTGGAGACACTTCCCGCATGAGCTGTAAACACAGGAAGTGGTCACCGGATCCTTGAGAAGATCCAGAAAGAGCCAACAAGAGAAGGTTTCTGGGTGCAGCCGAGCTCCTGACTGAGCCATTTCACCCCAGAGCGAGAGACGGACCAAAATTCCACCTCAGAAACGAAACCAGTTTGAGTTGAAGTTGAAGGAATGATGAAACGTCAAGGCCGAGCTGTGATTGGCTGCTGGTAGCAGAGGGGGAGGGGCTTATGTCGCCGGCCATCAATCCAGGCAGAGTAGTGTCGGGGTGCATTTTCGTTCTCTACACACACACACATATCCACACACACACACACAGTGGTAAGAGAGAGAGAGAGAGAGAGAGAGAGAGAGAGAGAGAGAAGATCCAATCAAGGGCGCTCCAGCTAAAGAGGAGATGGTGGTGCAGGGTGAGTGAGGGGTGTACAGGGTGTAATTTCTGTTTCATGCGCACACTCCCCGTCAATGCTGCCGCCGCCGCCGCTACCACCACCACCACCGCCCCCCCCCTCACTCGACAATACTTGAAAAACAATGAGAGTGACCCAGTTGCAGGATTCCAATTAGTATTAGATATGCAACAGTTGAGATTAGAATGCGCCTCTTCCCACAGTGGCGGCTTGGGTGAGGGGGGCTGTGGAGAGAGTGAGTGAGGGCGGGGCGAGGAGGGGGCGGCTGGGTTGCTCGCTTCTCTGATTACCAGCCCGAGCCCAAGTGTCGGCTCGTGATAAAGACTCACGCATGTGTACGTGTCTCTATGTGTACGTTTGCAAGAAAGGAGACGGGTTGGGTGTGTGTGTGTGTGTGGGGAGGGGGAGGGAGTCGTCGTGGAGCGATAAGGGGGACACAGCTGAGCAGCAGCGCTGAGGTTACACACACACACACACACAGACACACACACACAATCGGAGTCTGTCCCATCTCTCTGCTAAGGGAATATTTATTTCTAAAATAGCTTGACTCCTCCCCAACGAGAGAGGTTATTTTAATCAGTGGAGAGGGAATACGGAAGATAGGTTGCCCCTGTGTGTGTGTGTGTGTGTGTGTGTGTGTAGCCACAGTGCTGCTGCATGTGCAGGTGTGTCTGATTTGGGGAAGGTAAATGACTCTTTGCTGGGACGCTCCTCAAAATGAGAGGCAGTCTGCCAGCATGACCTGGTTGTGGGGTTGGTCCGCAGTAGTTAGTCTGTGTAGAGAGTACAGTGGTGAAGGCCAACACCACTGACGGACAGGAATGACATAAACGGCCAAAACATTGTTGAGTTGTTGTTTTTTTTGATCGTTTGTTTGTTTATTTGTTTGTTTGGGAAAGTGTTGTTTAAGTGCATTGTTAAAGATTTTGTGAAACATCTGAAAAGAAATTTAAAGCTTGGCATCATAGTAATACAAAAGTCATTTATTAGTACTATTGTTAGTCATATTTATTGGTTGATGTTTATTTAATGTGCAACTTCAGTATTTAACTTGAGCCATTCGCCATCTGGAAGCATTCAGTGGATGGGATGAGGGATCCCAATGGCAGCCAACAATCAGGAGATGACCAGGAAGATTTGGTAATAGTCACTATTCTGTATGGCAAAATGTGCCATGAGACCCCTCGGTGAAAGAGGTGAAAGGGATAGTTCAACATTTTGGCAAATTACTCTGCTGTCATAATCCTGATAGTAATAAGAGTGGGTGCATTCACTTTAGTCATCAGTGATTGGTGTTTTGAGCTCTGAGGGGGAGATCTGAGCTGCTCTGTGAACATTTTGGAAGTGAATAGTCAACCTCCCTCAAAACTCCTCAAATAAATTCACCATGTCATAGTGAATGCGCAGGTCACAACTTGTCCACAAGAGCCTTTTGGAGTTGTTGGATTGTGTGTCAGATCAGTTTTGGAGACCTAAATCGTTGACTTCCTGTTTGTTCATTGAGCAGGTTGTGTCTCTAAAGCTTAAAACAGCAAGCACTGATGGTTAAGGGGAGTGTACCTACTTATGTGAGTGTAGAGATTACAGCAATTGACCAGTTCGCCAAAAATGTTGAACTATCCAATTAATGGAGTTGTCACCTTTGTCCAACCTCTCATCACATATACCCTTCACATCAGTTGCCTAATCTCAGTTTTAAAGTAAGAAACTTTTTCACAGACCTTCTGTAATTGGCCAGCACCATGGCTCGCCGTCGGTTCATCCCTTTCGCAAACTTTCCGAGCCGTCAGGCTCAGAGCAGCCAACTGAATGCGGCTCAGGGCCCTGATCATGTTACTCATTGAGTCTCATGACAGCTCATCCAGGCCGACAATGACAGTTTAGGGTCAACGTGTTTGTCTCCGCCCGCCTCTAAGTCTGCGACATGGTCCGAACCCCTTCAGCCCTAAGGCAATCAGATTAGGCTATCATGCCATCCTTGAGACCCCTCGCACTCTGCCACAAATCTATACGTTCAATTGGAAGTGTCACCGGCCAGTCTTAGCCGCGGCTAAGCTCTTGGCACACAAGTCGGGCGGCGTCTCGAACGGGAGCCCTTGAGATGGCTCCAGCTGTTAATATACGCCCGCTTCCCCCGATGAGATTCAGAGAGGATAAATAGAGATGGGAGGATTATTTCGCGGGGCGACGAGGACAGGATTCAAATTAGTGCCGGGGGTCCTCGCTTGCCACGCGTTCGCTTTCTTGCACTGTCGTTTATGTTCAAGGCTGATTGGCAATGACATTCTGATGCGGCGACATGGTCAATTTGGCTGCTAATTCGGGGCCCAACACCCCAGAAACCCCAGTGACAGCCCCCTCCATCCCTGCTGCCTCGCGCCACCGCGCGCCCCCCGCCCCAACCCGGTACACCACTGTCAGATTACAGCTCGGCCCTCATCCGAACCCCTGATTTACATTTAGAGTAATCATTTTATCTACTTGTGCCGATGCAGCTCGGCGCGCGGTTCAATGTAAACATGCAGATTTGTATTTCGTCCGGATTCCCCGTCGAATAATTTGATGATGCTTTTTGGGTGGGTGAGAGGGGTGGGGCGGAGTCGCCGTAGTAAGTGGTTGACATGAAGTGGACCCACAGTCAGTGTGACACTTTGTTTAGCTGTATGATTGAAATCTGTGCCCAACGGTTGTTGTTTTCCCATCAATTGAAACCAAGGTACATGATAGCTATGCACCAATGATCTGACTGAAAATAAGATATTAACAGAAAAAAGAGGAATAAAGTAATAACAGAATACAATGAAGTTGTGTGTTTTTATCTAAGTTTAAAAAGATCTGCTATCTGAGATGTACAAGCTAAATGCCGTAACTGATTCACGGTTTGGATTCACGGTTTGGCTGGTGAAGCTCACAGCTTGCATGAGACTGGAGTGCACATTCATTATGTGGATTGTGTGCTGCTCATTATATTAAAACCAACTCATGGAAACATGGAAAGATGCTGCTGCCCAGCACTATTCGTTCATCCTTAATTACTGTGACCCTGCTTTTTTAAATCACTTTCAAACTACTTTTAATGTGTTTTTAGCTTTGACTTTTAACATTGTCGAAACTCAAAAACCATAGTATTCTGTTGACTTCCACAATAAGAAGCAGTTCTTTCTTTGAAATAGAAATGAACTGACAATTAGATGACTTTTGGAAAATGTTGGATCCCTCAGGTATTAGAAGGAATTTATCCATCAAGCGATGGACAGACGTGTTTTGAAAGAGAGTCTACTTGAGTTGAATTCACAGGGATGGAGAAAGCAATTTGAAAACCGTCTGTAGTGTAGACTTTTACAGTAGAACTTTATTTAAAAAAAGATACAAGACACAAATTGTTTCCCAAAATCCACCGGACAAAAGAAACACGTTTTTAAAGAATATGTCATCAAGTAAAAACAAATCAACTGGACTGTCTGAATAAATTTCCCTCATTGCCAGTAAATCCTGTGGATAACAGTGCAGAACTTGCTATCGGCAGCTCCTTGCCGTCCTTACAGCCAAGCACACAGTCGCAGCCCTCTTTCTCCTCAGAAGGAGCTGATTGAGACAGTCATATTCTGACCATCTAAAAATAAACCTAATGGGAGCTTTTCAATTTGGATTAGCTAAGATCTATGACATGAAATCTCACAAGTCTGGCCGCCTGCCAAGCTAAGCTCGCAAAGTCCTCTCATGCAACCTGGACGGAGGGAAAGGTGTAATGAGGTTTACATCAGTGACTTTTAGGAAGGTTAACGTATTCCTGGAAGGACTTTGCAGCATTACAGGTCTGTGTATAAAATAATTGAAAAATGAAGGAAAAAAAACAAAAAACAAGGCTTTAAGGTCCGGTGGAACATAGAAGTAAGGGAATAGCGAAAAATATACAGTATTATATCGATTTAATGCCCCGGGGGCGCTGCTCATGCAAACACAAAACAGCCGACTGTGACTTTCAGTTTCACTTGACCAATTCTTAAGTAGCACCAATGATCTTGGTTCACAACAGCCTCACCTGCAATACAGCATCATTAGGATGTTTTTTTCTCCACCCGCTGCACGCCCTAAACTTCATCATGAACAAATAAAGTAAAACAGGCACGCATGCACATGCCGACAAATGAACAACACAACAAGAAAAACAACAACAACGTAAAAGAAAAAAAAAAAAAAAAATAAAAAGCAGAAGCATGACCACACTGTTGTGTCTCATTCCTTTGTTTTGTTTTTTTGTCTGTCTCAGCACGGTCCTGTGTTCCTTGCCGTGAACTGAAAATGGTATTTAGCAGACAAACAACTTCATTCCGCCGTGCATCAGTAATTAGCTGTGGAATTAGCGGGGCCCGACGTGCCTCCACAGATCAGCCGGCCCTCCAGGGAGGCCCGCGGGTCCAGGCGAGCCGCATTTCCAATTATTGTGTTGAATTGCTAATTTAGTTATTGTGCCTGGCGTAATTGTGATGGGTATTGGGTGTGCGATTCAATTTGTTTTAAATATTTGTGGGCCGGCAGATTGGTAATGGAGCTGACCTATCTGCAGGCCCAGTGTGAGAGTTGGAGGAGGAGGGAAAAAAAATAACAAAAAAGGGAGAGACTACAAAGACGTTATATTCCCTCCTCTCTCTATCACTCTCGCTCTCTCTGCCTCTCTCACACACACACACGCACACACACACACACACACTCAATCTCACTCTCCCTACTCTCTCATCATCTTAGTATGATCTGCCTCATCCCTTCTAAGACTGTTGAAGTTAAAAAGCCGGCATTTAGAAACACAGCACTTTGATCATCCTCGGGTTGCAAGGTGCACGGCGTCAGACAGCAGGACACCCTGTTTTACTGTTTTATTTATTTATTTATTTTTTTTTAGTGCTGAAACACCCAGGGGCTCAGCTGCTCCTGGCCAATATTTGGTAGGAAGCTGTGAAATCTCCACCCGCCCCATATTGTTGCTGTCACACTCCTCCAGAGCATCACTGGATTCTCCTGTTGGAACTGATTTAACGAGGCGAGTCCGGCTCTGTCACCCAGTAGTTGGTCTTTGCCACGTGAATTTCTTTCTTCTGTATTTTGTAGTTTAAAAATGTTATTGCTCAGCGAGTGCGACAGCGACTGCCTTCGTGCCCGACACAAACAGAAGAAATATGAGAAAGGCCTTGAACTTTTGAAGTTTTTCCAATTTACAGTTGAGGCCAACGTCTGAACTTCAAAATGAGAAACTAATAGTTTCTAATATTTCCCTAGATTCTTATTTTTATTTGTAATTAAATACCACATTTTTGTCATGTTTTTTTTTTTTCTTGTCTGTCTTGTACTCTTGTGGTCTGTTGGTGTTGCAAAGGGGACGTCGTCTTGCTGAAACATCCAGTTGTGAGCTGGATGGAACAGTGCACGTGCAGCACGTGAGTCATCGTTGGTGACTGCACGAAAAAATAAACTGCGCTCGCAGACTTAAAACTGACTCTCTCCAATACAGTACATCACAAATGCACGAGGTATCCAAAAACACTGTATGTTATTGTATTGTACTTTTTCTTTTTGTTTCTAGTGATCAGCCACCTGCACCTAATGCAACTGGCTGAAACACCAGTGTGCTCCACAGCTGACGCCGTCAACACTTGAGCGTGTGCTATTTGCCACAAGAGTTTAACTGTGACGGACAGGATGCGGAACCAGCTCCATCATTCATTGCGTCCCAGAACATACTGTTATCGTTTCTGTTTTTAGCCAAATTGTTTGACCATTTTTATACCACGTCTTCAAACCCACCTTTTTAAACAGGCCTACTTGCTTTAATTGTATTTGTTTTGCAGCAGGATTCTTGATTTTAACTTGGTCTCATGGTGTTTGTGTCTCTCTAGTCCTTTTAAATTCTGCTGTTGTTTTATTTTTCTGTACGGTGACCTTGAGTGTCCTGAAAGGTGCCTTTAAATAAAATGTATTATTGATATTGTCATTATTAAATGTTGTTTTGTTTTTGTTTTTTTACTGTTGCGTGCTCACCACAAGGTGTCATTCTTATTGGGTTTGTGTGAAGCCGGCCGGATTAATTGGATTAAAAAATGACACGAGAGCCCCCATCAACACATGGGTAAGCAAAAAAAGCAGGCAAATTTTCAATTTTAAGTGAACTATCCCTGAAAGGGGTCGTGGGCGTAATGAATAATAGAATTCACTGCCAGTGAGGATATCAGCCATCAACATTTGACAAAACGTGATCCAGGCCGAACACTGTTTTTTTTTTTCGAGATTGACAAGCTGCTCCGCTTAAACTTGAAATGTGTGGGGCGTGATGACTCGCAGCGTGCTGACTTCCCGCTGAGGTCGTTGCTGTCGCCTGGGATACTGATGGACAAGCCCACACCTACCTGCAAACAGCAGCAATCCAGGCTGCGGGGAACGTTCAGAGCCAGGCCACCCTGGCTGGGCTGTAAATCACGCTGCCACTCGGCTTTTCTTGTGCGCCGAGCTTGATTCAGATTCACCTTTTCTCTTAAATGCGCTCGAACGCAACCTGTTTTCTGAGGGTGGATTTGAATTTCACAACAGTTTTGAGAGCTCATTGTGGCGCGTGATTGCTTGTGGGCTGTGTTCGGACACGTGCGTCTGTGAGTGTGTGTGCGTGTGTGTCTGTCTGGGTGCGTGTGTGCGTGCGTGATGTCCCTGCTTTCATCTTTACGGTGCGGACCGTGTGTTTTTTCTGTCCTACCGTCACCCCGAGGTCAAAATGAAAGACTCGGGGTTGAATGGGACCTTTCTGGGTCTTTGAAATATCTTGTCCGGCCTCTATGGAAATATGGAAATACACACACACACACACACACACACACACACACACACACACGCACACACACGCACACACGCACACATCCAATGCATGCAGACACACACTTTGAGACACGCTGTGGTTGCACATGCACAAACGGCGCACACACTCTCACACACACACGCACCCCCCACCCCCCCACCCCTCCCCACACACCTGGTGAGTGTTTGATCATCAATTAAGCTCCGTCTCTTGCCGTCTCCCTCTTTGTCTCTTCTGAGGTGCCCGGCCAAGCACTCGATCAGTCCACGTCCACATCCGGCAGCCGGACCCGCCACTCGTTCACGCCTCACGTGCGCGCACCCTTCAGACCGATCTGGATACAGACTCATCACTCCTGCTTAAAGGAAATGCCCAATCTATGTAAACATCATGGATTTATGAAAGCGACTCCTCCTCTGCTTTTTTTTTGGAAAATAAGCAGTCATTTATTTAATGTTCACAGAAATTTAAAAAGTGTCCATTAACACAAAAAAAAATAAAAAATGCGTTTCAGTCATCATCATCATCATCATCATCTGCAGCAGTCATCTCATCTCTCCCACAAATGACGTTTGTTCGCAGCGCTCAAGGCACCCGTAATGGAAACATAATCAAAACTAATCGTGCTCAGTGTGAGAATAATAAATAATTTTAATTAAAAGATGTGGCGAGTCTCGAAAATGATTTACACCATTTAGCACACATTTTCCTGTTTTGTTTTGTTTTTTTTTTGCATAAAAAAAAAAAAAAACATGAAAAATTGAGTCTTTTTATCCGCGCGTCTTTGAGAGACGGTTGGGGAGCGACATCACTGAAGAGAACCAGTCGCCCTTGGGCCAAAAAAATTGTTGTTACCGTGGGTGGGAGTTTATAATTTAAACACATTCTACGCACAGACACACAAATGTGCCCTTGTTTGCACTTTAATTAACCTTTTAGTGAATCGGGTAAGGTTGAAGTGTTTTTTTTTTATGAAGTTCTCTGAGGTAAGAAAGTGTGTTGACACTTGTGGGCAATTTTGACACCAGTGGCTTCATAGAAATGCGGTAAAACTTTGATTTGTCAGTAGATACGAACACAAAATGTATTAATATTCAAACCAAGCCAAATAAACAGGAAATCATCAGTGACAGTTTCCCTCTCGTCATAAGGCCGTGCATGATGTCACATCTGGCACAAAGTTTAAAACTACAGCTGTCCATGTCATGTATTGCTGTGACACTGAGCATCTCAAACAGAAGATCCTGGAGCCGCGATGGCTCGCTCTTCAAGAGACCCTCTGGCTCATCTGGTCGTCCAAAGTCACATGACAATAAGGCCGAGTTAACACGGCGTGTGCCCAATTACTTCTCCTTATTATTTAAATGTATTTATTTATTAATGTAATTAATGCAAAACCAAGATCAATGCACATCACAACAAATCTTTATGCCATATATATACACTCTCACATTTCCAGGTATTAGACCAACAGCCACGCCCAACACATGGACCAGCGTCTTATCCTATCTCACATTAGGTTTGTTGTGTGTTTGCAAACTGACAATGTTGTGTGTTTTTTTCCTTCCTTATTCTTCTTCCTTTCTCCACAGACGGACATAAAGGTTAAAAAATATGCCTGCTTTTCCTCTGCGCCTTTGAAAGGGAAAAAGGAGAGAGGCAGATGAAACAAATGTTAAAAGGGGTAGGATGAGAAGGGCGGAGGAGAGCAAAAGAGGACAATGAGGAGAGCTGTGAGAGTTTGAAATGTCAAAGAGACAGGGGAGGAGAGAAAGGAGGCCGAGTCTGGCTGCGGAGGCAAATGAAATCAATTTTAGAAAGGCGCACGAGTAATTGCTTTCTAAACAGAGTAGTGTCCTGGATGCCCAATACCCCCTTTTTATTCGGGCCTCGGCCGCGAAATAACTCACCCCGCCGACCGCCCCCCCCGCCTCCCTGAAATGACAACATCAACACCTTGTTTCTCATTCAGCACTGTTGCAAAGGCATGCGCCAGCGCTCAAAGGTGAACAAAAAAATAAATAAATAAAACTTGTTCAAAGGGCCGCCACAACAATCAAACAGAAGACGGGTCGACGAATTGCAGAATGTTCGGTTTGAATACCGTTCAGGATCCGATGGTGTGTTTTTACCTGTTTTCTGCCGCCGCCGCAGCAGAGAGACCTCTTTATGCTCAATAATGGGGCCAGAAAAGCAATCAGTCCAACGCCATTGCCCCGTCATTCCTGCCAAAATGCATCTAATCTTTGTTAAGATACCATAATCTGCCTTATAATTGACGCTTTAAAAATAGCACTTATGAAATTAGCGGAGAAAAGGCTTGTATGGTCAATTACAACTAACACTTGGACTTGGCACATGAGCCATTGGACACAAGCCATGAGTATTTAAATTACACAGAACCAGAGGGCCTGATTACAGCTATGCTGAATTTAGAAGCGGTAATTGTTGTCGCAGGCTCATAATGATGCTACACAGCCTCTCGTGCGACAGAACTGGAAAGGTTTGGTGGAGATTTTCTGTTTGGAAGCGACGCCTCGCGTGTCATTTTGATTCCTTCATCGAAAAATCTACTGCGCCGTCGACGTCCGCTCAGAAAAATCTGGCATTTTCGTAGGAGGCTGATATAATGTCTGTCCCCGATACATCTGAAACTGACGCTAATGCCGTTTATTTGAGTGACTTGATGATGAACGAGGCTGTGCGCATTTAAATCCGTCGAAACTTGACTGTCTCTTTCAAATTCAAATTCGGTTTCACGCAAAAGTGGAACTGTGCCAGCTTGCGACGTCTCCTGCCTACTCGTCATGTGCAAGCAGTGCAGTGTTTGTAAATTTTGCAACCATCGATTGCTGTATTAAAGTGTGCATGAAGTACATTTTATATAATTTGGTTGTGCATTTAGATATTTAATGACAGTTTGTCACTTTGTCACAACACTGGCCAAACTCAGAAACCACTGTTTCTGAGTTTGACTAGAACAAAATGCTTAACACAGTTTGAGACATGAGTGTTCCCAGGAAGTATTTCTCCACCCCAACTACTGTGTTAGACAGAGCAATTTGTGGGGATTCCACCAGTACAGTTTTTCTTAGCGGTCTTCTAGATCAAATTAATTTAGAGGCCTAATGTGAAACACAGATTTCCCCTGCCAGGTAAACTGATAAATGGAACACAGATCCATGCTTCTGCTGAAATAAAGTCCCAGCAAACTAACAGCTAATGAGTTTTCATACACCAATAGGAAAAAGCATGTCTATTTTCATTAAGTTTTGATTTGAGGGCAGCTGTGTTGTGCCGATGTCAATGTGTTGTAGTTCTACTCATGGCTTTCTATGACTCCACATCACGGCTTGTATAAAATGTAAAATCAGGGATTGACATTAATTTTGTTTGTGATATATTTTATTACCATGAGGTGCAACTGATTCTGTACAAATGGCCAAAGGAAAAATGTTTCCTCACTCCTTTTAAATGGGCACAAACTAACCATGACCATGACCTATAAAGTATTAGATCCTAAGCTGAACCTACATGGTCTCACATTCTTTTTAATATTTTGGATGGAATTCTGACAACCTCTCGGGGTCTTTTCCAGGATGACCACAAGATCGTTTCATCACGGCGCTGCATTGGGGATGTAGAGAAGGAAGACAGGATAGAAGTGGTAGAACATTGAGGCATGGATTCCAAGTATTGTGACGTTTTCTCCTCCAAGACGCTGTTTGTTTCTTCTCTGCAGAAATTTCTTTGCGCTCAATCCTTAGCCAGAAAGAAGAAAAATGTTTTGGATGGATAGCTTTTTTTTTTTTTTTTTACACAGCCATGCAAAAACCTCAAGACATCGCTGCAAATATGTCATATCTATGGCTGCGCCTACTCAGAGGGAGGGAGAGAAAGAGAGCGGCGGTGTGTTTGTCGGCAGACGCGGGGACCTCATCTACAAAGGCAGAGCACGAAATGTCACAAATCAAAAAAAAAAAAAAAAAAAACACTCAAAGTTTCACAGCCACTGTGGGGAGAGAGGGAAAAAAAAATGCCACACCACAGCCACGCCACGATATTGCCTTTTGGTCTCTTCTTGATAGGGGCAAAATGCATATTCATGAAGTAAGCAACGTGTGATCCCAAACAAAGTAAAGCCCTGGCTTAGGGAGATTGGGCCCGCCGTTAATGACTTCTTCGTTTTAAGCCCGCATAAGAAAGCCCTCCGATTTCCCCGCGCTTGTAGTCCATGAGAATATTTAATGCCGTTATTAATCATTTTTAATCCGTTTGCTTTTAATTAAGAAACAGCATGTTGCTGTCCTATCAGCCTGTGCCAGCGCGCAGATTAATTGTAGCTTAAGATAGCCGGCCGCGATTGGTGTAA
The DNA here is from genome assembly GCA_009823395.1 of Thamnaconus septentrionalis. NCBI lineage: Eukaryota > Metazoa > Chordata > Actinopteri > Tetraodontiformes > Monacanthidae > Thamnaconus > Thamnaconus septentrionalis. Next base: position 21,583,837 of record CM020510.1, on the reverse strand, counting down.
TGTATTAGCTAACAAGACGCCCGGCTTCTAAAGATACTTGTACACTACCTTGGGAACTTGGCACCACTCCAGGGCTGCGCTCACTACCCCCCCCTCACCCTCCTCCCTCTCACTCTTCCCCACTCTATCTCCCGTCCCGTGTGCCTCCCGCCTGTTTGATGCCGCGGCCGGGGCGTCTTTGGGAAACCTTCCCTCTCATCTCGGCGCACCGCTGTGTTTGTAGCGCTATTAACTCTGATGGCAAGCCAGGCGATCCCCGGTGAGGGAACGGCGGCAGCAGAGGCGGCGGCGGCGGAGCGAAGCCTTTCATTCCATCCCCTGGCCGCCAGCGATACACTGTAACCTATAGCCCCCGGGTGCCTGGGCGCAGACTCTTTTCCAGACTCCTTTAATTTGACTCACTCGGCCCCGGGTCTGGATTAGCATGTCAAGGAATACCGTTTTGTGGTTACATCCTCATTTGAGTGCGCTTTTTTTGTTGTTGTTGTTGTTTTTTTTTTTATTAAAAAAATAAATAAAACCAGGAGCCAGTTTTTATGACTAGCACAACGGCGATTGAGATGAAGGCAAAGCTAAAAGTGACGCGGAGGCAGTGAGTGGGGTGTTGGCGCCATCCTCCCCTGTTGTCCCCATCCCCCAGGGGTGGAGCCAGCGGGGACCTTGGCCACCATGGTGGGGTCAGGTGAGAGGGGTAGATGTGGGAGGGGTGGGGGGATTGATGTACAGTATGTTTTATAATATGTATTTATATATGTTTGTATTTAATATGTATTTCTGACTTGATGATTGACTTTGGTTTTGCTGTTGGTAGAAACAAGAAACTAGAAATGTGTTATTACTATTTGTATTATTAATAATAATAATAAAAAAAAAGTCATTTCAGGTATCTGCTTATTGTTATGATAATATTTTAGTCACACCCATGTCAGTCATGATCTCACTGTGGAGGACCGACACAGCCTCCCCACGTAAATGGGGATCAGGGCAGACCAGACTTGGGGAGCAGAGGTTGAACCATGAGGCAGGGAAGCGTTGAGTGCCAGAAAAAATAGGCTTTTTATTATACACCAATAAAAGTGAACATACAAGGGGAAAAAATAGTGTTGTAAGTAGTTTAGGCTTGCATCAAGCTAGCACACCTCCACTCTTCTCTGCCCCCCTTGGGAGCTGAATTGGCTGCTTATGTAGAGCAGCCCACTAAAGACAATTGGGGCAAACCATGAAGGAGGGGAACATCAAAAACCCCTAATAGTTCACCAGTGCCGTTACAACAGAAATACACCATTAAATAAACAAAACATAACCCCCTCTAAAGACACAGAATATTACCCCCATATTACCCCCAAAATTAAACTTTTCACCTGTTTTCAATAGATTACAAAATTATATTATAAAGAAAACATGCACCCCTGACTGCAATGGACGGCGCCCCCCTCGTTAAGACCGCCCCTGCAGCGGCGCTCGCTTCCGCACAGGAGCAGTGGAGCCGAACAGGGACCGACGGTGAGTGCTGGTGAGCGTGTATGTGAGCAAAGGTGAGACCGGAGACGGAACCATGGAATAGATGACAACTGGGGCGAGAATTGGGGCTCTCACTACCCATCGTGATGAGGAAATGGTGTGGAAACTGTGACAGGTTAGTTGTGGATATGAAAATGAGTCGCGGCGCACCGCGCTCCCGACTGAGGGATCTATGCGGGTCCGTGATTTCCGCCGATTTCACTGACGTGGCAAACTGTCATTGGCTAAGTGGTGTCCGCAAGGCTACGGGAGCTGCCAGCGACGTCAGATACGGCAACTCTATTATGACAAACTACATCGCGATCGAACGAACAAACAGAAGAACGAACGAAGATAGATAGATATTGTTTGTTAGTTCTATTATATACATATATGATTATATCTATCTTTCATATATATGTGTATATATGTATATATACACATATATACATATATATGCAAATACATATACATGCTTATATCTATCTATCTATCTGATCGACTGTGATGTAGTTTGTCCTAATAAAGTTGCCCTAAGACCCTGGACAGACAGTGTACCTACACCGACACACGGCTCACGTTACACGTTTCCCCAAGCACGGCAGGACAAATCAAAGACAAAAATATAAAATCCACTAAAATCTTAATTCCACAATATCCGTCTGTACAGCTGTGTGTGCGCGCGTGTAAAACCGAGTCTCTCTCTCTCTTCACTGTGGGTGACGCCAACTTGTAGCGTTCTCCCCCGGTGAGACGGTGAGAAGGGGAGGGGATGTTCGCTCACCTTCTCGCACCCAACCCTGTGGCCGCCCCAAGGAAACATTTCTGGCTCCGCCACTGCCTTCCCCAACAATCGGTGGAGGACGAGGCCAAGCTGTTCAGATGTGAATGAACAGCGGGAGGGGGGCGGGGGGCACTCGGCTCTGATTACATGCTGTGTGAGAGGTTTACATGGTCTGTGAGCTTTACATGCTGCTAGTCATTCCATTACAGCCGCTGAATGGGGACTTTAAGTCGGCGATGTTTTGGGGGGGGCGGAGGGGCCGGTAAGCGATCACTCTCGCTCGCTCGACCTGATGGATCTCACGGCAATGAAAAAAGAAGCACATTAAGAGTGCAGGCAAAGCAAATGTTCACATTTACTTTTTTCCTCCACTTCTTCTTAAAGAGTGACCAACTCCAGACAGACTGTGTCATACTCATGCACTTCACTCCAACCACTGCCGCAATATGGCAGACTGCTGTATTATGTCTGTTTTTTTGTTTGTTTGTTTTTCTATAAAATGTTTCAATGTTATATTTAATTTCTGTCCACATGAATAATCTCAACACTGGGCTGCAGGAGTCTACAAATTAGGCATTTGATTCATTTTTTATTTTTTTTATTTTAATAACTCATAAAGATATCATAAACTAAACTAAAACCATAGAAAATCCCATCACTTTGCAACATCCTGCATTTTGCTCCTTATGAGCTTGTTATGCTTTTTGCTCTTTGCATTTTTTTTATTGAGGCATCTTTAACAAGTGTTTTTTTTTTTAATTACAAATTGTGACTCTGTTTGTCCTTTTTTAATCACTGACATAGATAGATAGATAGATAGATAGATAGATGGATACATAGATATATATGGGAAATTCAGGTGTCACACGAGACATAAAAAAAGATTGTTTTACAATACACAATGAAATACGCAGACATCATAAATGATAGCAGCAGACAAACATTAAAAAAAGGCAAGGAAGCCATATAAAGTGCACGTGTGAGAGGCAACAACATGAGTAAGGTAATAAAGAGTTTCAAAATGTATTGAACAAATTATTACATTACATTACATTACATTAATCAGTCTAATGGAAGCTGGGATAAAGGATTTTCTGTGTCGCTCTGTCCTGGAGTGCACAGAGAGGCACCGTTCAGCACGGCAGTGGTTGGTCCTCCCCTCAAAGGCCTGGTGGAGGGGGTGGTTGGTGTTTCCCCTGATGGAAAGAATTTTGCTCCTCATCCTTCTCTCCACCACAGTTCCCAGAGGGTCCAGACTCAGCCCCACCACAGAACCAGCTCTCTTGACGAACTTGCTCAGTTCACCTTCTTGGCGATGTTGCATCCACAACAGACCACAGCATAGAAGAGCATGTTGGCCATGACAGCTTGATAAAACATGACCAGCATCTCCCAACACACATCAAAAGACCTGAGTCTCCTCAGGAAGAAAAGCCTGGACTGTCCCTTCTTGCAAGAGCATCTGTATGAGCAGACTAGTCCAGTCTATCGTCCAGATGGAGTCCAAGATATCTGTATGACCTCACCACCTCGATGTCCTCGCCCCAAATGGTAATGGGCAGTGTGGGTGGCTTGGTGGTCTTTGTTGTGTTCAGAAGCAGGCCGTCTAGTACCAGGGAGTACCAGGACCTTGATCAGGTCCTGGTACTCCCCCTCCCGCCCATCACTCATACACTGCACAATGGCAGTGTCATCAGAGTATTTCTGGACGTGGCAGGACTCCAAGTTCTACGAGAAGTCTGATGTGTAGAGGTTGAACAGGTAGGGAGCCAACACAGTCCCCTGAGGTGCCCCGGTGCTGCAGACAACTGTGTCGGAGACGGAAGTCTTGAGCATGTCCAGTCACAGGTCTCAGAAGCCTCAAAAACAGATGTTAGAATCTTCATGACGTGCAAGTTGAGGGCCACCAGTCTGTAGTTATTGAGCTCGGCCGGGCATCCAGTCTTGGGTACCGGCACAAGACATGATGTTTTCCATAGAACCGGCACCTTCTCCGTCTGTAGGCTCAGGTTGAATAGCCTTTGCTCTGCGAGTTGGTCTGCACAGTCCTTCAGCAGCCGAGGACACATACCATCCAGGCCTGACCTCTTCAACTGTGAGGGGCGGGCTGGGGCAGGGTGAGTGGAGGGAGAGGAGGGACTGCAGATGCCTGTTCATGGAGATGCTACAGCCATTGGAAGGCGAGGAGGAAGCTGCTGGAGAAGCCGGGGGAGGGGCCGGCGAATCCTTGGCACCAGGGGCAGAGATGGCACTGGTCACAGAGCCAAACCTGTTGAAGAAAAGATTAAGTTCATTGGCCTTAGCCACACCAAGCACTGTAGTCTAGCAGTACTTGCGCCAGTGATGGTTTTCATACCCCTCCATACTTCTCTGATGTTGTTAGCCTGAAGCTTCCTCTTAACCTTCCTCTTGTAGTCCATCTTTGCTGGTCTTATTCTCCTCTTTAGCTCCTGCTGCACCAGCCTGCTCTTATCCTGGTCACCATCTCTGAAGGCAGCCTTTTTATTTTTTTTTTTAAACTCAGGAGTCTCTTGATGTTACTGGTGATCCAAAGCTTGTTGTTCGGAAAACAGCACACTGTCCTAGTTGGGACAATCATGTCCCCGGAATCAAGACACAGAGGATGTGCAGCAGTCCTGCTTCCCGTCCACAGCAGTGCATCCCTCTGAGCCCTCTGAGTTGTCCAGGACCTCCCACAGAGTGCAGTCAAAGCAGACCATGACAGTGAGAGATGTTTCACAGTAAAATAAAGCACATAGAAAAAACTAAATCCAGCACATTGTATATATTATGATGAAAATCAACCGGATCCACCGTGTTTTCCAATAATTGACGTCCTGCCTGAACGATTCTACCTGCTGCGCTTGACGCGGTGGTGACGCTTGAAGCGTGAAAAAATAACACCTCTTCTTCAGCTCAGCCCTCTTCAGCTAAAATAGTGGCATAGCACATTGTAGAAACACTTAAAAACCGTACAAACAGTAATGCGGCGACACTGCTGCTGCCTACTTGCAGCGCATGCAGTGTGCAAATGTGTTACTTCAATGCTTTTTGAGTTTGCCTCAGGCTATTTTATTTGTCTTAATAGACATTTACTTTGCAATGTACTCTGTGGTTGCGACTGCATTTATTTTCTTCTCTTTTCTCCGATGCAAGGATAGAGCCCTGCGAACCACAGGGTAAAAAACAAACAAACAAGAAAAATCAAATGAAGTCTTTTCAACAATCCCACTACAGTGCGTTTCACTCACTGACTCGACTGGCCAAAGCATCTCTTGTGCACTCTTCAGCTTTGGGTGTGGTTTATATTTCGATAAATATGTTTCTTTGCTCGCATTGCACCATGTCTCATGTTTGTCACAGTCGGTTGACCCATACTGTCACTCTTGTTTTGTGTTTTATATTTATCCATTTGTTTATTTTATTTTATTTTTTTTTTGTCCCAAAACATGGTAGAATCTTTATTTGGCATTTTCAGTTATTTATTTAGTTATTATTAAGATTTAGAAGAGAATGTGCAATTGTATAATTGTCATTCATGCTGAACCATTTGACTGAAGGGAATATGAACATTTTTACCCATCTATGGAAGTTCATGTGAACGTGAGAGGAACATTCACACTTAGATAGCACTTAGATAGTCAGAGGGTGAGAGAACCTTCGTATGAGATCAACAACTGACTATAATTAAACAACAGAAAAACAATACAGGACAAAGCAATGCACAGCATACCATGGGAATGTCACTGGTGACATCCAGACTTTAATTTCATAGATGCTGAAATCAGTGATAGGATAAAATATTAGTTCAATTATTTTAGCGAGCGTCATAGATCAGAATTTTGCACTGGTGCTGTGCCTACTCACTGCATTTTATTTTGAAAAAAAAACAACTGTAAACCCTGTATGTTCTTTTTTTTTTTTCAACGTGTGTGTGCGTTTGTTTGTGTGTGCAACGGTGTGAGTCTGATGGTAATTTACTGTATAAAAGAATAAATAGATGTCTATTTTCAGTCCTAATCTCAGCATCTGCCTCAAAGGAAGAATCTCTTCTCCTCTTCCCTGGCGCACGCGCACACATTTATCCCACAAACACACACACACACACACACACACACACACACACACACACACACACACAGTATACTCTCTCCAGTGAAGAGGAGCCCATTGTGTGTGATGAGAGTTAGATTGGATGGCTCCCTGGGGAGCTGCTCTCCATTAGCTAAGGTGATCTAACAGGTAATCAGCAGATAATTAAAAGGCTTCACTTCTCCGAAGGGAGGGGCCGAGGGAGTCTCAGGGTGTGTGTGTGTGTGTGTGTGTTTGTAGGTGTGTGCGTGCTTGCGTTTTTTAAACTTTTTTTTCTATCTGCGTGCGCGTGTGTCTACGCAGTCCTCTCTGAATGTCAGGGGGGCAGGAGGATCGCGGTCATTTTGTGATATGGCGGGACATGCATCACTTTTATAGGCTGTGGATCCACTCTGAGAAGGTATCTCTGAATTGATATTGAAGGGGAAGTCCAGGTCACGTTCAGCCGCGCCGCGTGTTGTAAACACAGCCTTAAGCCCAGGCGTCTGCTGCACCTCTCAGTGCAACAGCACAATGAGGGGACATAAGAATCCACTGTTGATTTTACACACTCGTTAACCCACACTGCAAACTTCTTGTGTATTTTTGTATGACATAGTTCATACATATTATTTTGCAACCTTAACTGGTGACTCAGAGTTTTGACCAGCTGGACTGGTGTTTGGTAGCTTCCGCTTTTTCAGAAGCAAAGAAGCCTTTCTGGTGACAGTTGGAACGTCTTCCAGTTACCAAAGAACAGTCCAGTTGCTTTAACTCAATCTTCCAGGCACCCTGAAGTGATATTTATTTTATTTGAAATCCCTGTGTTAGATATTGTTAGAGCAACTAAAACTTGAAACACAGAACACAGTTTTACATCAAACTGCAATGAAATGCAGATGACAGTTTTATCTAATTTGGCATTCAGATTATTTACTGAAAAGAAAATGTGCTAAGTACTAGGACTCGTACAGGGAAGAGTATGATGAAATAGATTCATATAAAATGTGTAGAGGATATTTTTGATTTTTTTTCAACATGGGTCTTGGATGTGGTTTAACTTCATTGGTGTTCCCATCTGTGACCAATACAGTGATTTTACATTTTATTTATGTGATCATACTTAATCAGAGAATATTGACCTATGTCATTTTTTCTGTAATTTTTCTTTAATCTTGCAAGTATGCAGAAAACAGTTGCAATAATTTTATAATATGTAAATAAATCGTTCTGTTGATATATATTAATCACGTGTAATTGTGCCGTGTTGTTATGACTTTAGCAACGTGTCCTGTTTGTAGAAAGATCCCTCAGAATTTTCAGCTATCTGTACTTCACTTAAGTATTTCTTTTTCTGATGACTTTTCACTTTCATTCCCCACTTTAGTATTTCAAAGTGATCAAAAGATTAAAAAAATGATGTTACAGGTAATTCCTTCGTGTTGCTTGAAGTGGAGCTATTTGAGGTCTTGGTGGACGTCCCAAGGTCCCCATCGCCACGGACAGGATCTCCGTGCCGTTTCTGCTGAACGTGTCGCACAGTTGGCAGTCTTATCCAGGGAGCACGTTTTCAGTAACACATCTGAAACTTGTGAAATAAGAAAAAAAAAAAAGAGAACCATTTTCTGTCACCTTCACCGAAGTTCGACATGTCAACTGACAGATGAGCCCAAACCGATCTTGAAATCACGCAGGCAAACAAAAAGACTTGAGCTGAACGCAAAGAAAAGTTACTAAAGACTCCTCGCAAGCAAACTCATTTTAAGCCCAGTGTTCCCAGACGTTTCTTCTTTTTTTCTTTCTTTCTTTTTTTTATTCACATGCAGCCAACCGTACAGAAGCGAGATCTTCTGGCTGTCCTCACACGTGTTGTCCACGGCGGCTCCTGACAGAGAAGCCTGCGATTAAGCTGATATTAACAGATAGGTCAATGTCTATTTTCTGCTTCACTTAAAGCCTCAGCGCTGTAAAAAGAAAAAAAAAAAAATGCAGCCTCTTACCGAAAGGAAGCACAATACAAACGATGACAGGTGTGCATGTGTGTATGTGTGTGTCACTGCGGGTGACATCTACATGTGAGAGAAACAAGTCAAGGCAAATCAATATTTGCCAACAATGGATGTGATTTGGGCCGAGGGCTGTGATGTGCGATGGTTGGGTTGGACGGACAGACTGCTGGAAAACACACCAGTGTGTTCACATGGTTGTCACAGAACAAAAATCTTTGAAAACCACTGTGGGTTTATCGGAGCTGGAAAGATTTTTTATTTTTAGTTTAGTTTAAACTAGCTTAAACTGAAATAAAAAAAAACCTCACTCACTATGTTTATGAAAAATATTATTTTCACTGAATTGCGGTACCAAACTGATTTTTTTTTTTTTTTTAAGAGATTATAAAATATAGAGCTCTGTAGCACATACCATATTATCAAAGGAATACATCCAAAAAAAAAATAATAATAAAATGCCTTGGAGCAAACATGAAGTCTGTCTTATTTGAGACAGTTGGTGACAGGCATTTTCAGGGGCTGACATTTCAAATTTTCACAAGGCAGAGAGGTCTTTTCACTTGCAAAGCATCTTTGACTGGTCTGGACGTGATGAAAAGTATCTGAATAATAAGCAACTGTCAAGTGATTGGAAATCATGCTTGCAGAAGCTTTGCCATGTTTCGCCAGAGTAGAAGAAAAGAGTGAAGACATGGTGATGGGATGTTTTGGGACAGCGTGATTGCGGACAACAGCCTGAACATTTTTGTAGTTTGTTGTTTGTTGCAGCGCTGGGAAGTCTCGCATGTTAATGATTTAATGCGACCTATGGATCTTCCTTTTTTCCCAATAAGTGATTTTAGGGGAATTACCAGCACTATGTAAAGTTTAGTTACAACACAGAATGGCGCTATGTGTTGACCGGAAGAAGCAGAGGAAGGATTCCAGGAAATACTGCTCAGTGTGCAAAGCTCATTGTGAATTAGAAGAAGTTGTTTGAATGTATGTTGTTTACATGCACATTTTAACACAACATTAGCAGGGATGTATTATAGGAACTGGTTGTGGTACGCACATTTTTCCAGTGGCCACCTGTGGTATTGCAAAAATTAAAAATCTTGTGACCGAAAAGTATTTTCCCACTGACAGGAAAAATAAACGCCTATCAAAGGGTTGACATCCAACCTGAAACACGGTTCATAATAAATCTTTCTTATTGTGTGTTTTTAAGATATAGATTTTTCTGAAACATTTCTAAAGGCCAGAATCCACCCCCCACCCCAAAGGGGAAAAAAAAAAAAAATGTATTCTGTGTGTGATGTCACTGCGCAGAAGTGCTGTTTTCGAGTTGTTCTGATTGGTTGATGCATTCTGATGCATCATGTGAGTTACAGTGTCATGATCGGAAGAAACACTACTGCGCATGCGCCATAGGCCCCATAGTATCACAGCAGTAAATTGAAATTCCATTGAAATGAATGGGCCGCCGTCGATGATGATTGGATATTAATCTCGATGGAAACGCACTGAACTGAAAATCAAAGGTAAACTTCAAATTTTTGAACTTCAAATTTGCAGTATGTGGATGAACTTGACCACCTTTGAAAGTCATTTTGGCAAACTGGAACTGGAATTTAAGGCTGTATGTTGATGATGCTATGTAGTTGCTGGCTGGAATCCAATCTCTCACACACACACACACACACACACACACACACTCAGGGCACAGTGTGTAAAGAGGTTCGGGGGGGAGGGTGGCTGCGGAGATAATCAGCATAAATACGCAAATGGTTTGGTTGGACCGGCAAAACGCACAGCGAGAGCCTGAACGGTGGCGGGCCGGAAGTCTCTTTAACGTGCGTGTTGGGGGTGGGGGGAGGGGGCGATGGGGACGAGGAGGTCGGGCGGGGGAAAGGGGGGGCGGCGAGAGCCAGCAGGGAGGTGAGAAGATGGAGCATTTAACCTCGGCTATAAAACATACAGAGATGGTCCCGCGCCGTATGGGGAAATGTAGGCATTTACCTCAGCGGGGGGGGGGCGGAGGGGGCGAGTGGGGACCACTGAGAATATGAGCGATGATCCCAGTGTGTGTGTGTGTGCGTGCGCGCGTGCGTGTGCGCTTGATTCTGCAGCTACCCACAAGTCCACGAGGCACCGTCCTGTCCTGCCGCTGCGCATTTGCGTCCGCTTATGCGAGCGTGCGCACACACACACACACACACACACGCAGCAGCGGGCCGTATTTTAAGTGTGTTTGCATGCGCGCAGTCGGCGGGGGGGCGGAGGGTTAAGCTGGTGCCGAGGCTCCTGTAATGAGGAAGCGTTGGGTGGCCGGGGCTGAGATAAATGGCGGGGGCCCGCCACTAGTGCAGCAGTCAGCAGGATGCACGGGGGCCGCGGGCTTGTTTGTGCCAAATGGAGCTCGCAAAATATCAAAGGCCAGCCATCCAGAAGACGCAAGCGTCTGACAAATTTTAAATTAGCCAGAAAGAGAGACCGGGGGTTGGAGGGGGTGGGGCGGGGGGGGGGAGGTGTCGAGGCTCTGCGGGGCGACAGGGTCGAAGGGAGACGGGGGAGGTGATGCACGGGGGCTGGAGCGGAGGTGGCAATGGAGGGACAGAGTGGAAGAAAGGAAGGGGGAAAGAAAGGAAGATGGAAGAAACGACGCGTTTTTTCGTCATCCGGGCTGTATCTACGTACATCTCTGCAATCCCGCGCGCGAGCCCACCGCGCCGTTGCTCACTTGAGCTGCGCTAATCGCCTCGCGCCCATTTACCGTCATTAGCCGCCCTCCTGCCCGCACGCCGCTGTTATTATTCCGACTGCGCGGCTACGGGGGAATCGGTCCTGTTGGGGGCGGCGGGGGTGCACAAACAAACACGCCGCTATACAAAGGATAGGAGTGAAACGCACTCCTTAGAGCCAAGGTTTCAGACACAAGCGCTGGACAGTCGGCGATATTCAGTGAATGAATTAATATCCAGGCGCTAAATATGACTTTCAATGCAAATGCAGAACTTCCTGTTACGGCTGTTTTTACCAAAGAAAGCAACTCACAAATCCTTCCTCCTTTTGCCAGGCAGCATTTTCTCTCCCCCACGTGGAAAGGCCAAAGGGCTAAATCAGCCGGCACGCAGGAAGATGCTAACGTGTCCGCTGCAAGCACACAACACCAGGTTGGAATGGATGCCACCAGTTCTGTGCTGTTCTAGCGTCCAGATCCTGGTGATTGTATCATGTGTGTTGCGTTATTCGGCAAATTAGTTTTTTCACAGAAGATGAACACATTCGGAAGCTGGTGTTTCGCTCCCTGACAAAACTCATCGCCGCTTGCTCTTCACGCCGCCTAGAGGGAGAGGAGCGCCTGTTGCAGTTCCACACTCATCCTGAATACAGGAGAGTCTGAACAAGACTCGATAAATGGTCAGTCTGACTGCATTTGATGAAAATTGCAGCAAGGAAAAGAAAAACTCTTCGTATACACACAGCGGTGAGTTGCGACCATATTTGCCATATTGTTTGGCTTGAGGCCAAAGTGATGAGCCCCCACCCCCACCCTCTCCCCAAACCTCCCACCAGCACCCCCATTGTCTACATAAGACTGCTGGGCCCGCCTAGCCAAAGAGTTTTTCTTTCACTAATGTCAATTTGCGGCCTTGCAAGAGCTCCCTCTAATCTTTTCCCACTCATTACACACAATTTCCAGGGCGTCGGGCGAGGGTGCCGATTGGTCGCCTGGCGCTGTGTGCAGCGAGGGGTGCCGTGATTGTTTATTATTTATTTGTTTATTTATTTACACCGATCCCCCCTTCCTTTCTCCCCCAACCACCACCACCACCACCCTCCCCGCTCCCCCGTTCCTTTAACCACCCACGTTTCACTCGCACACTCCCTAGTCTGCATTTTTCTATGAATAATCAGAGTGGCACTAAAGCGTGTGTGTGTTGGGGGGGAGGGAGGGGCGTCGTTGGTGGGGGGGTGGGGTGGGGATCCGCTTCCCTGCGTCTGTTTCTCCGGAGCGGTTCCGACCGCACTGTGAAGGACGAGGCTCGGCAGCGAGGTGAACGGAGACCTTCTTGCTAGCGCCTTATTATGAAGCTTCTGCATGATGATTTAAAGGCGAAGGCAGAAAAGTAGTCTGCAATCATCTCCTATTAACAGAACACACACACACACACACACACACACACACCCTACGAGTTTATTTTTATGTGTTTTTGTGTTTCGCCATAACACATTTTTGAATATGAAGCTAAACAGCCTCGGGGATCACACAACTGCAACCGCCGGTTCAGTCGTACGAGGGCTCCCTGACAGTCGCGTCGGCAGCGTAGGTAATAACCATGACAGCTAAAATGGCAGCACTTCAGCCAGTTTAACCATTAAGCGGTGATTTTTTTTTTTTTTATTGCCGTATGAAGATGAAAGACTGTCTGTTCCTTCCCGTTTGCCAATGCCAGGTGAAAATGTAGCGCGAGGTGAAATGGACAAAATTGCAGCGTTGGGAGTGCAGGGGTGAGGCCGCTTCAAGTCCAGAGCGGAAGGCAGCGGCTGAATCGGCTGTGATGGCTGCATGTGTGCACTAGCCCGCCTGTCTCTTCCTTTCTTACTTTCTTTCTTTCTTTCTCTCTTTCTTTCACTTTTTTAGAAACATTTCTTTATAAACCACTACTTTTGGTAACGTCCAGCTAAAACAACCAACCCAACCTATTTTTTAGATTATATGACAATGACTTGACAATTTAGCACAAGTTTTCTTTAAGCTGACAAAAAAATGAACTCTATGTGTATGTTAAGAAGTGCAGTAATACTTTGAACACTTTTCTTTCTGTCAGTGTTGATTGTGATTTTGTAGGGTTTTTTTTTCATTGTTTTCACAAAAACAATGAATTGCATGCTAATTTTTGAAAAGACACTCTTGCAGACATAAAAGTAAAGAGAATCCCCTTTTTACAACTCAAACTGGTCACTATTATCTCATAGGGTGTTGCTTTTGTCCGCTCATTGGAACATCAACTAATGTTCATTATATGATTTGAATATCCTTTGCCTTTGGGGATTTATTTCAAACTCGGAGTTCAAATGACGTTGACGTTAAACTGTGAAATCTTGGACTTTGATATTGAACTTTTCTATACTTACATGCTGTACATTTGCAGAAACACAAAGCCAGTCTCTTACCTGCAATGGTGTTTAATCTTGGGTCACTAGAAAAACACACTAAAGAACAGATTCTTGCACCCAGGAATAAAATACTTCCCTATAGATTTTCCACAGTGCAAAAAAAACCAAAACAACCTTGTTGTTTTAAAGGAAATATACAAACACTTGCAGTGCATCTTTAAGAGCAAATCCAAGAAACTCTCTGAAATGAATACGTCTGCGCTCAGAACATCCAAGGCCGCGACACGCTATCCACTATCTCTGCGCTCCGCATCAGTTCCCAGCAGCAAAAACACAGATACCCGGCGGTCCATGACTATCAGTGAACAGGACAAACAAAATTAATTAAAGTGCCATCATAACTCACACCACGCTGTCACCTGGTGCGCGGAGGTAGAAAAGTGTCAGGAGACGACGGGCCCGCCGAACTGCCTCATCAAATATGCGTGCACGGAATCGTGAGCGCGGTGCAGAGACGAGGGGGGAAAAAAACCCAAAAAAAAACCCTGCACGATTCATTAGCTTCTGAATTTTTGGTGCTGTTTGGTTGTGTACTGACAGCCGGAGAGGTCAGGAGGCTCTTGATTTTCACTTAAACTGCTTTATGCTTTAAAGGGATAGTCCTGCAGAAATGACTATAATTAAATCTGGGCTGTATGACGGAGTTGTGCAGATTAAACACACATGCAGACACACGCACACACACACACACACACACACACTGCCTTGACTCGCAAAATGCACTGATGCTCCAATGCAACTGTGTGATAATCCTCTGTGCTGCTTAATTTACCTTTGAACCATTGTTCATTACTCTCAATTTAGCCAATGCTGCTCACCCTGCAGGTCAGTACGGAAGAGGATTAGGGCCACAAGAAGAGAAAAAAATAATTAGTGGAAGGTGATTTTTTTTTTTTCTTTCCATTTTCGAGAATGAAGTTGAAAGGTCAAGAATGAAGTTGAAATTGAGACTAAAGTTGAAATGTGGAGAATTTCGAGATTAAAGTAGAAATGTCAAATGTTTAAGATTAATGCCAAAATGATGAAAATAAAGTCAATATTTTGAGATTGAAGTCAAAATGTCGAGAATTAAATTGAAATTTCCTGATCAATGTTGAAAGACTGTGCACTCAGTTAGCCGTCAGTGTTCCCGGTCCTCATGTCTGCTCTGGATGATCTGGTGGAAGTGCGTCGCGAGGCTTGCGCACACAGCCTTTTGTCATTAATCGCAAAATTTTGACATTAATCTCAAATAGTCGACTGTAACGTTGAAATTTCAGCTTTATGAATGAAATTTGGACTGGAAACCAGAAATCATTCCTTCAGCTACTGCCCTGATGCTCTTCCGTAAGGTCAGTCGTGGTACGTTCCAACGATTTTTTTTTTTTTTTTTCCTCGTTACATCCGTAACGTATCCTTCAGCAGCAGCCATCACTGTGCCCGGCACATCACACATTGGACAGGAGACAACGGATTGGAAAGAGGGGACGGGACGGCAAAACAACAAGCAGACTTCATATCTGGCCCGAGATTACAGCCACCGCCGCCACTGCCACCGCCACCGCCACCGCCACCGAGGTGAAAAGAGTTCTGGGTAATTGTTGTGTTTTTCATTAGCGGTTAGATGAGCATCGGGAGATTGGGGGAGGAAATGGCCTCATCATCATCACTTTGTGTATGTGAGTGTGCGTTTGCAAGATCCCAGTCTTGATCACGGCTGCCGCCTCCCCCTGGACTCCCCCGTGTTTATCGCAAAAAAAGGGGGAACAAATTGTTCCCTTCTGTGTCTCTGTGGCGGCCGGTCGGCGATATTCCGCCATTACCTCTCGGAACATTGAAAAAAAACAAGCCAATCCTAAATTAAATGGCAAGCCGAAAGATTGCAGGAAAAGACTCGACGCGATGGAGGAAAGGGGGGAAGGAGGAGGAGGAGGTGGGGGGGGGGGGGTTGCAGCACGGAAGTTGCAGGGGTTTTAGATGTGCAAGGCCAAAAATAAGACAGGAGATGAGAAGGGAAGATGAAAAAAAAAAAAGAACTATCTGCCAAGATTGAAGTGAGACGCCACAATCACACAAGCCTGGGATGACGAGAGGGGAAATTAGAGGGAAAAGAGGGCTACAAAGAATGGAAGGGAGCGAAATCGGGTGGAGGGAAAGTGGAAAATGTGACGTATTGAAAGTTTCTGGGTGTAACTTTTCAGGGTTAGTGGTGGAACCAAAAGACGCTCTTTTAGGCACCAAGAGATGTTTTAGCTCTTTTTTTCTGGCACAGGATGAAACTTTTTCCAGTGTTTGCCAAAACTCCAATAATATCAGACTGAGTGCTACTGGATAAAAAAGGCGATCAGCTACATCAAAAGTTCAACTTTATTGATAATAGTGCAGCTTTGCTTGTTGTTTTATAGCGAATGAACTGACATTGACATGCACTGTGTGAGAGTGCTGATTCGTCAGATTACTGCATATTTTGTATGTTATATATTTCAGCATGTTGCCTATGAGGAGACCTTCATGCTGCACTTCACACTCCTGCCCCATTGTATTGGTGTTTTATTTTGTTTTTTGTTTTTTTTTCATCATTTGGATCTCATTCGGACTGATCTTCTTTCTGACAGATGTCCTTGAAAGGTTCAAATCATAGACTGATTTTCATTTGGCCAATAATCATTTTGTGACATGGGATCAGTTGTCAGAAATGCGGCTAAAATGCAAAGAGGTTTTTACAGGTGAACTTAATTTGACCTTGTGGAAACCTTTGAGTGGCCGTGTCCAACTGCTCAGTGTTTCAGTTCATTATGCATAACAAGGTGATTAACCACAGAAATCACACAACACCAGTGTCAGATCCATGAATGATGGCCACTAGATGTTGTGGTTCAGAGACAGTTTGTCTCACTGTTGCTCAACCAGTTCTTCTTTGAGATTAAGAAATTACCATTGCGTGCTTCCTCATAAATGCCATTCATCATCCCCAATGTTGCATGACCTTTTTAACATTCCACAATAAAACAATATCAATATTTTCGGTAGTAGTGTATGCTGTATTCTTTTCACTTTCACTTATTGTGTTGGAGAAGAAAAAACCCATTGAATTTTAGATTAATTTTAAGAGCAGTTTGTGAACACGCATCATTGTGATGTCCTTCCTCTAAAAAAAAAAAAAAAGGATCGCGTAGTCACGTTTTACTCATTTGAATATAAAAGTCTAACATTCTACTAGATAATCTTCTGATGTTTATCAAAAGGTGCGACTTCAGACAGTTTTCGCTCTAGGTGTCGTACTTGCATGTACTCATGACGTACGTTCACTGCCTAACAACAGCCCGTCTCTGCGGCTCTGTATGATTGGCAGCTTCCACCTCAAAACAAAAACATTCCCATTTGCGCCTCATTTTAATTTCCTCTGCGGCAGCTGAGAGGGATGTGCAGTCAGGGCAGAGAGAGCTGTTGGGTCAAAATGTGCCCTGAAAACAGACAAAATCTCAAAATTGGCATCAGGGCTGGACTGAAATGGCCAGATGAGCAATTCCACCTTGCGCTGCTGCAAAGTCAATTAGGATTGTGGTATATTGGTGCATCCAGACGAAATGTTTCTCAGTGAATCAACAAGATTGCATCAATCATGTGCATGCACTTATGTACTGTATGTGAATATGTATTTTTTTTCTTTTTTCTCTTGTTCTTGTTGCTCACATTCCCAGCAATCAACCTCTTTTATTATTTTTTCTTCTTGATATTGTTGCTTATTCACCTGCATCTTTTCTCTTTTTTCGCCGAGGTGCTGCACCGCAGCTCCCTTCTTTGCCGCTCAATACACTTAACTAAACATAATTGCCACCGTGAGCTAATAGCTTACGTTTCTAAAATAATTTGCCAAACGGCCGCGAGCTCAATAACATAATACGGAGCTCTTTCTTATATAACACTTGAGAGGAAAAAATGCCATTTTTGCGGCGTTGCCTGCATGTGGGACGCCCTCTCTCGGTGGTTCGGGTGGGCTAGTGGGGGAGGGGGAGGGGTTAAGGGAAGGAAACGGCGGTAAAATGACGGGCACAAAAGGCCTTATCAGCACTTTTTTTTTTTTTTTTTTTTTTTTTACCCTTCTTCCTCCATCTCATCTCTCTGCAGTGTTAGCACAACAGCTTCAGAGGTTACCACTCAATTAAGCCCAGCGATTCATTTAGGGCAGTGACAAAGAATACTGTCTGTCCTCTCCCTCCCCTCTCCTCGCCTTGCCAACCCCCCCCCTCCTCCCTACCCTCCTCGCTCTTTCCTTCCCTCCCCTCCGCTCTAACCAAACTTGTAATTACAGTGTTGGACAGCGAGCTCCTCGCTGACCCACTGTAAAATATGGCCATCAATTTGGCCCTTATCCCTTCATCGCCATCCCTCCTCCTTCAATTGGGCCGGTATGTTTCACAAACCCCTCACCCCTCCCCCCCCGCCCCCACCAATGAGCCCCCTTTTTCGCCGCCGCCAGCCGCCGGCCACCGGCCACCGGCCATTTCACCCCTCGTTCACCTCACCCCCCTCTCAGCTGCCACGCGGCAGAGCGTCAGGATGAGGAATATTGCCAGGCACTATCTGCACGTAATGAATTACTTTCACTTTTAACCCCGGACAGATATCCACTTGAACTTTCCTCTGCAAATCATCCGTTTCTTTTTTTTTTTTTTTCTTCTGCCTCATACCCGCCGCCCCCCCCCACCACCACCACCACCACTTCAACCCGCCATCCCACTTTCAAATGCACTAAATTAAAATATGAAGCCAGTCCATTTAAGAGTTGCTGGTGCAAGCGTTTGCGTGATGGGGATGACGGATAGATAAGGCGCTTATGAGGGGGGGATATGTTTTCCACCGGTGTAACATTTCAATAAAACGGTGAAGCATGACGTGGTTTGCTTAAGATTTGACAGTATTTTAAATGATGTTAATCTAAAACCAAGTGATCTCCAGATAAGAAAGGTCCATTAAGATAACTGCCAGTTTGCAGTGTATGCACGAGTCCGCTGTTAAAACTAGGGATGGCACGAGCACGAGACCAAGCCATTTGATTTTGAGTACCTGCCCATACTGAGTGCCGATATGATTCTTTGGCACATCATTAGACAGAAGAAGAAAAAAGGAGCACATCCAAGTTGTCCTTAAAGTTGTTATTTTTTTTATTTAAACTGAAGATTTAGGTGACTATTTTCTCACAATATAGGTTTTATTAGTGCATTGGTTTAAAAAACAAAAACAAAAAAAACAATACAATCTCTTTCAAGATGATCCGTGGTCCAGTACAAAGATTGTAAACAAATTCAATTTAAATAAACCTCTTTCTTTGAATAATAATAAATAAATGCAATTTCAACATTGCAAAACTAAAACTTTTTTTGAGAGGGAGCATCACAGTCAGGCACAGATCAGAAAATAAAGACCTATTTTGTTTTAGTGTAAAATTATAGTAAATACTCTAGTATAAACATGGAGAAATTAATTTGATCAAATTCAAGTATGCAATGCGGAGTGTTGAACCACCACGTGAAATGGGGAACTTGCGCACATTACAAGTGGCTGTAGCGCTGCCTTCGCTTTCCAGGTTATTAAACGTACAAACTGCGACACTGTTGACGCTTTTCCACGAGTGCCTCCTCGGCTCTGCTCGCCTTTTTGGTTTTCCATTACAATTAAGTACCACCTAAACATGGGCCCTCCCGAGGGGGACGGCGGCTTCACGTTCACCTCACTTTGACCTGCCATAAATTCCATCATGTTTGCAGCTGTGTTTCCTGTCTGTGCGACTACGGCCATTGACATTGTGGAACTTATTAACACTATAATGGGGGGATGGTTGTTGTTGTTTTTTTTCAAATGGCATCCTTTTATACCAAGGGATGAATTGAAAACATGAACGTGGGAATGCTAGTTGTTCTGCAAAGTCGCACCAGCTTCTTTCCACCCTGTTCCAATAATTTGAAAATTACATGATCTGTGCCATTCATAATTAAAACATACTGCAAAGTCTCCAACATGAACATTTATCTTAATTTCCTGCAGTGTAGATTGGTATAAAAGGACTTCTTAGCCTGTTGGCTGAATTTGATCATCCTAAATCGCATACTTGTGGGCAGAAGTTTGAATTTGCGTGTTGATAATATGCAAAGATTGGAGGTAGCCAGTCCGAGCCCTTCTTCTGAGCTGTGTGCAAAGAGTTTGACACAGATTTAGACAAATTCCCATTTACCTTTGGTTCTTTTTGTGAATGTAATAAGTAACTGCAATACATGCATGAAATTGAGACAACACAATGCCAAAATGTAATTGTGTATTACTTCATGCAACGAAACAATATGTGGACTCTTCAAATAGTGGTGTACTTTGCCGTCCTATTTGAACAACCCATTTTATAGTTGTTGCGTAGACAGGAACTGCAACACAACTTGCTGCAAAGCTTCAGGACGACAGACAACACACACACAGTGGGGATGAGTGTTGCCAATGCAGCTGTCCGAGAGACGTGCAGCTCCATATGCCCTAGCCAGTGGGGGAGTGTTGGTCTTTCCAGGCTGGCTAATCAATCACTGAGTCCCCCTGTCCTGCTGAGGTCATCCAGGCTCCACAGGGCAGGGTGTAGAGCCCAGAGCACTATGCCAACAAATGCTGTTTCAGCTGAGCCACTGCAAAAAAAGAAGGAAAAAAAAAAAAACCCCGCGCTCACTCTCTTTGAACTCGTGAGAGGTCAAAAGAATTCAAAACTACCAGGGAAAACACTGTCTGATCTGTTTTTGAACTATTGTTAATCCCTCTCTAAAATCAGAAACAGGCAACTGTTCCTTTGCGTGTGGGAGATAGCGGAGGCGCTGAAGCAGGATCCCTCTGAGGTTCACTCCTCCGGCGGTCCCCTGGACGTGTCTCAGTGATGGAAGACCCCAGACTAGACTGAGGACATGTTGGAAAATGTAAATATTTCATCCGACCCGGGCAAGGCATCGGGTCCCGCAGAAGGAATGAGCTAAGCCTTCCGAGCAGAGGAGTGTCGGGCTGCTTTACGTAGACCTGCATTCATAAGAATAAAGAAAAGGTGCAGAAAATAAGTTGAATGGGTGCCATGCAAGGCTCTTCATTCTTTTTTCCACTATTCATAGTTCTATACTTTTTTGTACTATTCATTCATTCATTCGTCTTCTATGCCCGCTTATTCCAATTCAGGGTCACGGGGGTCTGCTGGAGCCTATCCCAGCTGTCTTAGGGCGAAGGCAGGGTGACACCCTGGACAAGTCGCCAGTTCATCGCAGGGCTTTTTTGTACTATTTTACCCATTTGTACACTGCATGTTATCCTTACATTGTATGCTGCTGAGTAACACAATTTTAATGCTCTGTTTATGTCACATACATTGACAATAAAGCTACCTTGAACCTTGAAGACTGCACAGCCTCTCTGGTTTGTCTAGAATGTTTTTCAGACTTATGTCAATGCGGTAACTCATTTTGGCTGCATGGCCTGATTCAAGTCATTTTTCATATTTTGCTTTGTAAGTGCACGCCCTGCCCTCGTGCAAAATAATGGTGCATAGAGTGTTTGTGAAGAAGAGGAAGAAGATTTTTGATTTTGAAAAATAACGTTTAATTGAAAAAAAAAAAAATCCAAATCCCTTGCTCAAGAAGAAGAAGAAGAAACACTCGACAGCGGCTAATTCTTGGGCAAGAAGTTCCTCTGGTTGGGTCATCGGACCGCCACTCCTCCGGTGTCACGTCCATCTGGCCTGGGAGGTGTAATAACCCTACTAATCTCTCAATAATAGCAGCGAGACCGGGGACGTGTCACTTGAGGACCGCAGACCCACAGTCTACCAAAATCAATAGCACACGCCCCTCTGGGGGGACCCTGCTACCCAGGGGGATGTCAATACTGTCGATTGGGTATTAAAGGACGTTTCATCAGCGCGTGTGACAGCGAGGCGAAGAGAAAGAGTGAGAGAGGATGTGTGCCGGGGTCACGGAGGCCGTCGGAGGATGTCCAGGGTGGCCTGTGTGTATTAAGCCCCCGAGGGAGGTCCCAAGGTGATGTGCCATCGCTCCTGACTATTGACAGGCGCCATGACAAACTGTGTCGTCTCATTTCAGCGGCGGTTGTTGTGTTCAGCTTAAATAGGATCAGAAGAGGGATGTTGGCAAAGCGATATTTTTCACTTCTACCCCCTTTAACCGAGTCCTACTCCTGGAGGTGTGCGCTCTCATGAGATGGAGAATTTTTTTTTTTTTTTTTTTAACTCTGAACCAATGAAATGAAGGCAAAGAGATAAATGATGGAAATCTCTTTTCTTTTCGTAAAGGATTCCAAAACTTCTACAGCTGTAACTCTTGATTGTTCCTAAACTGATGTCTTCATTATACTTAATTATACAAGTTGCATATATGCAGCACGCCCATTGTTCTCAAGGCTTTAAGGGCCTCCAATTTCAAACATTCTGCAATCTGCGTGTGTAACCGTGGGTCGACATGCATTCTAAAACTTCTAATGGCAGTCCATAGCGCACACCAGAGAGCTGTATGGGCAAAATACCACTGCATCCATTTGGAAGCATACAGTAAAGGCCTTTCGGATGGACATATCCATTATATGCATTTACACTTTCAAAGCTCAACACAAAGTGTCAGTCTGTCGCAGACTCTGTGGCCTTTTACTTACCTCCCTCTTATAATGAAGGCATTTGTCAATGCCTCTTGGAAGTGACCCGCACATTTTGCAATCTGCCACGCTTAAATAGCGTCCACAATCATGCCATGTGGCTCGGCTGCCGTAAGAAAACCGCATAGAGTGAGGATGGACTGTATATGGAAACTAGTGCTGGAGTTGTAAGCAGCAGTCTTGCATGTCACATGGCACCTCTGCCTCTCTGAGAGCTTCTGCCTCATCTGTCTGTGACTAAAAAGTGTACTTCCACAATAAAAATTTGGATTAAAAATTATCACACCAAGATAACTGAATATAGATGCGTCCCAACATTCAAATATTATCTACATTGAAAAATATGTATCGTATTAAATTACAGTTTGTATTGATAGAAACTGTGACTCCAGGTTGGACCCTTTGAAATCAGAAGTGCTAAAAGACAAACTAGACCAGTCTGATTAGTGTCTGCAAATATTGTCAAACTAAATAATTACACAGAAGGAACATTTGATCATTTTTTTTAAGCCTAGTTTACAATCCTGTGTTACCTTGACATTTTAAAACAAACCGTAAGCAGCAAAAAAAAAAAAAAAAGCAGCAAAAAAAAAAAAAAACCTGGCGCCAAATAAATGCTTTGTTGGAGGGGATCATGTTAGCAGAGCTACTATTAAAAAGCCATTCATCATCATATTGCCCTCGCCATACTCAGGCTTCTACTCCAAAATAATTTTGAGAGCACAATGAGAGGAAATCTTGGAACATAGGAGCCCCTGAACTGAAAATACAGCAACTGGCCACCTTCCATTTTCTCTCGGTATTGTGCTGCGGGTGCAACTTTTCTTTTAGGGGCAGCACTGTTTGTTTCAGTGAAGACGAGGAAGAACAAGAAGGTTGTGGGGAAAAAAAAAAAAAAGCCTGCATCAGGATTTTGCTCATTCCCTCCCAGCCAAGGCCACAGGTTAGGTTGCTGCTCTCCCCGTGGCCCCCCTGCCTCTCTGCCCCGACTGTCCTCCTGCCCCGTCACCACCATCTGTTCCCTGGCACGGACCTCTGTCTCCCCCATGCTGAGAAGACCCAGACTGCTGACACCCTAACAAGAGAAAACACAGGAGGGAAAGAATGTGTTTTCATGGCTGCGCGGCGTTTCATGCGTGCGGCGCCACAACCCGATCGCCGATTGTGAAGGTGATGGTGATGGGTCGTTCGCGGACGAACCGGTTCAAAGAGCCAGCTCTTTGAAGAGAACGAAGAGAGCCGACTCCTGATTGGCTGGGAGCTGTCCTTTTTGTTTTCGGCTGCTGATTGTTGTTGTTGTTGTTGTTTTTTTCTTGCGAAAGCCTCACGACATCAATCATGTACGCACAGTCTACCTTCTAACTTCACCCCTGAGCGCCAGAGAGTAAAGGAGAGAAACGGAAGGATGGAGAGAAGGTGCAGATAATAGACATAATTAGATAATTATGCCGGACATCCCGGAAGTAAACCAGAAAACGGGTTGATCCATATCCAGTCGCGGAGTTGGCGGCAATTTAGATGGTGTTTTAGCTGAGATTTTGTGCGATAGAGAAATGTAAAAAAAAAATGAATGTCAGAAACAGGATGAACGGAATAAGGAATAATGAAAAAGATTGGGATTTAGTTGTTTTTTTTTGAATGCCAATCTTGGCTAAACGGAATCTTTTTTTTTTTAGCTGAAAGCTGCTTTTTGTTTGTTTTGCAATTTTTTTTGTTTTTATTCTGATGTTGGTTCATGTGTTCTTTCACTTGTTCATAGTTGTATTAGGGTGGGTGTTTGTTTTGGTATATTATATTTATTTTTACAGTACTGTGTTCCATGATGAGTGTATAAATAATACACTTTTAATATTTTTGATATCGTGAACATTAATTTTAATTTTAGCAACAGAAAACCGAAGGAGCCACCTGGGAGCCAAAAGAGCCGACTGTTTTTAGTGAGGCGAGCCAGAGGAACCGGTTCTCTGAAAAGAGCTGGAATGTCCATCACTAGAAGGTGAGAAGACTGACTTTGATTGACTAATTGATTAATTTTGAATGTCATCGAACTGTCAAATAAACCCAGGTTGATGAGATATGTACAAATGTTTACTATTCAGAAGAAGTTTTGTTTTTCTATTCAGAAATAAAACTGTGTGAACAGCTGCTGGCCTCTTTGTTAGGCCCACCTTGCCTGGTCACTAGAAAAGCCAGTCTGTATGCGAGTTGAGGGATCAGAGACGGCTGTAACCAATGTTGGTGTGAGTTCCTGTTGCCTTGCAGTGGTCTCCTACCAGTCTGCCCACTCTGACCTCTAAACCCTGACATCAACATGCTGTCTTTATCCAGATTTTGATGAGATGACGATGAGAGCGCAACACTGTTAAAATAAAATTCAAAACTTGACGTGACACAAAGCAGAAGACAATTTGATCCAGTTGGGCGTGCACATGCAGCAGAGGGCAAACGCAATGTTGCTTCCAAAGAAATGAACTGTGGTTGGAATAGAAGGTTTGAGTCCTAAAAAAGCATGGCTTTGGTACAAAATTGGTATATATATTTAATTAACATGATTGTTCCTTAAATATAATATGTAATACACAAATATGTCACCCGCATCCTCAACTGTAGGTATAAAAAAACACCATCTGTGTCTGTGCATCCATTACCTACAGTATGTGCTCAGAGGCGACAGCAGCAGCTCCATGAAGAATAGCACTGAGGCCACTGAACTCATTTTCCTTTTCAATGCTTCAACCCTTGACCTTTGACCTTCAAGGTCAGCGTCGGCCCCCTCCTTCCCCTCCAATTTATCAGCCTCTCTGTGGCGAACCGGGGTGGTGGGGGAGCAGAGGGTGGTTGCATCTTTGTATTCAGGCCGCCTCTCGTGTCTCACCTCTTTTGTTTTAACCTCTCTTTAGCCATCGCTCGTGGTGGGGGTGTCGTGCGCAGGAGAGGAGGGTTTTTTTTTTTTTTTTTTTTTTTTATGGCCCTGGTGGGTTATGGGTACTGGCGAGGGGAGGAGGTGGAGCCACAAATCTCCGACTCACACCTAAAGCTGTCAGCGTTGCCCCGAGGGCCCTCGGGGCGTCAGCCAGCGCGGTCACCTTGGATTGGTGGACGTACGGGACAGGCAGGGACACACACACAAACACGCAAAAGATGTGTGTGTGTGTGCGTGTGTGTGTGTGTGTGCGCGTGGGAAACGCAGTGAACAAACAGAACGTATCTCGCCATCTTCTCTTTACACAAACAGACGCACACATGCATACGACATTGGCCGCGGGAGCAGCGAGAGACGTCCCCGTGCGCACTCACTCGCTCACACACACACACACACACACACACACACACACACACACACACTCCTCCTCTCGCCGTCGGAAACCTCAATTAATATTCCGGTGGAGACGGGGGAGGCCGATGTGTGTACACATGGATTACTGGCGGGCTCCTTCCCTCCAGCGGCCCCTCTCGCTGGGAGATCTCCTCTCCTCCCCCTTCCGAGGCACCGCCAGGATAACCAGATCAGGGCGACGCCGACGCATCCTATAATGACACGGTGAGGTCTTTTCAATCCGTGACCCCCCCTCGTCCTCGTCCAGGTGTGAGCTGGGGTTGGGGGTGTGGGGGGGGGGGAGCCGCCCCGCTGCACTCTGAAGCACGCTGTGGCTGGCGTCCCGGCGAGGTGTCGGTCAGGTGGGCGGAGCCGGGGATGAAGGCAGGCGGCGCGCGCGAGATGGGCAGGTCGGCCCGGTGGCCCGTGCCGTCTGGGGGTCGTCCCACACCACCCTCCCACTCTGCAGCTCGGTGGCAGCTGCGCCGGGAGTGCGCCGCTCTCCGTGGGCACAGCAGGGGGTGAAGGTGTGAGAGACTCTCTGCATGTAAATGTGTGTGTGTGTGTGTGTGTGTGTGTGTGTGAGGCAGCACAAGGGAGTTTTGTGCCGGAGTTTTATTTACACTGATATTTCCCAGAGGTGGTGGTGGTGGCGGCAGAATACATTTTTATTTGTTTAGTTTGTGTCATTGCTTTTTTAAATATGCATTATATGATTATGTGTGTGTATATGTACAGCAGTAATACATATGAATAAACCTTAACTCATATGAATAAACTCAGAAACACAACAAAATGCAAATTAAGGACCGGGCTGTTGAAATGTGATCTCAAGTTTATTTATTGTGAGAGTGATAATTATACTAGCGATCTAAACAGGACATGCGTACCTTGGCACTGCGAAAGAAAATAAAATGTTCCAAAGGTGTTGATTTGGAAAATGTATAAAAGTCCTTTTTAATCCCACATTTTCATTGTTGTAATCTTATTCCCTCTGATATCAAAACAGTTTAAACAAGCTGAATCAATCAATCACTCAATCTCTATTTATAGAGCACTTTTCATATTTAAAAAGTAACACTAAGTATTTCACAAAAAAAACCATCCTTCTCACTTCCACTTTAAAAAGTACACACACACACACACACACACATAGCACAGACCAAATGGTTTAGTTCCATGGCAGGTTTGGGCACCCAGATTATTTCTGAAGCTGTATCGCAGCTACAGGTCATGTGTAGTTTGCACTGCTGTCAGAGCGAGACCCAACGTGCGCAAGTCATCCCCATGGCAGGCGAGACGCTGAACTGGAAAAGGAAATCGTTGGCCGAGTCGGAAGAGAAACTGCCCTGCAAATCTTTGCCTCAGCAAATTCTGTTTCTATCACGCCCTGGCTATAACAGTCGACATTTAACAACCAACTTACACGGACTTTATATATTGGCACGACTCGAGCTGGCATCCTGCCTTGCACCAGGCTCCGTACTGTGTCTGAGCACATCAGCGCAGCGTCCAGTCAAACAGTGTGAACAGAGCCAACAGCGAGTGTCCCCTCGCGGGCCAAGCTCAGCAGCAACACAGCTGCACAAACCTGAACAAGGGCAAGGCAAGAAGGAATGATTTGTATAAAGTGGAACGCTGGAGGCAAAATTCAGATCTCTGGTGAGATCTCACCATAACTGAGTGTGTATATGGCACCTATTCAATTACAATTAACCTAAAAGCAAAAGGGTGAGGCTTGAAAATAAAAAAAACAACACTTTCAGCCCATTGGTTGCAGTTTACTGGAGGCAGGTATTTTAGTGAGTCATAGATGTGTTTTAATGTGATACAGTCAGCATGTGAATTAAAATGATGGCCTTTGGGTATGAAAGTGCCACCTGGCTTTTGTCAAGACGTGAGGGAGAGTGGAGGCAGGACCCAGATGCAGACACACAGGTTGCAGACAAAAAAAGGTTCTATTTAAACTACAAACAAAACTAAGTTAAAGGTGTTCCATAAGAGTAACTAATAACAACAACCAACCTGGGAGACTTAAAAAAAAACAAACAGATAAAGGCAGTACTGAAGAACTACTAACAAAGAAAAAACAAGCACGACAGACACTGAAAATGTGTGGGCAAAACCAAGAACAGCATGGCATGACTCTCGCCAGAAGACAACAAAACACAACAATCCAACACAGACAAAGAGAGACAAGGACTATTTATACACTGGGGCAGAGGAACACAGGTGAGAACAATCAAGGGCAGGGCTGAAAACAAGACACAGGTGACAGATATCAAGAAACGAAGACAGGAAGTCACTGCAGAAAGAACAGACTTTAAAATAAAACAGGAAATACGTGGAACATGACAGGTTTACAGTAAAACCTCGTCAATGTGCTTTAAGTAGAGCATTGCATCAGAAAATGCATAGAAACAACATAATTCAAAACAACTTCCGCGTTTGGCACTAAACTTTGTATGGAGGCTTGAGGCGTCTTTGTGTCTTTTTCAATGGGAACTAACACACAATGTTTTCTGGTGACAGGTTTGACAATTAAAATCTGACCTAGCAAACATTCAGCTCACATGAGCAAGAAGCCGTTTCTGCTGCTAACATTAAGAGGTGTAATCCTCGTAGCCAATGCTAGCAGTGCTGGCTAGCAACTTCATAGATTTAAAGCAAATCCTGAAATCCTCCCTCCTTCTCATCCATCCATCTTTGTTTACCTCTGCTTCTTCTGGCAGACATAGTGTTGTCCTGTGATGTTAATATGCCGTATGTGACCTCCATTACTTCCCATTAAATCACCAAATACAAAATTCAATAGAAATATAAATACAGAATTAAACAGAAAAACAACAGAAGTGTGCCTCTGTTGTTCTTTCATTTCTAGAGCAAATTTTCAAAAGTTTGCTTAAAATCTAGTCTTTCGTTTCTATACTTCTACATGCTTAATATTCATTCAACATTTTATGGAATCGTACCGACAGCGCCCCCTGCTGTGCATTTATTCTGCAGGTTGCTAACTCTGTTTCGCAACTTTAGCAAGTGGTTGTACTGTACTTTAAAAAAAAAAAAAACACATTTGCCATGATGTTATTTTTTCCCCTTTGGTTTCTTGCCAAGTGACTCAGATTTTTTTTTTTTATGTATGTCGCAGATGCAAATTTACTTCCTCCGTGGTGTTTCTGCATCCTGGTTGGAGCCACTTTACGGGACATTTTAACAGCTTGAAACGTCCACAAGCCGCCTTCACTGCGGAGCCCCCCCCCCCCCGCGCAAATGTTTGACAAACCGCCAGCAAGCGCGATGTGCTGGCGGGTCGCAGCGGCACAATACTGATGTGTCATCTAATTTCAGATCACACTGTGCTAGTGGAGGGGAGGGGGGAGGGGAGGAGGAGGGGGAGCGCCAGCATCGGACGCTAACGGAAGGTACAGTGGAAGAATAGAAATTGGCCAAGGAGTGAAAAGAGAGAGGAGGAGGAGGCGGAGCTGCAGGGGGGGGCGGGGGGGAGTGGAGGTTGGGGGTGTAGGAGGGGAAAGAAATCTCTGTCTCAGCAAAAGTTTTCATTAAAATTTTTGAGACAAATGATCTCTGTGTCCTTCTCCTGAAGCTGCCTGGGGCGTCATGCTATTTCTATGCAAATAACAACCTCACGCCTTTGCTCCTATTATTTCTGCTGGAGCTGCTGCAACATGACCCAAGAGAGGAGGGGAGGGTGGAGGAGGTGCAGGGGGAGGGGGGAGGGGGCAGGTGGGGAGGGGTGAGGGGCGATATGAAGTGAGAAAGGGAAAGACGAGGGGAAAATGCAGTGGGAGAGCGACGGAGGGAACGACAAAGGAGGAGGAGGAGGAGGAGGAGGAGATAGTCTGACGTGCTGAGCGCGTGTGTGTGTGTGTGTGCGGGCGCTCGTCCGACGGACACACTGAGGTGTGAAAAAAATATATAACGCCGGCAACAACAGAAAGAGGGGGAGAGAAGGAGAGAGGGGGGGAGATGGAGGGCTAAGAACAACACAAAGACACAGCCACAATTTGTTTGCAGTCTGGCTCTCTTGTAATATATGACACTCCCAGCATGGGTGCTTCCTCACGGCGCACCACTGTTTAACTGTATAGCACTTACAACACTATCAGGACCAGTCCATCTTTCTTTCTGCCGTGCACACACACACACACGCACGCACACCCCTCAGGATTTACGTAGTGGGCCTTCTGTTGTGCTGTGAATGCAACATAATGTGTTTCGATAGAAGCAGTGGAATTCAGAAGCCTGCGTTTTCTGTGGATTCGCACTACGGCCCAATTGATTCTCATGTTCACTTAGGCCATCGGTCAGGTGGCCTTCCTGACACGACCGACACTGTGACTGACCGCTGACTGTGTGTTAACATGGACGGAGTCATTGTGACATCATCCACTGGTTTGTAAAACCCAGTTTTGTAGCCGAGAGATTAGTTTCACTGGGCGATTTTAAGACTTTCTAATAAATAATAGAATAGAACGGAACTTCTCAGTCTATCCACCGCCACATCAAAAAGTGCAACTGCAACTTGGCCCTGTTAACCATTAACAAGAAGAGGACTTGGATGTCGAGCTCATCTCTAGCTGAGTTTACATTACAGTTTAAAAGAGATATTTCTAAAACTTCGAGAAAGTACAAGTGCGATGTGCAAGCGTTTCCACTGAGATTTTACGAGAATTATGTTTGCTTTTGCTAGTTTATGTTTGTTTGCTGTCAAGAATGGTTGTTATATATTTCTCTTTGATTACTTGTAAAAGTCTCCTCCTCCGTCCAAACATAACACACCATTTTCACTTAAAGTGAACTGGTCACATGACCCCGTTCGTCACGTCTGGTGAAGTGTCAATGCAAAAAAAAGGTGTTTCCATGACACTTTTGTGATATGCCTCTATATCGATGCGTCTGAAAAACCACCTCATGAGAGCCTAAACACTTTTTAGCGATCGTTGAGAGGTTTTTTCGAATTGTAGCTGTTTCCATTAGAAGTTTTTTATTGCCATATTTAGGTTTTGCGCAATTCTATGAGTAATGGAAATGCAGCTAGTGATAGGTTTGCCTCCAACCAGGACACAGGGGATCCAACGACTGGGGGATGTTGCTCCAGTGATATGACTTTGAATTTAATGAAAGCTTCAGTAAGCTCAATTCAGTAACAGTGTTAGTTTGTGTGCTCTCTCTCTTCACTCTGCCTGAAGAGCGTGTGTGTCTGTGTGTGTTACAGATGATCTATGGTGTGTAGCTTGCAGTGAAGTTATGTCCCTGACACCGTGAACAGGCTGAGACAGCTTGACTGGTGTTGTCTGAGCTCAGCAGGGAGTTGATTGATTGTCTGTCTGTCCCCGACCATTGTTCTCAGAGTGATTTTTCATATGAAAAAAGGAGTCAGTGAAATCATCGTTGTAACGTAATACCCGGCACTTCTTCTGTATGTTGTGTTAATTTGCCACTCTGTGGGTGAGCTCCACCTTAAAGTTTTTGGAAACCTCAGGTATTTGCGATGTTATGCTAAGATTTTTTTCCGTCCTGCTGCGAACTGGATGTTTCAGTAAGATGACGTCCCTTGCAACACACCCAAAGTACAAGGGTACACAATGAATTCTCCGGAAAATATGGAATGTATTGAGTAAAAATTAGGGGATGTCTTAAAACTTTTTTCCACGACTGAGTAGCGATTTTGTTTCTAATGAAATTAATTTATTGAATGTAACAAAATAGGTTAAATGGGGTTAAATAGGGTTAGGGCAGGACTGCCCAAACTTTTTTCATTGGGGGCCAAAAAGGTAATCTGAAAAGACCCGTGGGCCAACACTGCGAAGGTGGCGACCAGCGATGGAGATCACGATCGTTGATGGGGGGGGGGGGGGACCAGCGGTGGAGATCGCGATCGTTCGGGTCCTGCTGAGATCGCGTCGGGAGTGGAGATTGAAGAATTCCGAGTAAAGCCGCGGGCCGCTTAAAATCAGTTGGCGGGCCGGATTTGTCCCGCGGGCCGGACTTTGGGCATGCCTGGGTTAGGGTTAGCAAGCAAATCACTACTGATTATTACTGTTGATCATTACTCTTGTGCACACAACAGGTTTTGAGGTCAACACTCCACTCAAATAACACACATAGGAAGAAGTCTTCTATACTGTGAACAGTTTGAGTCTTCTTCATCGTCTGACCACACTGTATTTGTCTTATATTACAACCAATAAAAAAAGTGAAGCTGTATTCATGTTGTCCTCTCAACCCACATTTACCTCTTTCTATAAACCATGAAGCCATGAATGTAGGTACTAATTTGGAATTGCCCAAGAAGCTACAAAATGTAAATATCATTTAAAATCTCGAGGAGATTTTTTTTTTCAAATAAAATATCAGCTTGCCAAATTTAAATCATCAGTGTCAAATAATGGATATTGATATATTCAAATTTTTTTTTAAATTCTTTTTGCTATACTGTTTACATGAAAAAAATCATACATAAAATGCAAAATAAAATACACTAAATAGAAATGCACAACTTCTTAAAAAACTTCCTTCCTTGTGGCCCTGCAATGAACTGGCGACTTGTCCAGGGTGTCACCCTGCCTTCGCCCTAAGCCAGCTGGGGTAGGCTCCAGCAGACCCCCGTGACTCTGAATAGGAAGAAGCGGCTATAGAAGATGAATGATAATAATAATAATAATAATAAACTTTTATTTGTACAGCCCTAAATCACAACCAATGGCGTCTCAAAGCGCTTTATACAATCAGAGAGAACCAACTGGGCCCCCGGAGCAAGCAAGATGCGACAGTGGCTGGGAAAAACTCCTCTGTGGGAAGAAACCTAGGGCAGAACCAGACTCCAGAGGGCCATCATCTGCCTATGAGTAGTTGGGGTGAAATACAAAAATAGAGGAGATACAGAGAAAGAGAGAAAGGAGTAGAGTGAGCCAGGGTGGCAGACAGGACAGAGTGAACTTCCTAAAAAAAATACACCAATATCTATGTTTTTGGGCCTTGACTGGCTGGGCGGATAATCATCAGGTTGTAGGTCCAAGACTATTATTTCTGTTTTTCTTTTACTCACAGCTGACAAATGCATCCATTGAACATCAGCCAAATATCCACTTAGAGCCAAATCATTTTCTCTTGTCAGATTATCGAGGTCCCTTGATGAAAGCCCAAGATCCAATATGTCTGTGTGTGTGTGTGTGTGTGTGTGTGTGTGTGTGTGTGCGCTATGGGCATTTTAAGACAGAGCTAAAGGTCCACAGTAAAGTGATCATCATTGATTCTTCAGGTAGATCAGTGTCTTGAGAACAGTGTCGTCCCAGTGGGTGTCTGTGTGTCTGTATGTGTGTATTTGTGTGTGTATGTGTGTGTGTGTATGTGCATGTGTGTTTGTATGTGTGTGTGTGTACATCCATCTGTGCTGCTAGCACCCTGGGGACTGACTCACCTGCTCTCCACAGGGGGTAACCAGCAAGCAGCGGCGCTAACCACAACAGCTAGTGAACTGTGAAACAACTGCAGTCAAAACACGGAGCAGATGAGACGGTAATTATGCCCGCTGCCATATGGCACCGGCTGACCTGCGTGTACCAACCAAAACACAGAAATGTGTTAGGCGGTGCGTGTTTGAGAAAAGAGGCCTGGGCCGCCTTCAGACTTAATTAAATCCACTGTGTTGAGCCAGCTTTAACAAGTCACCACACGCTGGCCTGAATACAATATGCCTGAAAGGAACCCTTGGCAGTGTGGGAGTCAAGATCACTTGCTAAATAATCACCCCAAGAACCAAAGATACTCTCAGGTTCACAAAACCCTGAGTAATAAATTCTGCATATTTATTTTTGTTTTGATGTCAATTTGTTTCACTAGAAAAATCTACATATTGAAATATTGCCTTTAATCACATGTAAATTAATGTCCATGTTTTAGACATGGGTAGCATCTGTTGACTGAAAATGACTGACACAATACTCAGAGTGTTGTAGCCTATCCATAGTTACACTGACTCAAATAGATGAGCAGCAAAGTGGAAAAGTAGCATAGAAGCCTCACTGTCCACCTTTCAGAATATTACTGAACACACTGTAAACTAGTCATGCAGAAGTTGAACAATTAACCATAACAATTGGCATCAACTCCTTTGATTTAAAAAACAAATGACTACAGAGATGAAGCAGAATGTATGCTGGTATCGTAGTGTGGTGCGATATAGCAGCATAGCCTCACAGCTAGCAGGTCCTGGCTTCCATTTCTGAATGGGGGTGGGGGGGTATTTCTCTGTGGAGTCTCCATGTTCTCCCCATGTTCTGGCGAGTGTCCTCGGGGGTTGCACCTCTTTCCCCACAATCAAATAAAAAAAAAAAACATGCCTCCCAATATCCATTCGGTGCCCTCAACCAAACACGCCGATAAAGATCTGGATCAGCTCCTCAGGCCCTGCTGAGCCCCCCTCCTCACTTTTCCTCAGAAGGCGGCAGGCTAAATGCCGCACTCACCGGCCACTTTATTCGGCATAATGGTTAAGATGTGTCTTGTTTACTTAAACAGCCAATCACTCGTTCATATGGCAGCAACTTGCCCAACCCCAGAAAACCCGTGCAAACAGCACCAAAAACAGTGCGTCCTATCCACAGAGCCGACGCAAAGGTGAAGTGGTGGAAAACGCCTCGAGGAGCAGGTAGCGGCTGGGCTGCACCAGACTCATTTGAATATATTTAAATTAGTCATTTCCTGCAAAATGACACCCCCTTCTATGCAAATAGGCCTCACTGGAAACAGCACCGGATCCACAAAGAGTTTGCGTTCACGACCGCAGGTGCTGTGACGGACGTAAACAGCACCAGCCCGAAAGCAGGCGCAGTCAAAGGGTTTCTGCCATCAGAGCGACTCTCTCCTCCCTGAAGAGCTGATGATGAGGTGTGTGAAATCAAGCAAATTGAACTTATACAAAGGTTCAGGTTCGTTCTTCTGTACAGTCTACCACACTCGTATTGGCATTGTAACATTCCTGACGTGTGTTCACATTTTGGTGTGTGGTCCAATGTTTATTAATGTTCGTGTTGCTGTTGGTAAGGGGCAAACGTGTCATACTTTGCCTTTAAAAGGACTACAGAGACCCCGGAAAGGTGTGTTTCTTGGCATGAGTTCTGTAAATAATATCGGACGATTTATCGCATAGTCAGGTTACTAGAGCACAATTTGTGCTTGTGACTACTCAGGCGGCGCATTTCTGGGCGTTTACGGACGTAAAGTCGCCGCAAAAAAAAGCGCCACAATTTACGGTTGCGCTCTGTTCTTTGCGGATCTGGCCCTTCGTATTGTAGGCATGTAGATGTGTTGAAAGTGACGTGCGGCAGTTCAAAGCGAGCATGACAATGAGGTTGAAAGGAGATTTAAGCGACTTTGAACGTATCCTGGCCGGGCTGGTTTGATTGTGTCACAAACTTGCTAATCTACTGAGATTTCCAGCGGCACAACCATCTCTAAGGTGCGCAGATAACAGTGTCTCGAAGAGAAAATATCCAGTGAGCGGCTGTTGTGTGGAGGGAAAATGACTTGTTGATGTCAGGGGTCAGAGGTCAGAATGGAAACCATAGAAAGGCAACAGTAACCACTGCTTACGACCATGGTCTTTGGAAAACCGCCTCTGAAGGCAGAACACTTCCAACCTTGAAGAAGGTGCCTGGGACTAGGTGGTGTAACTAATCAAGGGTCTGGTGGGTGTTTGTGTAACCAGTGAGGAATCATTGCTTTTCCTTTACTTGGTGTCTTTTCATCAACCTTTGAAATTATATTTTTAACTCGTGAGTTGAAGTTATTTCAACTAAACTTACTACTTTCAACTGAACTTTATCAGTGCTATCAGTTATCAGTATTCTTAACCTAAAAAGAGCTGTCATTTAAGCACTTATGTTGATCACACTGAAGGAAAAAACTCTTTTTCTTTAGTTATAACCAAACATAAATACATCTCTGGCCTCTTGTGGACAAACCTGTCCTCATCAATGACCAGCATAGCAACAAGACACCTAAACAACACGCTGTTGGAAGCCCACATATGGGTGCACACACACACACACACACACACTCTCACAGTGACAGACACAGTGACACACAGATGGAAACCTTATAACCACACTATGATCTGGGTGGACTGACCATGGCCCCCTGCAGGACACACACACACACACACGGACACACACACACACCAACTGAAAACCAGTGTAACAGTGCACAAAGCAAATGTTAAAAGAGAAAAATACGTGCACGCGTGCACGCATACACACTCACACACACACGCCCGCAAAGACGACGTGCTGCCTTTCTCCTTCCTCTTTCTCAATCCGTCTGCTTCACGTTTGCATTTCATGCCCGCCGGGATTTTTTTGAAGTGGCAATACTTTGATGCAGACTGAGGGATACATTATCATTATTTCAATTTCCATGCTGAGGTGTGTGCGAGCGAGCGAGCGAGCGAGAGAGAGAGAGAGAGATAGGAAGGCAGAGAGGGAGCAGCAGCACGCTCGGTGGCCACGCTGCCTTCACACTCCGGGAAAATAAGGCGTAGTAGGT
This sequence comes from Thamnaconus septentrionalis, assembly GCA_009823395.1. Classification (NCBI taxonomy): domain Eukaryota; kingdom Metazoa; phylum Chordata; class Actinopteri; order Tetraodontiformes; family Monacanthidae; genus Thamnaconus; species Thamnaconus septentrionalis. The sequence continues at coordinate 21,547,770 of CM020510.1, read as the reverse complement.
GGAAGAGGAGGCGGAAAACAAAGGGAGTCGCAGGGCGGCGGGGAGGCGGCGAGGGCGAGGAAAAGTGATGGGGAGGAGGATAGGAATGCAGATGGAGGGAAGCCACAAAGGAGAAGAGAGGGGGGAAAGGCAGACACAGATAGGGGGAGCAGAGAAAGAGGCATGAGAGAGATAAAGAGTGCATTGCGTTTTGACATGGCCGTCTAAATCATAAGCCTCTCCTGCAGCCATGTGCACTCTGCGCCGGGGCTCTCCCACCTCTATCTCTCCCTCCTATTTCACACTTTCTCCGTATACCCGCACCCCTTTATCCCCCCCCACCCTCTCCCTCATTCTATTTTCAGACCCCAAAGTCCCTTCCTGCGATCCAGCCAGGCCCTCGCCATGATTCAGGGCGGGAACGCAGCAGTGTCTTAAATCCGACTCGGCGGCCGAGTCCGCATTTCAGGCGGGGAAACAGAGACGTCGGGACAGTTTAACGCGCGGGAAGAATCATAAGGCAGCTTAGCGGAGGGGTTCTGTGGGCTCTATTTCATTTGGGAGCGGCCGTGGGCGTAAAACTTTGGCGGAGGCGGAGAGGCGTCGTTCTACAGTCGAGCGGCGTAAAGTGTTTGGAGCGAATCGGGGAAACGTCGGAGAGAGGGAAATTTAGCTGACAACTGGCTGGAAAGCACTCCCCCAATGATATTTCACTGCCCATATTGAAATTTAACTTTGTATTTACTAAAGTAACAAATCAGGCACTGGGGTTGGTTGTGTGGAGGGATTGAGCAGATCTTTAATAGACTGAACAGGTTAATGTGGCATTCAAGGACCTATATGTTTGGCACATCTGGGAAAGAAGTATCCTTTAGGGTAAAAATAATTATCATTTGTCCTGGTTTTCAATGTTATCAAATCCATAATCGCAGAATTTTGACTTTTTTTGGTCAGGTGTCAGGTGTGTCTCCAAGTGCTCCGGTAAATCTTGTTTGATTTAGCAGCAGTTCTGTGCACAAAAATACTGAAGACTGAAAGAGGTGTTATGAGGTTTAAGATGCAACACCGTTCAGAACCTGTGGTACTGGAAAAAAAAAAATTGATACCTATTGTCAACAAGAAAATAGAGAATATTTTCATGATTATAAATCAGTGGTATAAAGAAAAAAAAATCCCTGGTCTGTTTCCCCATGTGCTGTGTACTGTTTACATCCACTTCATGCCAAATCCTGTTATTATTTGAGGAAAAGCCGTCTTCTGTGTGTCAGCAGTGTTTGACAAAGTCAAGAACCAGATCCTCATCTCTCCCCTCGACAGGTTAGACGTCTCATCTCGGCGCTCTGGCTGCTCGCAGCCTTCAGCACGAGGCGAATTCACAGGTTAAATTGGAAGAGGGCCCGGCGTCTGAACCACATGACCTCACATGGCAGGCGAAAAGAAGATCCAATATAAAGGAAAACCCGCTCTTAAAGATTCTGCCACACAAGGAGAATGGCAAGCTCAGAATGCTGCTCAAAGCCTGCTTTTGAACGCATCACTTTAAGCTGAAGACGTTTTTGAGTTGTGCTCACTGAAAGCCCTTTGCTGGCCGTTCCTGCAAACTCAGTCGGACAGTGTGAAAAGAAACATGTACATATCAACCTTTGTGAATTTTAAATGTTATTTCTTCCATCTAATACGTTTAACTGCCCTGTGAACAGCAGTGGAAAACTGTTTTTGGACATTTTACGACTGGACAACTTTACTATTTAAAGTATTAAAGCATTTATTATAAAGCTACAGCGCATACAATTTGAGGATATCAACAACTTACGGTATATGTAAAAAAAAAAAAAAAAGTCCACAGCGATATGAGCTACATCAATACAAAATGACCAAATGTTTCATAATGATCCCACTTACCCTAATCCTGCAATTAGCTCTGCGCCTTCACACTTACATATTATCTTCTTAACTCAACAATGTACGTTTGTAAGCTAAGCCACTTTCTGCTGTACGATTAAAAGAATGGAATCACTGAAAGGGAGGCAGGAAAGGAGTAAGAACAGGAAAAGCACACTCCTGCACACCAGTCTCATACTCTATCAGAGTGTGAAGTAAATATTTCTGTACATCCCAGCATTACTTTGAATTCTTTTTCTGCACAGTCAGTCAATCGGACTAAATGCTTGTGCACGAAAAAGCAGATTTTAACTATCCGTAAACAAATAAATACTATAATTTCATCATGATAAAAACTGGCTACCTAGAATAGAGTTTAAAACAGCTCAGCTTTTGACCCTGCGGTAGAGCACTTGCTCTGTGCCAACATAAAGAGCCTAACGTAGCTCGGAGAAATTTGCTATGATTGCAGGTGCAGGTGGTTCTTTTCAGAATTAAAAAGAAATGTCAGTTTGAGCAATTGTAATGCAAAAATATTTTGTCTTTTTTGGCTCAGTACACTCTTTATCCACAATCACTGATTAGACAAAGAACAAATGAGATGAACATTGAAATGAACAGTCCTTCCAGCTGATTCGGAAGCGTGACTGATGCACCCGCTACCACACCAGTGGTGGGCTGGTGTTTGACAGTTGATGGATCAACAGATGTGCAACCGGGTGCTCCTGTCACATGAGGGCACTTAGGATGTTGGGACAGTCGAGTCGAGCGGAGTGGACATTCGTCAGGTGAGAATTTATTTATTTATTTATTTTAAGTGATACACTTTATTGGAGCTAACATTGGAGAAATATACACCAAGACACAGAGACAGACACACAAAAAAAAATCACCTGAGCGCATGTTAAGTGACAGCCCCTTCCCGCCACAGTCAGTCAGCGGAGGAACCGGAGGATGACTTGCGAAGAATAAGAGGGACACCCATAGGTGCTGCTGGGGTACTGCAAACCAGGGGGGGGGGGCTTCCATTAGTCTGATCATGTGGCTGGTTACTTATGATATGACTTGGAAATGGCTGATTGGTGGCACTAAATCTCAGCTAAACCTAACAGCTCGGAGGCCACTTGGGCGAGGTGATGAACACCAGTGTGTACACAGGGACAAGGAGCCCAGGTTCCACCGGGCTTCTCAGATGTACTTTCCATTACGTTGGGGGTGTGTGTGTGTGTACAGGCTAATACGTGAAGGAGATTTGACACCAGTGCCGAGCGCTGAACTTGTACAGCCAAGGTATCTCACACACACACACACACACACACAAAGGGGCATGCGTCTGCCAAGGTTTACATTTCTCGGTGACTCAAATAGATCCACGCATCTTTCTCTCTCTCCCTCACACACACACACACACGCCGCCACCTCGACGGGTGACTGACAGGCTGGCATTGAGCGAGCAGGATAGTGCTTTTGTGTTTGCTTGCCCCTCTATATCACGCCATGTCAAATGTGCCCTTACAGTTGTGACAAAGGACCTGTCTGTCCATATGGTTCAGCATGATAGCATACAATGCACGCAGCGCACTGGGCCGGGGCTCTCTTGTTCTTTCTCGCCGCCTCTCCGTCACACACACGCACACGCGCGCGCGCGCAGACACACACGAGCGCCGAAAGACACACACGCACACACACGCACCTCGGAGGTAAACTCTTGGTCCAGTAATGCAAGCCAAAATGCTCCCCTATTATAACACGAGCTCGACTCGCCCGATTCCCCGCTACATTATAAGTGTTAATTAATCTCAGCCAAACACAATGCAGTCAGAAATGGGTTCTATGTGCGGTGCAGGCTGCCAAGAACAAGTAGATGCCCGCCGAAATTCTGTTGTTGTTGGGTTGTTGTTGTTGGGTTTTTTTCCCTCTCCTCTTCATTTTCATGGCTAGAGTGGAGCTTATTTATCAAGCGGCAATTGCACTTTTGTTGGTCATTAAGCTCGACTTCTCCCGCTAAAAGTAGATGCTGAGGGCTTTGTTTTAGGACGCTGTAGGCCAAGTTCAGGTAGCGGCAATCACGTCCATGTACTCGCTGGCTGCCGCGTTGCACTCATCCCCAGAGTGGCTGAAATTAGATGCACGAGGCAAGTTATGAATCAGCAGCTCATTAGTTGGAAATTCAAATCTATTTTCATACCATGTTGTGCTCATTTAGGACTGCTGTTGTGCGACCGCCCTAATACTCGGTAATAAAACGCAAACAAGCCTGGTAATGTTTCTTTCAGCTTTCATTTGATACGAGGATAGATAAGTTGCATGATCAATTATGTAACGGAGGCAAATATCAAAGGGTTCTAGTTATGATTTTAACAGCGTGGATGCTAATTGCTGATTGATACAGCGGTCGTACATGGATGCTTTTTAAAGAGTCGCCCGTGCCAGTTGTTGCCTTCTAATCTACAGTTGTAGCGACGATAAGGTAAATGAGAGGAGGTCTGTTCTCATTTCAGAGACTGTCGGTTCAATTAAGTCTCCATCAACACGGGGTCACGTTGCTTCACTGTACGGGCCTATTGCAAATTGTAGCCTCTATTAGGTTTTCACACCAGCTCATGCGGCATGATGATTATTTCATATTTGGCATCGCAATTGTAAAGACTTCACCAGCATGTGTTGATGGGACCATTTCGATCTTGGTCGGATTTTGGAAGGCAGAAAACCAGAACGTGACTCCTCTAGATGGTCCATCCAGCTCATCACATGTGATTTGGCACAATCTGCCGTGTCTCATGGAGACTCACGAGGGTTCATTGTGCCTATTGCACAGTTGCTATACAACTGGCTTTGTCAAACGAGCTGAGCTCACAACTTCCACGTTTCCAAGATTCCAGATCTCTTTTTCTAAAGACTTTGCTTCTGAACTCAAGAAGCCTTTCGGAGGAGAGGTGAAACATCTTCAAGATCGGAGGAACAAGTCCAGTTGCCCGAACTTAACCCTTCTGCTTTCAGATGACCTGGATGACTGAGAATCTTCACAGAAACATTGTTACTTCTAGCAGCATCCACTGCCAAAGTCAAGTAAATTATTGTATATTAAACAATAAAATACTCTTTTTATCCATGTTAGAGGTTCCTAGTCATTCTTCCACAAACTTTAAAGGATGACTTGATGCTCTTGGTGAAAACAAAGATGAAGTTAAATGGAAGCACTTCATTGTCATTCTAGCCATTGGTTGGTGTTCCAACTTTAAATGCAGCTAGCGGTGCAAACAGATTTTAATAGGGATGGATACAATTAATCCAACCACAAACATTCCATATTATATTACTCTTTTCCAGTTAAAAGTAAGTAAAAAAAAAAAAAAGATTTATAGTCTGTTTTGACACTATTAACAATGGAAGGGGAAAGGGGCATCATATATAACTTTCAGAGGAACTGCTTGGAAAAACATTTCAGGTGAAAGTTAGTGTTTCCTGGCCCTAACAATTCCCACTGGTAGCAAATAAAGTAGTAGCAAACGACATAAACCAATCTTACTCGCTACCAGCTAGCTAATGTGGAAACAATGTAAGCAATCTTATTATTTTGTAAAAGTTTACTTTCAACAAACTATAGGAATGAAATAAAAAAGCCCTATGGCTGGGGAAAGGGGAGCGTTGTCAACAGCTTGAATGATGTCAGGGTTTATTGAGATGGAAAATGGCTGCCGGTTAGTGTCCTGGGCTAAGTAAATGATATAAAAAGCCAATCCCGATGTCTTAATGGCCTTCATTCTTCTCTGAGGGGGCGGAGGTAATTATAAAGTTCATTACTGTAATGAGATAGGCAGCGTTTGAGAGAGAGCCATCAGTAACTGGGCCGAGACACAGTGATACAACTGTTGATCAAGTCACTGAACAGGACATTAATGGGAGTTGGCCGTCATTTTTTTAATAATAATATTTTTCAAAAAAGTAATGGCTCCTTTCTACCTGGTAGAGGGAACGCTGTTGTGTATTGTACGCAGTGACAGTTTTGTGGAGAGACATAGAAACATATGACATAAGTAAGAATGTAAGTAGTTTCTTGTGGCTGTTGCCTTTTATAAGTAAATAGCAAAAAGTAAGTCAGTCAGAAATTAAACAGAACATCAGGGCATTCTAGTGGAAACTACTCTCTTCAAAATTAAGACCCCTTTTATTTGAATTTTGCCTTTAATTGCTAATTTTATTTGGGTCTCTTTTATTCGCTCATCCTTATGCGCTTTATGTCCTTGGTAATTTGTTTTAAATTACATCGATCTGTTGTGGTTGTGTGGAACAATCACTTTCGCTTAGCCGTGCCATAGAATTGGCGTAATTGTCGGCGTAAAAGAATGAAAAAGCCACTTGAAGAGCGAAATAATCTGATAATAATCCTGAATGGTCACCACGATTTTAAATCTCAACACGGTTCTTCACTGTGAGTGTTTAGTTTCAATTCCTGTACGTCATACGTGCAAATTTTAGGCAAGATAAGAAAAGCCATATTTCAAATCCATGTCCATTCAAGTCATATCTTGTCAGTCCTCTACACTTGTATGTGCCTTGCGTTTGGATGTTCAAGGCCCAGTTTCCGCGCAAAAAGTCAACTTCCAACTTTTCCAAATGCACTTCAGCGCTCCCTGCCTCTACACGTCATTACTTTCTAAAGCCATTACATTTAATGAACTCCATTCAGCTTTTAACTAAACAACATTTGCTCGCAAGGACTAATGAATAAAAGCGTTCTTATCTTGATGAATTAAAACCAGACTGTGAAAATTGAATAATGTGGAATGTTTAATGCTAACACTGATCTCAACATCATTTCAGTTAGCCGCCCATTGTCGGGCTTTTGGCAGAGTTAACAAAGACATTTAGTCACTCAGCTGTGCAAATAAACATCCATCCATCCATCCATCTTCTATACCCGCTTATTCCAATTCAGGGTCACGGGGGTCTGCTGGAGCCTATCCCAGCTGTCTTAGGGCGAAGGCAGGGTGACACCCTGGACAAGTCGCCAGTTCATCGCAGGGCAAATAAACAAGAAACCAAACTAATGTTGGGAGACAGTGTGTCGGGGTGACCGAGTGATTAGCCTGCTAGAGATGGATTGAAAGGACATTGAGTTTAATTGTCTCATTGCAAACATACAGAAATCACATTCTTTCAACACATCAACACAGAATTTTATGGAACTTTAAAACAATAGCAATAGGACTTGATGATGGAGTCTTCAGTGGACAAAAACTGTGAAGATTAAACAATGAAAACGAATTATCATGAAAAATAATTTTTTTTAACAAGAAAAAAGCAAATTAAAAAAGCACTGTAAAAGTCATCCACTTTTGGCACCTTCTATCTTTTTTTTTTTTTTTTACTTGAAAACACTACAGGCGTTACATTGATGCACTAACAGGTAAGGGATGCTGACCGCATGATTCCTTTGTTTGCACATTGACCAAGTCCTGAATTAATAAGTTTGGGTTAAAGAAATACAGAAGAGAAGAAAAACAGAAGAGAAGATGTTTGGCATTTAGAATAAACAGATTTCAATCACACAATTGAGTTTGAAAATTAGGATTAAAGAAGAAATTAAATGTATGCACTTGATACAAAGGTGAGTACAAACAGGAGAAAGGAATCTTGATCATTAATATCAAGATTTTTTATAGTAAAAGTGTTGGGACTGCTTTGACTGATAGATGGTGCTCTTCAAATAATCCCCTTATTCCCATTTTGCGCTGTTAGTGTTGCTGATAGAGAACATCCACGTTTGATACGACAAAGCGCATCCAAACGTCTCACCCAAGTTCTAGTCTGAGCTGAGGGAGCGGGTGGAGGCGTTGGGGCGGCTAGGATGATGGACTAAAGTGGCTCCTTCTCTCCGCCGGTCTGTTTAAATGAACAGAAAGCAAAAATAATTGTTCATTTTGACTGTGACCCAGCCAGTGTAAAATATGCCTGAATCACACTGTGAATTATACATGCTTCTGGCAGCTGATTTATCAAATAGGGAGGGGGTCGGTGGTAGTGGGGGGAAGGGGGAGGGGTTACATTTGTAATAAAGCAGAAGAAATTATTGCATGATGTTAATATTGGAGATTTGATTGAAACGGATACAGGGGCTGTTGAAAATTGGACAGTAAATCACTGGAGTCCAGCCTGGCTCACAGTTGGAGAGACTCGCACAGATATTGACCGACGATTAATATGATTTTTTTTTTTTCTCCTTTGCCTTTTCGCTTTGATTAGCCATTTACAGAAACCTTTCTTTCGTGAACACACCGATTTCCGTGATCGTCTTTCCAACTGGCTGCCGTTGTGATTTCTCGCAGTCTTCTGCCTGCTCGTCGGAGGAGCCTGCTGACAGGGCGGTCGAGATGCACAACATCCTGCGACTGCGAGTCCTTCAGATGGTATTTGAGGATGCTAGAGAATATTCCGGACTTTTCTGGACTCAGTGGCACTAATGGTTTATTAAAATCTTGCTTATCTTTGCCTCTGCACAATTGACTGCACATCTTGCTCATACTTGTTTGTTCTATTTAGATTCACTTGACTCTTTCTTGTAATTACTGTATAGGTTTTTTTTTGTTTTGGGATCAAGTATATAGTCTATACTATAGTCTATCTTTCTATCTATCTATCTGTCTGCCTTTCTGTATTTTAGATATGGGCAGTGATATATTTATTTTTCTGTATTTCAAAACTGGGCGCAAAACTCTGATTAAATGTTCTTTAAAAATGTTTTTTTTTTTCAACAAAACTTACACAAAGATATTATTTCAATCTGGATTTTTAGTCCAAAGAAGAATACACCTTCTCCACCACTACGCCATCTTTGTGCTGTTTAATTTTTCATCAGCATTCATCACCATTCTTAGGATTTTTTTTTTTTCAGTCACTGTGCAACTTTGGTGTAAACATTGTTTACATTTCAGGATGAACTTTTTGAAGCTTTCCAGGTCTCAAATGTTTACACCATCAATCAATCAATCAATCAATCAATCAATCGATCAATCAACACAAGTGATGGCTAATGGCCGACTCAATTTCCTCGGAGTCACTCAACAAACAGAATCAGGTTTTTTCAGTCGTTTGAGAAGTGGCAGGTTATTTTCATGTTGACGGGTGTGCTGTTATGCTGAACCGGGATGTTCTTTTTTTTTTTTTTTTTTTAGGATAACAGCATGGGCTCAAGCGTGACATTGTGTGTGGTTCATGAAAGATATTCATGCATCACCATGAATGAATAAATGAGCCTTCCTGAGCGGGTGCAGAGGTATATCTCACCAAAGTTCATTTGGCGTACGCAAATGGAGTTCACACCTCTTCCTGCAATCATGAAGACTTCAATAACCATTTATTAATCTTATGGCACCATCCATTTTTTTTAATTTCTAGCTAAATAATTACTTAAATTTAAAAAAAAAAAAAAAGTTTATCTTGACTATTATTATTACATTTTAGGCATCATGAAGCAGAGACCGCAATACATATTTCTTACCTTCTGTGTTGATAATCTATGCAAGGTGTTCCTGTTTCCCGTCTGGCAAAGAACACTGAGAAAGGAGTGACTCAAGTTTTGTCAATCCCTTTATTAAGTACTATATCATAATGACTATTTCATGTTGGGATAACGCCAGACAACAACAGTTTCCTATTTTATTTCTCAATTTGCAGAGATTTGCATGAGAGTTCCAAAGTCTGATAACTTCCCTTTTTATTTTACATATCAATGCTACACATATGCGTTGTGTCTGCATATGTGCATTTCATTGTTAATATGTGTACTTTCCCTCTGCTCTGGAGCGAAAAAAGAGGCACCATTTGCATTGTGCTTGTTTGGAAGTGATTATATTTTCCATACCCAAACAATTCCTTGCATTGTGTATTTTCTAATACGCGTGCAGTCTCCCAGTATTCCGAATGCACATGCATATTTACCATGTCAATAAGCCCGTCACAATAGATTTTAATTGCCTGATAGAGATAGAGGGGACAGCAGAGGGGGGCTGAGAGAGAACTCGCCACTGTGGCATGGAGATCATTAATTGCTTGTGACTCTGACTGTGTCCTCCCTTCACTCGACTCGCCCGACACTGGCCAATCAATACGCAGCGTTGGCTGATTATAGCAGGAACACCCCTCCTTTTACAGAGGTCTGTGCTTTATCCTGATCAATAGCGACAGTGACGGGCAGCTGGATGTGCGCCTGGCTTCACAAAGGCACCCAAAAGAATCACACGAATTTATGGTCATAAACCCAAGAATTTCTATACGACAAAACGTATATGCATATAGTTGGATACACACATTGAGACTATGGATGCAAAATATATCAAGGGTTTATAGATGTTGGAGCCATAAGAGAAGTTTGAAGTTTGATTTCCCAAACTCTAAAATTCCCCACAATCTGACCGAAAATTTCGAGGGGATTTTTCCGTAATCCCTCAACCCTCTTTGTAAATAACAAACAACTCCTTGTAATAACCCAAAATCCTTCTCTCCCCTGTCAGCAATTTAGCACTGTTGTTTCCTCTTATTTTACAAAGTACATTTCCTTTCACATTGTTAGTTTTGGCTCCAATTTCCCATCATTTTTCAAATTGAAAATTCTAATGTGCCAGGTACAGCTTGTGCTTTCACGTGCAGGATTTGGAAGGCAGTGCTCTTTGGGTTTGAGACGGCAGCATACTCATTTGGCCAAAAAAAGAAGAGAGATGGACTTTGAATTACGAAAATAAAACATTAAAAAAAATGTTGAATTGAAATCTAGGTTTTGAGTAATAGAAAGTTTGATAATCTGACTTGCTTAATGACTTAATAACTTTTAACATATTTAGCTATCAATACAGTTAACTAGTGTTTTTGGTTTCTGTTGATTTCTGGAATTGCATTTGCTGAATACACTTTTATATCTCTTGCAATTTAATGTCAGTAGTTAAACTGAAGGTCAGGAGTAAACGCACTAAGCAGCACTTTTGTGCGTCGCCGTAAAACCTGGCATTTACAGACACATTATTAGTGGAGTGGCAGTTTATAACTGGCATCATAGTGTGGCAGCCCAGCCTGTCTGTCTTGAGCTAACTGGTGCGCTGAGCGCTCTGTCCCTGTCCTTTTCCATCTGTTTTTTATTTATTTATTTTTATGTAAGAGTAGGTATGGCGGCTATCAGATTGGGAACACCTGATCCCAGTTCTCCCATTAGGATTAAAGGGCAAATTGAGGCTGCTTTTCTCTCTAACTCAGAAAAACTGCACCCAGTATGCCATAGGCCTCACTCTTCAAACATGCAAATTATTAGCACTATTTATTGCATCTGTTCGGTCTCTGTCATGACTTAAGAGCCAGATGATGACAATAACAATATTCATCAGAAGAAGAACTGTTTTTTTTTTTTTCTCTACTGCGCTTTGCTACACATCATGGACAATGCATGGGCAGCTTTTTCGCTCAAAGATATTCCAGCATGGAGACCGTCCACCCAGTAACCTCTGATCTCTTGACACCTGCCCCACCACCTGAGAAAAAAACTGCCCCTGTCAGAGCATTCAATTAAACCCTGTATTGGACAAAAAAAAAAAAAAAAAAAAAAGGGCCAAAACACCATTTTCATCACTTTTTTTTTTTTTTTTTTTTTAGATTCTTATGCTGTAGAACGAACTACTAGGACTTAGGCAATAGGGATTTGGAATTTGGAGTAAAACATTGATCTTTCAGCCCAGTTTTAAAAAAAAAATTCTAGATAAAAGTAAGTTAGTAATGGTGAAAAATGACACAATGTTTTTGTGAGTGTACAGAAATACAGGACATACTGTAAGAAATCAGCCCTGTGTAAAAGGGTAAAGTAGTGAGTGTTAACAAATTTGGTTTATTTTAGACATGACATGTGGATGAAAAGCATCATAGACATTTCACCTTTCGATACATATGAACATACATGTTAACTAGACTGTTAAGGTATCATTATGGTGGGTGACATCGTTCTACAGAGTCTAAAGTTAGACCCAGATTCAAATTGGTGTCAGGACAGGCAGTCTACACCTGGTAAAAGACAATGCAAGTGTTTGCAAAGGGTTTACCTGTTTGTTTTACTTTTTTTAAAACCTGTTTACCTATTACTCATACTCTCTTCCTCTTTAAAGCACATTGTTTTAAAGGTGCATTCACCAACTGAATCTATCTGACTGACTGAAATGCTTTTTGTCACCTTTTCATATCATATAACAATATGAAAGCTTTTGGTGCAATTGTAATTATATAGTGCCTTAGCCTAGCTTAATTTTTTTTCTACTTTTCTTCTAATTTTAAGAGAATGTAACCAATGTAACTTGAAGATGGTCAGAATGTTGCACCAATCATTGCATTTGGACAAAATCCAAAAGTTGGTCAGAATTTTCTCAGAACCATATTATAATGGTATAATTTGAGTTTGTATCCTGATGGAATTCTCTTTGGGTTCAATCACTTTATTAATAGTATTTTGACAGAAACAAAAAAAAAAAGCCCAACATTTCCAGAAGGCGCACTAGCCCTTGAACTGTCCAACTGACCAAATCCATCCAGTCCTGCCTGTTGGGTAGAGCCAAGGATGGGTTGGGTATCCACTTTGTAGTGCATGGCCTCCTTGAATATATTCCATATTTTGCTTTTTTCCAAACTCCATGTATATTTCCATGAAAAAAAAAAAAAAAAAAAAAAAAAAAGATATGAAAAACCTCCTTATGTAAGCTGGCACCTTTTGCCTCTTGAAATTATTCTTCCTTCTCCACGAGCCTCATATCTGCACAAATAGAGTATGTGACTTAAAACTCTCTTATCCAGATCAGCCATCCAGTTAAGCGGCGGCTGTGAATTCATTACGCATTTACACACACACACACACACACACACAAGTGCAGAAAGACACACACACACACACATATATATATATATATAAATATATATAAGTATATATAACATTTATCTAATTTTATTCCTAACCCTGCTGTGTGCAATAGATGTATGTTCCACAAATTGTCGCCACGGTCATGTTTATGTATGACATGAGTTTGCCTCATACAAATGAGCTTTTCTTCATGCAGACTTTACCTCCAGGCTCAGATTGTGACAAGAACAGCCTCTTTTGTCAACTTAAGAAGGTACCAGAAGGCAGGAGGACTGCAAGACAGACAGCATGAGGGCGAGGCTGAAGAAGACTCACTTCGTATACGCACATCGACTTGTGTGTGTGTGTGTGTGTGTGTGCGTGCGTGTACGTGTTTTCCGCATGGCAAAGGGTAAGGTTCCAAACTGTAAGAGGATTAGGGACTTGAAAAAGGTAGCCGTCATTTAATTGAAGGCTTACCAGCAGCCGGAAAAAGGCTAGCAGTCAAAGTGAAGGTATAACCCGGCCCAGAACATCCTGTTGAGACCACATTTGCCAAAGTCCATGTGTTTCCGTGCGTCTGCCTTCCCCGCCTTCTTCTCAACCTCAGAGGCACGCATCACGTTTTATCACTGAGCCTCAGCTTCTTAAGGACGTTTACACGTTTTGCAATTTTTAATCTCTTCAGCTCACCAAGAAAGGTGCCTTCAACTCATATTATTCAAATGCTGTGATCTTTGGAAACTGCTCGGGCCACCCGAATCCCCTTCATTTTTTTTTTTCCTTAGAGGAAACTGGGGCCTTGTCGAGAGTTTGTGATACATAAGGAGTTCTATCTGTCGGTGAGCCATGTCGGTGCTGTTGTGACAACGTAATAGGGGCACAGCCTACTAGTACCACCAGTATCAATTGTTGGGGCATTTTTACATTACGTTTAAACTGAGCCATCATGTTTTAGTTGAGGTCTTATATGCAGTCTAAGTCCCAAAATTCATTGACTCAGTTTAGACTACACGGTGCAAGTGACCCAATTTTAATTTTACAAATTATTATTGTTAATAATAACAACAATAATGCTTTGGATATCTGCCAATGCATTTCTAGGGCAGGCAGACATTGGATATTCCCCACAGAAAATGTCGACTGCGCCCGAAGACGTCCAAGATACAGGAAGTTTTCACTTCACTCACTGTCACCTTAAATTGCTTCATTCTGTTGCACTCGTGGTGCAACACAAACCTCATGGATTATGGAGTTCAATCTGTTCAGTTTCTCAGTGTTCAGAACATTACACATTGGGTACATGTTTGTCATGTGATTCATTCAGACCGTTTTAACTTCCTTTCAAATTGTGCTTTGCTTAATTAGTGCTTAGGCTTGGAACCACATTTCCATCGCCACAAATACATGCACTGTTTATTCTTTGCTTTGAGTTTGATTGTTTTCACACCATTTGTGATGCCATGAAAGCATCAGTCAATCAGCGCTGCAAGCACTGGGACAACACTGGGTCTGCCACACACTGCTGGCTCATATAATGGCTACATATTGTATATAATATAATATGTTCAGAATGTACCTCAGTCAAACGTCCAGGTGCTTTTTAGTGTCAATAGGCTCCCAGTTATTTGTCAATGCCTGCCTCAGATGGGCACAACGAAAAATAAACAAATGTATGACATAGACGGTATCAATTTCTTTTAAATTATCATTATTATTATTTTTGAGCTGGCATTGTGAATATTATCTAACATAAAGAGGTCACAAAAGTCTAATGTCAAAAGACATGATGGTTTACCAGATTCTCAATCTCAAGTTTACAAGATTTTTGGGGGAGGAAATTGATTAGAAAGATAGAAATTTTCTTTATTTCATTAGTTTTGTCTCACCAGCCTTGTTTTCTGTTTCTTTTTCCTTTTCTTTTCTGTTTTTTTTATCAGGAAGCAGCTGCTTCTTTGTTGAAAAGATCCCTTACCTGCCACACATGAACCATAGTGGATTATTCTGCACAAAATAAACATTTGTAATCTTGTCAAACATTACTCCGCGGTAATGCCACTGGAATGTGGCACTGTGTCTGCTTGACATGTAAACAGTGTGGGTGAACACTGGCGGACAAAACTTGGTGAGGCAGCGGCGGGACTCGGCGCTTGTCAGGCGAGGCTTAGAAATCCTATTAAATGTCTAGAACTTCCATAGTTATTTATTTTGTGTTAAGAGATCCTGGCTGCCTTCACCATGGAGAGGAAAGTGGATTACGTGTTGAGTCACTCATTTTCTCCCTCCTTCATGCTTCTTTTATAATTAGGAAAAATGGTTTTTGCTATCAAGCAGGGGGGAGGGGGCCGTCTCTTGCTGGTCCACATTAACAGAATATTTCAGGCAGACAGGGACTTACTGGCTGTAAGTATGATGAGACTTGAGATTCACAACAAAGACCCACAAAAAAAAAAAATCAATCCTGCTACAACCTCATTGTCGGCATTGCAGCATTGCAAGCAGCTCAGCATGCCCCCACCGCTCCCCCTGGTCTGTACACACCGAGGTAAACAAAAAACAAAAAAACAAAAACGGTGGTGGTGTCTGAATGACTGCATGTTTAGAGCTCCAGCAATACAAGTATAAAATCAGTACTAAAATATATTGTTGTAGCAGTGACATCGCAACATGCCCAGTTCCTGACGACACTGCACAGCAAGCAGTGTGAAAATCAAGTCTAAGTAAAAGTGCCTTGCAAGAGAAATACTATGATGCATCTTGATCTGCTATTTTTATGCAGCTTCATAAATATCATAATTTGAATAAGAAAAGAAAAGTTTTGTATGAACTATGTATCTGCAGTTCATATTAAATGTTGGTATTTTGGTTTAGCAAATTTTTTGTTTAGCATGTTCAGCTTTTTAATGTCAGTAATGTTGGAGATTGGGTAGCATTGCACACACCTGAGTTGATATAAGTAGGTTAGTCAGTAGAGGACCAGCTTGCCTTATTCAGGATTATTTACAGGCACAGGTAAACCACAATTATTTTTTGTTCTTTTGTTTTTTTTTTTTTTTTTTGTCTCAGACAATCTTTTCTCTGGTTGTCTCACATCCGCACAGTGGATCACTGGCAATTTCATTAAGTTTAATATGAGTTACATTTACTTTTTTTTGTTGTTGTTTTGTTTGGGTATAATAGCCACTACAACTAAGATTCTCAATTATTGGTCAAGAATACAAGCACTGATGATAAGAAAATCCATCAGTAGTATGAGAAACAAGGGTGATGCAGTCAGCTATTGTTTGATCATGTATAATGATATATGGAATTGTTTAACTGAAAATCTGTTTTTAAAGATGCATCTTATAAATCCATAGTCCCAATAATCACACACACACAGAGATACGCGCGCGCACATGCAGGCATACTTGGCTAAATCCCACAGCCAAATTGGTGGGTGCAGTGGTATTAGCTTCTCTTGGGCTCTTCAGTAATGAAAATTACAGAGTAGCCGCGTGTCTCGACTGAATCGCAGCTCTCGCTGCTCTGCCACAAACACCCGGACAACCTGTTGAATGCAAGCCCACACAATCTCCAAACCTGTAATTGTCACCATGATACCAGCGTCACGTGCGATTGCTATCGATCACACACATACAATCGTTTGTATGAGGAGATTTTGGCCAGTAGGAATGGACGCGGGTCTCTGACCTCTAATATTAGTTTGCGACCTCTCAACGCTTCTTTTTTTTTTCTAAGATGACACTTATTTCTCAAGGGAGAATCTTTTATTCATCTGCAGTTTTGGAGAGTGACTGATCGAGGTTGATGGATGCTGTAATTCACAGCTATTAACTCCTAAACACAGACAATCTGCTGCTAGTTGGGCTTTGACAACTATGTTTAGGGCTGATTGCAGATACATTTAGGACAAACATCAGGGAAGCTTACCATATTGTTTTAGAATGAATACAATTTAAGAAGGGGAAAAACTTCAGGGGTCTCGTCCGTGTTGAGATAATATTTAGCGCAGACGTATTAGTTCCAGGCAACTTTTGCTGTTTTTAGGTTTGTTTTGTTCCTGACTGTCATCAGAAAAACACTTTACCACATCTCAGTTCAACAAATATACATAGCTGGTATTTTATAAAGATTGATGGATTGATTGAATTTATTCAGTCATTTCAAAGCACAGACATACAAACAATCAAGGATGGTTTTAAATCAACCGACAGTACACAGTACATCTTTCTTTGACTGAACATGCTGAGGCAGAAGGTAAATGCTTATATACGCCTTGCCTAATAATAATAATAATAATAATAATAATAATAATAATAATAATAATGATAATGAATTACTTTATTCCACCAACAAAAATATTGAAACGAAGCAAAATATAAATTTAAATAATATTATAAAAAAGGAGGGGGAAAAAAACTTTTTCCTGCATATATCACTCAAAAATGTCTTTGAGGACCAATGTTTTAAAAACCGAGTTACACATCTTTCAATGTATATTGATGTTGTTACAAAATTTTACCCCTATGTCAGATACACATCATATTTTAATACCTTTAATGGCTCTTTGTACAGTAAACACACAAACACTTCCGATGTCATATCTGTTTTCCTGTATTGAAAAGAACTTTTGAACACTCTCTGGGAGTGACCTTTTGACATGGAACAAAATTTGCACAATTCTGTAATAATACAAATCATTAAACTTCATAATATGAGAATATGAGAAGTTATTGTTTTGAAGGTGGATCCCCATAACTCCACACAATAAGAGACATGGTTGAGAAATGGAATAATAAATGGTATGCAGTGCTTCATAAGTTAAGAAGTTTCTAAAGGATTCCAATAGATTTAGAAAGTTTACTTTTAATATAGTTATTATGTTGTCTCCATGTCAATTTGCACTCAAATAAATAAACAACTACATTGGAATAACAAGATAACATCAACCAGTCCCACAAAACAATTTAAATAGGAAGTATATTGAATGACTAAATTCCATCAAACTTTCTTAGATCAGTGTTAGATCATACTGTTGTGTTAAATTTATTAAGTAGTGGTTTTATGTTGAATTTATCAAAACATAATTATGTTGAATTTGTAAAACATAATTATGTTGAATTTGTAAAACATAATTATGTTGAATTTAATTAATTTCTTCATGTTGATTTCAACAATCATCATTACACTTAATTTACTTAACACCATTACCTTGACTTCATTAAACAACATCATATTCCATTTACTATCATTACTTGTGTTAAATATACTAAACACAAATTTGTTGTATTCGTGTTAAATACAAACCACTTCAGTCGATTCACAATATTCATCTTTTATTTGTTCCTCAGAAAATAAATTCCAAACAAAACAAAAAAACAAGGCATGTGCCATCACTGAACAAAGGCCCAAAGCGCTGTCTGTGTGTCTCTCTCAGTTGAAAATATCACTTAGTAAACAAACTACAAACATAAAGGTGCACTTTATGTTTGTAAAAGAGAAATAAAACAACATAATCAACACAGTCTCTCTCGACACACAACTTAAGGATACTGGTTTCCTGTACATGGCTTTTCCCATATTGCTTGCATAGGGCTATAGGTAGATTATCCAGAACAGGGAGCTGTTATTCTGACTTCTGAACACCTGGGTCTTTCGTTATGCACAGAAAGAATTCAAGTGATGAGAGTGTTCTATCAAATCCACTTGTTCATACTTGAAGGACCTGCAGAGCGAAGCCAATCATGTTCATATTACTCACAAAGGGTGAGGGAGATAAGGAAAGATGATCAGAGCGGTAGACAGAATCTTATCTTAGAACAAGGCAGTAAGAAAATGCAGCTTAATAAGAGAAAATGTGTAAGATGGTGACAGGAAAAAGTGTTGAAAATACACCATTTAACCCATGACGACGTGGAACAACATTTACATTATTTTAACCTTCAAGCCAGGAATAGCATCCATGTCATTTTAAATGTTGCTAGAGAAATAGAAAATCGAAAAATAGTCTGTTTTTTAGTAAAGATGGACAATTCTGTTAAGTTTTTCTAAACACTTGGGTTAGGATCTTGAATTGTATAATCTGGATCAGATCTAAATGATTTCATGCAACTGCCAACCTTGTCCATGGCTGCCATGATCACCTTTGTCTGTTGGCCTGCTGTTCCCCCCTTCTTTCGGAATACAATCGATCTGTATAATGATCCAGTTAGGATATGAAGGTGGACACCAGCAGCTCAGTGGTGATGCGGGTGAATTCAGCATTTACCTGGAACACATCGAGTGATGCACAAGAAAATCTAAATCTGAGAGGCAAAGTTATGCAGACCAACACAGAGGTGTCACAATGTGATTCTCAGGTCCTTAAATTAAATACAGCATACCATCAGATAAACACACAAAGAATCACTTGTACTTTACCTCACTTGGAGTAAACGAAGCTGGCTATCTGGTTTGGAGCTGTTACAAAGGGCATCTCTGAGACGATTTCTTGTCTTCTTTAGGCAAAGGTTCTTTCCATTTTCATTTGTGGATTTTTGTTAGAGTTTTTCTCCTTTCCCGCTGAAATACCAGTGCTTACCTTAGGGCCTCAAGAGTTTCTGCTGTTTCACCCTCTGGATAATTAGGGAGAAAATTCACTTCAGCTTTATGTGGCTTCTTCACTTGGACCTATGTTTGAGGCGCCCCACGCTGTCTTAATTGTTCATTATAGTGCCTAAACTTATCTTCAAGCCACTGTAGCCAGTTTCTTGATTTTCTAAACAAGGATGTTTTGCAACCAGAGCCCGGGCCACTTGTTCCAAGTCTAACCAATGTCTCGTTGGCTCCAGCTCATATGCTCTGGAGTGCTCCCAATACCGTGAAGAAAACTTTTTGACAATGAGGCTTAAATCTTCTTTTTTGATGCAGAGCTGATAATTTTAGAGAATTCTGGGAGGTCCCCACCAGGTCCATGCACAATCATCATTCTATCCTTTTTGTAGTCAGTGCCATTAATGGTGACACTCGTAGCAAGGTTGACAGCAGTGACTCCAGGGTGTTTTAGAGTGCGGATATGCGCAATGTCTTTGTATAGAATATCAATGGAAACTTTCGAGACATGTGCTACTTTCACGGGAGATTGTTCAATCTCGGGTAAAGCCCACCATCAACTGATATTTTTTTGGCCAATGTCAAATGTCAATGACAATGTCATGTTCTGGAAGTTCTTTGTATGTCTAACACTCATGTCACACACTTGCTTAAAAAAGCTGTTTGGCCTCATATCTCATGGTCCATAGCACGACTAGGGGACCAAAGCATTTTATCTTTTCCGGATAATGTTCCAAAAAATGGTGTTTTGGCAACAACTTCTTATGTTGGAAAGACTTCCCTGACAAGTTGTTGGTGCTCTGAGATTTTAAATTCTAAATAGACAATAGTCTCTGCACAGTGAATGGGAGAAACAACTAAATTAACAATGTCTTTTAGATTTAAAATCAACTGCCATGCAGGTTCATCATCAGGAACAAGTGTGCCAACCATCAAAGGAAGTAATCTAACTTTGAGTTAAAATACATAGTCCTTTAACAGCTGCTTAGCTTTCCCCTTTTTTCTGAGCTTTTGTCACAGGACTCTGAAGAGCATCCTTGGTTCTACGCTGAAATGCTCCTGATCTCACTTCTTTGTCCTGAATTTCACTCTACTCAGCTGTACAGAAGCAAAAATACTTCCCTGAGAAAATCTCTACAAACCCAGCTAGCCCATGAGCCCCAGGGTAATCTGCAAAAACACACTGTACTGTGCCCTTAATAAATGACCCCAGCTGTGGTATAAACAACCCATGTTGCTCCAAGGTCACAAGACCATGCAGAAGAGGCTCTAATATTTTATCATAGCCAAACTCTTTGACATGGCTACTTTTGCACAACAATGCCAGGTAGTCTGACGACAAGGCTGAGTTACTACCATGAGGTGAATTCCCTATAACCCAGTAAATAGCACAAAGCTTGTGTTTCTTGCGTGATGTTCATACAAGCGCACGGAGATTCTTAAATCTTTTCCTGAAAGAAACAGATTGTTCTTGTAGTGTTCACCATCCTGAAATGAACAATAGAGCTCCTGACTTACATTAGAGGCTGCATGACTATCATCATCCTTATCAGTTATATTCTTACGGGCTAGCAGCCGTGGTAGAGACTTGAGTAAGGGAACATATATTCATAGGTTTTCTTTGCCCTTGCATCAAGAACATATTCAACTGGTTCAACAACCTTAAAATGCTCCTTGTAGTATTGTTTACGTTTGAATGCTGTAGCTAATGGACCATCCTCTGCAATTGCTTTTACCAAAGGATTATGATTAGAAAAACCAATGCTGAGCTCATCAATTACTAACTGATCAACACTGAGGTCATGCATTTTGAAAACATCAACAGCTACACTGTTTGTTATTGGCACAACAGCAGAGGTGAAAACAAAGTGCAAGTCTTCCCGTAACACATCAACTGCTGAGCTTGGAATATGAGTTAATCATAAAACTTTAGAAGAACAGACGCAAATTTATGATTAATGGTATCTTCCAGATTCTCATTTTTGTTTGTTTCAATTAATTGGTCAGAATCTAAATCAGGACCTGTTTCTGCATCATCAGTGCAAAATTCCTCAGGTGATAATCCTCATTTACATTTCTGTTTGTCACTACTCCAACTTTTAAGTCATTCACTGTGCAAGTTTTGGGCTTCATGTTTCTATGGGATTTGAAAGAAGCATATATATTTGATTGATATGAACAATTCTGGCACATGCATGTGACAGTCTCAAAACGCTTCAAGTGGGTGTAAATATGGGCAAAGTAGTCTCTATTTGATCATATAGCACTTCTGGGACACAAAAAGCATGTATATACTTCTAAATCTGTATTTTTGTTGAAACATGATATTTACTTAAGTGAGTCTTCAGAGCATTCCACATTTTGAATGAGCATGGACATTAATAATATGTGCATGGATACGGGTGTCTCTGTCCAAAATGGCCATGTGCCAACTTATACTCAGTAGCTCGTACCTTTTAGAACACTACTATCATCTCCAAATAACCTGAAGAAATAAAGAAAAGAGTAATTAATAACATTTCAATGTATTTGCTTTTTTTTTTATTACTGATGAAACTGTTCCACTGTGTCCAAACACACTGAGAACCACTGTTCTATATCTAAAGCAATTTATTAACCTGGGTGTTTAACATGCTAAATCAAAATGGAGTCCGAGCAATCTAAAGAACCAGGAGCGTATTTACACCTGGCTACTGTTTACTTTTGAACAAAGCGATGATCCAAAAACTGAAATTATGATCAAGCAGCATACAAGTTAAAAATTTAACAACATCCACACCAAGGGCGGAACAAGTCAGAGACGGGCCCGGGGGTGGGGTTACATCAACAAGCCTTCACTGCAGGGGGCGCTATAAACAACCCCCTCCCAGTCACGCGTCCGTATATACACAGATACTGTATACATATATGTGTGTGTGTGTTAGATTTAGATAACTCACTGACACACCTGAGGTTGGTTATCCTTTAAAGGTAATTTGTGCCACCCAACTGAACATCTGATTGAAGAAATCACAACTGCTGCTCACAGAGCATCCAAGTGGACTTCCAATATATAAAAGAAATAATAATAGTCCTTTTCTAGAATACTGTTAAAACATATACTTGTACATAGTCAACGTAAAATTCAAAGGAACTTTAGATCAGACAAGTGGAATTGTATATTTAAAGACAACATTTTCTCAAATAGAATTCTGTTTTGTCGGTTTATTGAAGTATCCTCACACTGTCTTTTCCACCAAGCAAACATCAAACACTTAAAAACGATGGTGTAACCCTTGCTGGTCCAATGTAAAGGTTGAAAGCAAATGCAAAAATCATGAAAATTATAATAATCTGCTAAAATTTCATTTTTGGTGTTCTGCTTATGGCGTAGTAAATGATACTAGAAATCAGAGTTTCCTGAATAGGAAGTGTGATATAATGATCCTCCAGAAAGCCTCTGGTGAGCAGCCGATCGTGGAGAGTTTATTGTCTCTAAGACCTATTGAACCGCACAGCTACAATAAAATGTACGGTATTTCACAGAGGCTAATTAGCTCAAAATGCATTCTGTTTTAAGAGCTCCCTTAAGTACTATTCAAACCCATTTTCCCCTACCAGAGCGAGTGGTAAGCCCAGTCATTAGGCCAGGCCTGTGTGCCATTGGTTTCAAATGGAACAATCGACAGGGGGGCCTCGTTGGGCTAATTCCGCGGCATTATCAGAATTGTTTTCACAACACTGATCAGATTATAGCTCAGCGGGGGCCTCTTACAGCACCATACACACAAGCTGGTCCCCTGGGCAGAGTTTGTATTTACTTGTCTAGTGAAGGAAACTGTAGAAGTCCACCATTTCCATAAATCTGACGGCAAGGTTCCTATAATCTCTGATACTGTCATGTATGCATAGCAACTAATTCATCAATGATTTAATGGGTTTTTTCTCTTTAAAAGTGCACTTTAACACAAAAATTCATTGTAGTTCAATAGTGCAACATCCAAGGACTTTTTCCTGGCCCTTTACCTTGGCGCTGCAAACGCTTAGTCCAGTCTCATCCAGTTTTGGTTCTCTGACCACTGTATATAACATACAGTCACCCAACAGTCATTAGTGAATTACTGGGAAAAAAAATAAGCATGAGTCTTCTTTGTTTTTGTTTTTTTTAACCACATGTATGCTGGTATTGGCAGAGTAAAATCCAATTGGTTGTGACATTTTTGACCATAGAATCCAGCTTGGTCCGGGTTCCAGATTTTACTGTTATGTTCAAATACAGGGGCCCACATTCAAAAAGAGGTCTGGACAATGACTCACTGATTCCAGGGTAACTGACGGTTTTCTGTTTTTGTTTTTGCTCTTGTCAGTGTATGTGTGTGTATGCGTGTGTGTCATAACTGAGATTTGATTGGTGCTTAGCCCTCCTGCCAGTTGTGGTTGGTGGATGGATTTGTGGCAAGAGGTGCAGCGGCTGATGGCTCAGAAGCTCACAGGCAGAGGTATCATCGTCCTCCTCAGCTTCTCTAGACGGCGTCCCAGACCCCCTTTACCGATGAGATGTACTTATGTGATTATTTTTGTCGTAAGCGCAAGTTGCTATTTCCATTCACTTCCTTTTCTCCTGTTTTACATTTCTGTTTAAATGTTTTGCTCTGTAGCTTAGTTTTTGACATAGTTTTTGGATACCTTGTTAATTATTTTGGCCTTGACCTACCCAAAAGACATCTTTATTTGGCAGGGTTTTTGTATGTGTGATCCTTGTTGTTTGTTTTTTGGGGGTCAAAATTTAGACTTGGGACTTGTAAAGTATGCCATGCCAAGGTCCCCACGTTAGGTAAAACCAAGTTGGCTCAAACTATTTGCATTTTTGGCAACCTTTTGTAATTTATAGCAAAAATTTGCACAGAAAGTGGGGTTGGAGCTTCTACAGAAACTTCCAAATGTGGTTTACTGTCACTTGCAGTCAGACTGCCAGATGGTGCTTTTTCTCTTTCACAGATCTCGTTCAGACAGCAGACAGGCAGCTCCATGTCAACGTGTGCGAGTCACATCTCCCTATTCATTTTCAGAAGAAAAAAAACCTCTATTATTGAGTGCATGTCTGTCTCCCTGATGTCTGTGGTCATGATACCCCGTCAATAGACCAGTGTTGTCGAAAATCACCAGCCCCCTCCTGGGCTCCCTGCAGTTTGCCTACTGGGCAAATTGGTCAGTGGATGATACACTTAACATGGAACAGCACTACATCCTGCAGCATCTGCACACCCCGGGGACAAATTATTGATCCAGGCTGTGGACTTTAGTTCAGTTTTCCATGCAGTCACTCCAAACTCCAAATATAGGCACGCCTAGCCCATTTTTGGGGGTCCTGAAGCTCTGCTAAATTTCGTCCCTGCACTCATAAAAATAAGAAAAGAAAAATCTTGTTTTTTGGGTTTTTCTGTTATGACAAATATGTTTGGAAACTCCTCACTCATCTCTGCCTCATGCACATTCCACATTCTGTCATTGTAAAGTGGGGTAGTGAAGGTTGGATTTTATTTGGTTAGCGTTTGCCTCTCACAGCAAGAAGGCCATGGGTTGATTCCCCGGACCTGGGGCTTTTCTGTGTGAATTTCGCATTTTCTCCCTGTATCTGCATGGATTCTCTCTGGGTACTCTGGCTTCTTTCTACAATGCAAAGACGTGCACAAGACATGAATTGGGAACCTTAAAAATTGGCTGTGAACGTGTTTATCGTTGTGTTAAGTTCAATAAACTTGCGTCTTGTCCATGGCCTAACACTGCTTTCTCCCGAAGGCAGCAAACTCCAGCACCTCCCTGCGACCCAGAGTACAGGACAAACCGTGATGGAGGATTGTTGCAGGAAATTTTTTGATTGATTGAAGAAATAATACAGAACACTAACACTATTACCTAAAACACTTTTAAACTTTTGTAAAGCAATGGACGATGTTTTTTCATTTTTATATTAGCTCAGCTTAGCTCTCAGGCTTCACTGTCATAACCTCCAGCCATGGAAACGACCACCTCCAAAAATAATCTGGCTCTATTTGACCCAATGGATTGAATTAATGCTTGTTAAAAATGACCTTCCATTTCTTTGTCAAGTTTCATTTGTGTGTCGTTTTTAGGGGTTTCTGAGTACAAAGCTGGGCACAACATTAATGAAGCCAGTCCTTGCACATTTGTGTATTCCGGTGGCTGCTAGTGTGCTGGGGGAAAGTGTGAAAGACAGTCCCAGCCGAGTTGTTGTTGTAATTTGACACCTTCTTCGCATTGTCACTACTCTGATGAGTTTCATCCTGAGTCTGAACTGAGAAACTGAGACACAGCGGATGGAAAATTAGACGACACAATATTCTCGGCTAATGTCACACTTTAATTGAAAATCTAGATGCGAGGAGAACTGTATTGTGAGTTTCGACAAAATGTGGTAGTGTTCCATTAAAATCCTTGTTAAGACACTGGGGTCAGTGACATATCCTGGCAGCCACTACAGTGTTGTTGTTTTAATGTGATATAGCATATACTGTGAAGTGTGTAGCATCGGAAACAACTCCATCAGTGCAAAACGAGATGCTCTCTTGGCCTCACCTCCACTTTACTGTTTATGCGACGGCTCTGCAAGATTTGTCATTAAAAAGTCAACGTTCAAAATGCAAATCTATATAAAAACACATCAATGACCCAAAACCCAAAAACCTAAACAAGAGGGTGTTCTTTTTGAATCCTAGGTTGCTGTCGATGTTGACTGTTGATTAGAACAAAGTCTACTGATCAAATATTGTTGATGGAGGTGACAAAGAGGGCAGGCAATGAAAACCCAGGTAGGACAATCTGATGCTCATTTACTCTATCAACACTTGTCTCAAGGTTACTTGTTATATAATAGTAACAAGACAATGTGAAACAATACATTAAACACTGAAAGGAAACTACATGGCTGAATCTATAATTACAGTCAATTTGAATGATCTAAAGTTATGTTTATTCCAATGTGGCATATTGTTTTGGTTCTGCTGCTGTTTTTTGTGTGTTGTTGTAGATCTTTGGTGATGCGTGCCTGTGCTTTTCCCCTCTCTACCTACTTTTTAATCACTCCCATAAGCTTCTCATGTATATAAATTCCCTGTTAATAAGGGGTAGAAGCCGAAGCTTTATGACCTCACTGGAGCAAATGCAATAAGAAGAAATTATAATGCCGTTCATCACCCAGTAGCTGTCCTCATATTGATGTTACACTGTTTAACAACCTCTCGCCAAAAGCTTTCCAGGGGGGAAACGTGATCTCGCAGAAAAAGGAAAAGTCCTACATGTGAATTGAGAAGCACATCCAGTAGCTCCTCGCAGTTAAATTTTTCTGATTAATCTCAGTAACCATTAGAATGGGACTGCTGCAGCTACATTAGTGTGCCATTGTCGTTTGGCCCATCATTTAGCAAACAGTTGGGGTTTGTGTGTTAACTTTGGATAACCGCCGGATTTGTGATCACAAACTTCAACTTTTTTGCACGTTCTTTACTGTCTGAATATACATTGGTCTTAGGGCGTATTCACACCTGCCCTGTTTGGTTCGGACTAAACCAAAAAAGTTCCTGGTGCGGACCTTTTGGGCTGGTGTGAATACAAACCAGCGAACTCTGGTGCAGAGCAAGCAGCCGGTCCGAGACCTCACCGGAGAGGTGGTCTGGGTTCGCTTCCAAACGAACCATGGTGCGGTTCCGTTGATGTGTGAAAGCGACCACACTGTGGTTCGAACCAGCTCTGAAATTACACACCTTTTTTACACGTAACAGGCTTCCGTAGCCACAGCCATTATGGGAAATATTGTTTTGGTGAGCATAGTAGAAAGTTTAGTAGTATGTCGTCAGACCGTCAGGCTAACATGAGTCATGGTTCAACGTGGAGCAATGAGGAGACGGTTCTTGCAAAACGTCTTCGATGTTGCGAAATGGTAAGCATCTCCTCATAAAATTGACGTTGCATCAAAAGCCTCTGATGCTCCAAATTTCCTGCAAATGCTCGTAACTGTCTGAAGACAAATCATTATTAGCACAACGAGTGCAGCACGCTGGAGCTCCATGATTGTTTACTTTCCGTATTTTACCATGTTACCCCGCCCCAGACCGTTTTGTCCAATGATTGAACAATCTTTGCACACATGTGGGCTTGTTCTGGGACTCGTGAGAAAATTGCAATGTGAAAAGGAACCGCACCAAACCAAAAAAGATACATTGTATTTTGGTCCGGACCAAAGACAGCGAATGAAAGGACTTTCCTGGTGTGAATATGCCCTTAAAGAGTTTTTGGACACCTGATGCACTTGCAATGTACTGTATTGTGCTCAGAATCGGCCTTAAGTCTCCAAGTGCAGTTCAATGTAGTGCAGTTACCAATATTTACCCACATGCTGCACGCGTACTGTCCAGCTGAGAACTGGATGTTTCAGCAAGATGACGTCCCTTGCAACACATCCAGAGTACAAGACCTACAATGATTGTGTTTCCTTATTTTGTCTTATAAACAATAACACCGGCACATTGACAGGAATGTAAATGAATGTGCATTGTCACAACCAAATAAATTCAATTTCTTGCAGCCAAACCTTTTGAAAAACCTCCAAAAAGTCTTTGGCAAACACATCATGACAGTAATTGGGATTAAATAAAATTTTATGGGTGTCCAAATTCTTTTTTTCTACTACTGTTCATATAAAGCATGTCCCATCCTCCACACAGACATTGTAATATTTGACCAAAATGATCAGTAGCGCATCTCAGTGAGTTGAAAATGTGCATTTTTACACCTAGTCCTCTGCAGTGCAGCCTGAGCTCCATCTATTGTGAGTCAGTATTCCCTGCAACACCTCTTGAGGCTCTCCTGCTTTATATGAGCGTCTCCGCACCTTGGGCGCTCTGTCTTTCTAGTGTCTCCTCCAGACAGCTGCTTTGCATGCTCAGCGACAGCCGATCGATATTCCGCCCCGTGTGTCTGGCGAGGCAGGCATCACCGCTGAAATAACAACTGCCCGGCCTGTTTGTATAGAGCAGTCTCTCAACTCGTCCGGGCCACTCAGGAAGCTCAATGCAGAACAATCATTTACGACAACACGGCCAGCGGAGAGCGGCGGCGGCGGCGTGCTTGAGAGACGAGATGTTTGACTGATGTCCATGTGGCCTTTTATAGAACAAGAGGGCCACGTTAAAAGGCAATGATTGATGTTTGGCACACCGTTCTTTATGATACAAGGAAAATGGTACATCTTGCAGCTGGGAACGAGACGCGGCGAGAACCCCCTGGGGGATGGAGGAGAGCCCGCTGGGGAAGACGTCAGTGTTCCAGCATTTATTCCGATAATACAACAACATACTCCTGATAATACAGCCCAGATGCCAGAGCTCCAAAACGCAGGTGCTCAGTGGGCTAGTGTTAATTGCTGCTAATTGGTGTAGCGACACATCAAGGCATATGTGCTCTGTGTGTATTATGGCGAGTACAGAGGGGATTGTCAAGTGTTTCAGTGTGAAGGCTCCATTTGATTATCAAGGAACGCCGTGTTCTGTCCTGGCAGACAAAGGAACAGAGCTGCGCTGGGGCTCTTTGTTTCATTCAGAGAAACCCAGAGAGTTAAAAGAACACAAAAAACATGTTTTTTGGGGTTTTTTTCCCTCACCTGTTTCCCTCACCTGTTGTATCACCTATTGTCTGTCTGTGTGATTGGATTCTAAAATGAGTGATTTGGTGGTAGTTAGGATTATATTTTCGAAGAGAACCAAAAAAGAGCTGATTATCAATGAGTTTAGATAAATTTCATTTCTAGCTAGAAAACTCAAAAGAAAAGGAGATGAAACAGAACATTTTTCTTTACGACACTACAATTCTAAAAGGTCATCCTTGAAAGGAGACCTGGTGTGTTCCAAATTGCAATACTTCTCTGTTCTGTTTGGTTTTACCAAAGGAGATGTAAGCTACCTGTGTTATGTTTCAACATTATTTTGCATTATGAAGTAAACATGCAACATGTTGAATTCTGATTGATATGTATCTTGTAGCTTTTCGAGCAATTACTAGCAATAGCTAGCTTGCCCATATGTACGTTCGCTGGTTTGTTAACGATACCAGATCTTTTCAAACCATTTGACTGTCTTAAAAATAAGGCTTTACACTGGCCTACATTAAAACTAAATGAACAAAACAAAAAAAATGAAATCCTAGAAAACACAGTCATGTCATTAATTCCATGTATTTATAATTGGATATATTGTCACATTGTGATGATTATGTGACTTTATAACAAATATTTCTTTATTGCTCACACTGTAACCAGGTTTGAAATGGCACTGAAACCTACTCAGTATTAGTCGCTTGGTAGTGCAGTGAAACTGGCCCATTTATTAGTAAAACACAGTCTTTTACATACAACATTGCAGTTTAATGCAGAACATGCAACCTTTTCTGACAGGCACTACCACTGGAACCACTGGAAGGTGTTGGTACTACATCCTCCCTTCTCTGGGAGAATGGAATAGAATGGAAAATTTGAATGGAATAGGAAAAGTCGTTTTAACAATTTCTATAGTATAAGAATTTTAGCAACTTTGTGCAAACAATTCAATTGAAAAATGCCTCAAATCAACTTCTTGTCATTAACAGACAATAAAGGGATGAATATTTTCACAGATGCTACAAATCCAAAGTCTTGGCCAAAGTCGTAAAGTCTTGGTTCAAGTCTTATGTCTTGTTTTAATCTTGATGTCACGCTATTGTTCGTGGCTCGCATCATTCCCCCAACGCAACCCCCTCCCCGTTTGCACGGCTGCAGGAGCAGGAGCCTGGCTGCGGAACACAACTTCCCTTTAAGTGCTTGGAGGGGTCTGGGAGACGGAGGGAAGCAACAGCGCTGGAGGAGTAGAAGAGGAGAGGCTAGAGGATGAGATAGAGAAGTGGGAGGAGAAGGAAGAGGGGGGAGCCGGACAAGATGAAAGAAACAGCTGTATACAAATGACAGGCTTCCATACCCCCACAACGCCGCTTCCATGCCCCCCCAACACCCCCCACCTGCAGTGATGTTGCCCTGTGCGGTCATCGAACAGCTTCAAAGAGGCAGGCGAGGCGAGGCGAAGGCCGAATCCTCAAAGAGACTGCCTCCCTCTCCTCCTCCGCTAACACCACGGCCTCCGAGACGCCAGCACAATCTGCCTCGTCCACGCTGTGCACACTCCTCAATCCCCCCGCCAAGAGTGAGAAGAAGAAATAGGGTAAGAGGCGGAGGGTGTGTGTGTGTGTGTGCGCGTGTGCGTGTGCGTGCTCGCCTGTGCGTGTGTGGTTTGACTCTATCGCAGCCTCAGAACTGACAAGCTCTGTTGTGAGGTAAGACCAGGGAGTTTATGTAGGCTCTTCATTTAACCCTTTTACTTCCCATATATATATATATATGTACTGTATATAACCTATAAAACCTCATACAAGGCATTAATAAAACTATATCATCAATGCTATAGCTAAACTATATAATTAATAGGACATGTGTGATGTTAAAGGATTAAGTCATCTGAAATAATAAAATATTCCCCAACTAGTTTTAAGCATTTCATGCTTTTTATTTGATTCCCAAAAATTACATTTGAGCATTAACTTTATTTTGAAATAGCATAAACTATGTTTTTAGAAATAGCTATTGCTCACATGCTTGTTTTGGCTAAAACGACTTCACAATGATTTTTGCTGTCAGCTTTCTTTTTTTTAACTTAAGTTAGATAGAAAAGAATTAGAGTATTCAAAATGCTGCAGTGTACCCAAGAATCTGTATGATGGCAGAACCTGAAGTGGCTGTAAGAATGTCCTGGGATCTTCAGAGGTTGTAATTGTCTCTTTCAGCTTTAATTTGCGAGATGGAATTATCAGGGTTTTTTTAATGCATGCCGTAGTGGAAAAAAAGTTTTTGGACTGCTAGAAAATGTTACCTAAATTCAAATATTATCATTAAACATATGCTGAAAAATATTTATTGTGTATCAAACGGTGTGGCTGCATCTGGCAAAAAAAGAAATGCAAGTGATTTTTTTATTTTTGTTTAATGTTAGCGAGAGAAAAAATAACAACTTAACACCCTCACAACTTAATAAGCCAGTTACATTCTAGTATCATGAAACACCCAGTTTTGACCTGGATGAACCAATGCACGTAGAGAATGTTGTGGGTGTCTGTACCAAAAGAATTGGAACTTTGATAACAAGATTGATGATTGAAGATGATTGAAGCAATACATCACAAATGCACAGGGTGTCCAGAAACACTTTTTCCCACCACTGCACAATATATACATTATTTTGTGGAAAAAAACAAGTCCTCGTATGTAATCACCTTTCAGAGTACAAATGAGTTTCACACAATTAATTGTTGTCAAAGCTGTCAGGGCCAGACTTGCAAAATAACGCTGTTAATTCAGTGCTGTTACGTTGTGTTCAGGGCTAGAACCTGAGCATGTGTGACGGACTGATTGAGAACAAATGCCAATTTGGCTGTGAAACACACCGACCTGAAATGGGACAACCCCCCAACTCCTTTCACTCAGCCTAACCATCTTGATCGGAAATGACAGCGTCTGGGTGGAGGCCAGGTGCCTTTTTTGAGCGCAGACTCAATGATGGATACAGACACGTCATACCGGTGCAGACTGTGGTGGAGTAACCAATGAAAACCATTTGGTCCGTTGTCATTTTTTGGGTGTGTTTCAGGGCATCCTATCACAATCCTATCCCCCTCTTTTTTTTCCACACCACCTGAACCTCCTCGGCCCGGATGACGGACAAGGAGGTATTTTGATTTGGGGGGATGCCATCATCAGGAGAGGAGAGGGAGGGCAGGACGAGCCCCAGCCACCACCTTCAAACGGCTGCATCAAGCGAGCGGGCAGGCGGGCGAGCGCACGCTGTACACACAAGTTGCATTGCGTGCACATGAACACCAAACCTCCTTTCTACTTTTCTCCCTTTATTGGTCAGCTCTGGTAAATAAGGCCGGGGTGTGTGAGAATCTCATTACAGCAACACAAAGCAGAATTTCCTCTGAGGATTGAGGGGGGTGATGCCGTGCGTGTGTGTGAACGAGAGAGTGTCTGTGTGTGTGTGTGTGTGTGTGTGTGTGAGAGAGAGAGAGAGAGAGAGAGAGAGAGAGAGAAAGTAGGAAAGAGAGGATAGAAATGGAAGGAGTGAGACGGTGCTTGTGTATGCAAAAGTGTGCACGTGCGGGTACGGTCATCGCAGACTATATATATATAAATGTATGTGCGAGTGCGCGCATGTGCGAGAGTGTGTGTGTGTGTGTGTGTGAGTTCAATCAGTAGCAGGCTGATGGGGAGGGAGAGTAAAGCAGCTGGGGCCTCCTGCCCAGGCCTTCAATTTCCCTTCCAGTCCAGTCACTGGAGTGTGTAATTACTATGGGGCCGGCCTGGGGGCTGGCATGGAAGTGCACACGCGCACACACGCACATACACACACACACACACACAAACACCATCCCTCAGTACCCACCCTACCGCAACTACTACCACCCCCCGAGTCACACACCTCCCACTAATAGCCCCCACACACCCATGATCTCAACGCTCACACACACGTGTGTAGACCTAGCCACGCGCACCCACACACGCACCCACACACTTGCACACACACACACACACGCTGTTAAGAAATGTGTCCGCCTCCCTCCCCTAGCCTGTAGTTCATCCTGATGCCCCATGTTGCCCCGGGGTGGCTGAGCATCTATGATCCGCAACCGAGAGCACACTATGAAATCCCTCTCAGCTCTCACTTCACAGGCACGCCGGAAAGGAGAGTATCCGCTCCTCCGCCACGCCGCCAACTACAAGATTTTTGTATTACTCTGCGGCATGGTGTTTTCTTCTTGTGCTTTGCTGGGCAGGTCAGCCCTGCTTTGGCACAGGGCTGTTTTTTTTTTTTATTTCATATATTTGTTTGTTGTGTTTTTGTTTGAGATTTTAGCACGGATGTCTTCAAAAAAGAAACAAAAAATAAAAGCAAATCCAGTCTCAAGATTGAAGCTCAGAAACGGTCACCTTGAACCCATTTGCACCTGCATGCCAACTGCACGACTCGGGTGGATTAACAATCCTGTGGACAGTGCGGACTTAAGAATTCCAAGTACAGCTATGCAAAAGTCCTGCTTCACTCGGATTGCATATCGCTAATATTATTAATAAATATACTTCAAAACTTTGCAATTAGGTTTCAGTGGGGGAAAAAGAAGAAATGTACACACACTTGTTTAGATTTTAAGCCTGAGACCTTGTTGATCCATCATGGAATGTCTGTTTTGATTTTATCTAGTCAAAATCTGACTGGACCAACAGGTTTTTAGTAGAAATGAGCCATTTCCAACTGTTTCTAGATCAGGTTAAAAAAAGGTTAAGAAAAAAAAAAAGAAAAGAAAAAAGAGAAATCCCCTAAAATATGCATATATTACTGTTTGTTTGTTTTTTTAATTGCTAACAGCCTTTACAGCAGATATTTATTTTTTAAAACTCTTCACACCGTCTGTATCATTGACATTATCAACTCCTCCTTCCTCCTTTTGTGTATGCATCGTCACAGGACTTTTAGAATCCCTGATCCAACCCTTGACAGGCTTCAGGAGAAATATCTCCACACCGTGCATGCAAGAGCAAGTGGTCATAAACCTTTCACCTCCACAACAGAGAAAAAGGAGGAAACAGTGTAGAAACAAGAAAAGGTTGAACATCCTGAGTTGTGCAGCAAACCAGTGAGTGACGATGTTCACGTGAAGAGCAGACTGATTGATCACGATTAAGAGTTCACATGCACAGCTGTTATGCAAATCAACATATTCTGAATAGGCCAATAACATGCATTAAAAAAAGAGAAATCAGCTATTTTTCTTTTTGTTTTTTTCTTCATTTACATTAAATGATTGTTTGAATGGGCAAAAAAAGAGAAAGACAAACAACTTGTTTTGTTATTCCAGAACCAGCAAAAACAACAACCACAAAAAAAAACAAAGTGCAAGAATATATAAGAAATATATATGTAAATGGAAGTAACAACGACAATAACAACACTGTAAAAGTTTCTTGCGCAACCAATCATTGTAAAATTGTAATCAAATAATTATTTTAGATTGATTTTAAGTTGATTAATCAATTAATCATTTTAATTCTAATTTCAGGTGTCAAAAACATTACTGGCAGGTGTAAACCAAAGCATACATTGCACAATAACACTGCCATTCTCCATTTAACATAATGCAGTAGCTGTCCACTTCAGTTATAGTTCTGTGGCAGTGTTTTACATGCAAATATAACTGCAACTGTGTTAATATTGGAACACTGATGTGCATCTAAACATAGTGTTTCGTGTCATTAGACCTTTTGCCCATGCTGACACAAGTTTTCTGAGTTTTTTCATCCTGTTAAACACATTTTAAATACAACATCAGCTGCTAAAACACAATGAAACAAAGCTTTACAAAGGTGATGCACTTGTTGCGTTGTGACAAGCAGAAAATTAAATCTTCTTTTAGTGACCACAAATGACTTTTAATTGATTACACTTGTTGCCAGTGCTGTCAAGAAACCCAATGTAGGCAGACAGAGAGAAACAATCAGAGTGTGTGAAAAGTGGTCGGATAGGAACGGGAAGAGAGTCAAATCAGGCAAGAGAAAGAGAAGTAAATCCTGTGACAGTCTGTGTCCATGTCAGTGGGATGACAACAAGGACAGCAGCACAAAGAGTCAGACCAAGATCAGCAGGTTCACTCTGGAGCTCTCAGAGCAGGCGATTGCTTTGCATCATCACATGATTGACATGCACGCACATATACAAATCCAGCAGACGGCCAAATACTTTCTACCTGGGAGGTGTCTGTTATTTTGTTCCCAAAATATGTTCTGCAACTGGACAACCGCAAACACAACTGCTCAACAAAGTTATTTTTGCAGCAAAAATGTTTGCAAGTGCCAATGGACAACATCCAATAAAACCGTTGCATGATTGTGCAACAATGCAACTGATTGAAGAGTCAGGTGATTTTGAAAGACTACATAAAGAAACCATTGGGGAGAACTGTGTCTTGGCAATGGATGCGTACGTCTCTAATCCGTGACGCAACACATGACTGCGGATTCTGTCAGAGACCACAGCTCATGGTTGTCCTCTCCTTCACTCCCTGACACCTTTTTCCCCACCAACCTGTCTGCAACCTGCACCCAACACAGGTGACCTTGATGGGTTTCCAGCGTTATATCATTTTATTGACTGTATTGTGTTCGTTCCTGTAGATCCTATTCATCTGTGTGGCTGCAGCTAATATTCACAGCTGTTCACACTATTCTGCTCTAGTTATGTTTTCTGTTGTGAAACGCACTGAGCAAAGTGTATTTTCCAGTGTGGTCATTGAACCCGTTCGCTGCCTCTCGCTGTATTTGGCCAAATGTTATGACGTGCATGCGGAATAAACAAGCTGCCGTCTTTCAAACGGCACATTTTAAGGACTGACCACGACTGAGGCTCCCTCAGTTGTTTCTCCGCTTGCCAACGTGAAGCTGCAGTTATTAAATCCGCAGGTGGGATGTGTGCACTTGTTTCAGCGCACTGAAAACAACAGGCCGACTTGAGAGAAGCTCATTTAATGGGACACACACTTACAACGTGCGCCTGACAGTCTAACAGAGACGCAGTGTGTTGTTTCATTTCTTTCCCTTGCACCTTGGGTTTATCCCGTCTGTGTGTGTGTGCGCGCGCGTGTGCGTGCGTGCGTGCGTGTGTGTGTGTGTGTCGCCCTTGTCCTTCTCTGAGCAGCAGACACTGACACGCGCGACACACACGCAGACACACACACACACACACACACACACTCACTAGTGGGCTCTGGGACGGGCAGACAATTAAACAGGTCAGCATGGGGTAACCTCGGTTGGCCTGCGGGGGGCGGTAGACACGCTGCTGGAGGTAGCAGGACAGGCGAGAACAGCAACACCTCTGGTGGACATGCTCTCTCTGTTTCACAGACAGACACTGAGGACACGCTCTCTCTCTCTCTCTCTCTCTCTCTCACACACACACACACACACACACACACACACACACACCAAATAGACACGTATCCACGCATGCATCTAGTCAGCTGGACAGAATGATGATTAAGAAGTTAGAGGGTTGAAGATGATGGCTACTACTGCACTGACCTCAACACTGAATCTCCAAGAAGATATTGAGAGTATTTTATTGTGCTATTTGATTTTTATCAGAAGCCACCCTACAGACATAAAAAATGAAGAAAAAATAGACAAACTTAAATTATCTTTTCATGATTCTGCTCTTTGTACTCATGTATTTTGTACTTCCTTTTTGTGAATTTTGAGCCATGCATGCACCCTTTATCCTTTCCTCTGGGCATGCAGTCTACTTTCCCTTTCTTACAACAATTAAGGAAACAGGTGTCTGACAGTGTCTGAACTTCGGCTGTAGCTCCTCTGTCATAGAAGCAGATTAAAGCTCCTCTCCATGTTTGCATGGTAACTGATTGCCAAGGCACTGTTACTCTTGTTTGCTATTGCAGCCCTGGCTGAATTACCTCGATTTTGTACAAAATAGTCAATTAAATTACCTGTGAAAGGCTATTTATTCTAACCCGGGGATACCTTTTTTCTCTTTTTCTCTCTCTCGTAGATCTTTTTTTGTAAGAAAAGGCAGGAGAAGAGAAGAAACTGGCAGAAGAACAAAGGGGCAGGACTTGGTTGGAAAGCCAAAGGGCTGGAGTCACACTGCCATCATGTGGACAGAGGCGAGCACTGCAGGATGCCAAACGAGACGCGTTCATGCTACATGAGGTCTCTTTGCTTACTGTCAACTACTTTTTTCTTTTAATTTAAATAACGTAAACATTACTTTTTAAATTAATATTCCTTTGATCTAACGTCAAATATGACATGTGATTAATGTTAACTTCAAATTATGGCTTCATTCGTAGTGAAATACACAATTAACCCCTCACGATACATTTCGTGACATTGTCAGAGAGATTTGACTGACAATAGACTTTTTATTTCCAATGAGTTTTTTTTTCTCAAACAAAGATTCACAAAATTAAAATGTCTCTGAAAATTTTAAGTCCACATTTGAAGTACAATATATTGTCAAACTGAACAGAGAAACAACATAAATATACATATGTTCAATCTGAAATAAGTGTAGCCAACATTTGTCATAAAAATGTGTAAGTCTGTCATTAAAAACATCTAAAACTATTTCCCTTGGACACTTTTTGAACACAGCAATCACAAAAGAATTTAAAAGCCTAAAAAAAAAAATGCACGTAAAGCAATATGTAAAACTGGAAATAATAATAATAATAATAATAATGATAATAATAATGATAAAAAAAATGAACAGTTACGTTCAAGGGAAATCTCATTCTTGATGTGTCTCTTTTGTAGATTTGTAGTGCTGTAATCCTGTTTCCAGTTGCTGGTGCAAAAATCTATATTTAAATCTAATATAATGAGAGGCAAAAAATAACACAAAAGGTTTCAACAGACAGAAACACTGTTTAATATATTCTTATTATATTTTTTCACTATATTTAAATGATTGCCTCCAGACACAAACAAAAAATGAATCCATCCTCAATTCTTCTCAAGACCAACAAAAAAAATCCACAAAAATCCAAATGCTTCACATTTTTCACTGTGTTTTTTTAAACTGTGAAACACAATATAACTTTGTCCTCAAAAACACAATCTTCACTGGTGCCTTTGCTGCTCCTTGTATTATAAAATGCACAAGACATTTTTTCCTACTGAGAAAAGATCCCCACATGTGCATTACATGTTTATTCAAGGTGCAAATGGGGTATAAAAGACAATGCAACACAATGATGCTGGTGAGCACAGCTCAACAGGAGGGAGATTTATCTTCTGGCATATGGAGCCAAACACCAGCTGACATCCAAATGAAAACAAATAGACAGAAAACACAATGCAGCAGCAAAGGCTGTGCACGTGCGCATGCGTACGCGGCTGTCTCGTTAAATGAGGCATGCTGTGATACACTGTTGCGGAATGTGTATGACAGTAAGACAGAGAGAATAATTGTGACTGCGAGATAGAGCAAATGATGTGTTGGAGGGAAGTAAACAATGCCGCTTCCTGTGATAGACTGCAGAACACTTTCCGTCCCATTGACTTTGAATAATTTTTCATATCAAATGAAAAGTAATTACATCACAGCAACTCGTGTTGGATGGTTTTCTTCTGTGTGTGCGTGTGCGCAACACGATGGGCATTTATACTGGTCAGCAATTTCATTTAGTCTGCTGAGTAGAGTCTGACGGGGCCTGCAGAATAAGTAATAAATTATTAGAGCTTTTTGCAGAAATCTAGATATGGTAAATTGTACATTATCAATTTTATATTAATTTACACTTAAAGGGGAAATATGTTAGTGGTGACACCCTGCTCAGATTTATGATTAATCTGTGAGAAAAATTTCCTTTTCTTTACTATTTTTTTTAACGTAATACTGCGTAAAATTCTGTCAAGGGCTCAGATTTCTATTGCAGTGCTCATTCACTCACCCCCCTTTCTCAAGCTTGGTAGTTACATCGGTGGTTTGTATCAAAAAGGATGTCCTCAACAACAACCATGCGGTCTCCATCTATTGGAGGTTACTCTAAATCCATTTGCATCTATACATCTAATGCATCTATAATCTATCTATAATGAATCTATTTAAATCATTTGTGTGCCTAAATTTAAGTCACTGTCACACAAGACGACCAGTTTCATGATGTTTTTTCCCCAACACTGGTAGCATTTGGCTACTTCTGGTCACCTGAAGCTAGTGGCCTAACTAAGCATTAGTCACCTGCTTGAAGGCCCTGCTTCAGCACCCACCCAGCCAGCTAGCTAGCAATAGCCGCCTGCTTGAGCACTTTGTTCGCGTTATATACACACTTTATATTGCAGTCATCTGGCATTCTGAACTATTACTCTTTACGTTGGAATATCTTTCAGCAGCAGAAGTGAAAGCGTGCTAGGCATAGCAACAACCATGGGGGTAACCATAAATATGAAGCATGCCCTCAGGCTGCATTCTCTGAACTGCCTTACAAAACATTGCATGCCAGAGGATGGCTACGTGTGAGCAAGACCCTTGCTAATGTATATATAAAAGATTAGTTCTATCTATCTTTCTTTTACAGTAATTTTGCACTTCCACAAACATTTATTTCTGGGTATTTTAAGCCTTTGTCCTTAAATCATGCCAAATTTTACACACTACACCTTTAAGTTATCAAAGTGCCTTTAAAAAACATTAATATAGATTAAACACTAAAATTAACTGTACTGTTTGGTCACTTATATGTATCACTCATTGCCTTTTGATACCTTTTGACAGCTACATCAAGACATATTACATGATACTGAAGTCTCATGACACTCATAACAACA
This sequence comes from Thamnaconus septentrionalis, assembly GCA_009823395.1. Classification (NCBI taxonomy): domain Eukaryota; kingdom Metazoa; phylum Chordata; class Actinopteri; order Tetraodontiformes; family Monacanthidae; genus Thamnaconus; species Thamnaconus septentrionalis. The sequence goes on along the minus strand of CM020510.1, from coordinate 21,507,982 downwards.
AAGATAATACTAGCACTGATATCTTATTCTGTTGAACTTCTTGACATGATATTCTATTCTATATTCCCGCATATTTTGATCTCATTCTATTTTTGTGCTTTCATGTTCTTAAATATTCATACATTTGGTGCGTCTTCCTTGGTGCAATCTGAATTGTGTTTTGTAACTCTTGTCAGGGCTATGTAATCTCATGTTAATCTCAACTCTGATCTCACATCTAAACTCATGCTGAATATAATGTATGAGATTAATAATCTTTTTATTATCAGGTTAACTTCCTAAATGTTTCATACATCCAGTTCATTGGTATAATTTGATTAAAGATCAAGTAATATCCAAAAGATTTCACTTGATCAAATGTAAACTTACCACAGCTGTGTGTCTTCAGGGAAATATAAAGGGGGTAAAAAGAGGCATACCATGTGATAATAAATAAAACAGGAAAATACTCAATACAAAACAAAACAAGAGGAAAGGAATTTGCTTTGTCAAACACTCACCAGTTTTATTGAGTCATGGATTAATGCTTTACAAAGACACATTACGTTCATGGGCTACCATTTGCTATTAACATCATTTAAATAATTGCCAACAAAAAGTCCGTCTCTCATTCAATTCGATCATTCACAGTGCTATCTTCAACTAGAAGTTGAGCTTTTGTTTGTATTGATGAGAATTAATTATTAATAACTCAAGATTTTTATCGTTACATTAAAAATGTGCATACTTGTGTATGCTTTGCCCACAATGGAAATGTATCTATACATATATAACATTTTGCCAGCTGCAAAACTGGGGAAGTTAAGAAATTTTAGTGAACCTTCGCGGAAAAAAAAGTACATTGTGATTATGATTTTTAATTTCAACACAGAGAATGAAAACCCACCACGTCAATTTCGCCGACGGCAACATAAAACGTGTCATAATGGGGACGCAGATGGATTGTTTTGATTTTTTTTTAATGCGTTTCAATAACCCGTGACGCATGCTAAGCCCCGCCCTTTCATTTGACCCATTGGCTTAACGAAAACCTTGCTGCGCTGCAATTGGCTCCTTATTACACAACAGAGTTCCGCAATTCTTGCCTGTGTTTTGATGTTTTTGGTATAGCGCGGCTTGGAAGACATTCCGACTAAAAGGAACTGACACTGGTTACATTTTACAGCACGGTTTGTAACAGTCAACATTACCGCTGAAAACGGTGTCGCGCCCAGATACTAGCCATTTATATCTCATTGTAAGGCTTCACTAAAGGCATTTTGGGTAGTTTTATCAGCTAATGCTAGCGAGCTAAGTTGCTTAGCGTCGTGGTCCTTATCTACTCATGTTTAAAATGTTGCATTGTCCAGATACTGGTTACTACTGTTCCAATTATAAACACCTTTTGTGTCTAGCTGGTGGTATTTCAAGGTAAATGTTACGATAAAGAAGTCGAGCAAAGAAGCCCCTCAGTGTGTTTTGCTTGAAGCTCACACAGCAGAGGCATAGGACCTGCAGCAAAACTACATGCAGCCTCTAGTCTATTCTATTTATGACGTCGTCGTAAACGCTGTTTTCAGATAAATTAAAAGCACACGTCGCACCCCGTGTTTCTCTATGACCTAGAAACCAGCCGAATATATCTGTCAGCAACCTGCATCTGACAGGTGTTTTGACTGGCTCTTTAACTTTGGGAGGCTGCATTAAACCGTTCTGTGTTTCGTTGGGGCTATTGATCATTTTGTTATAGGTATGTCTGCATAAATAAGTTAAAGTAGTTCGTAAAGTGACTAGTTGTTTTATTCAAAACGTGTTTTCATTGTATAGCACCAGGCAGTGTCGCTGTAGGAAATTTAAGCTGACATGGCTGCATACCCCTGGCTCAACTCATCCACTTGTTTACAATCTTCAGCCTAATGTCATTCAGTAGTTATAGTGCAAGTCTGCTTCATCATTCCTGCACGATGCACATTGAAGAGTCACAATGTGTTGGATATTCTTCTGTGTTCATCTCGCGTTCCTCTCAATTAATCAAGAATGAGTTTGTTTTGGTGTTGTGACTGTTGCTGACAGGATAGATGGGTTACGCTGAAATAAGCCACGACTATGATGCAACCACTGGGAGAGTTTCTGCGGCATGTTCGTGGACTGGTTAATAATAGTTGGGCCCAGTTAGGGCTGAATAAATTGGACGTGCAGTTAAGATTATTTAGCCTGTACGAAACAACAAGTACTGCCTGCATCTGGTGGTTTGCACAAATTGTAAAGCAAATATGTAAAGTACACTTTACATGGTAAACACAGTAAATTCAGTTCTGTTCCCTTTCCTTTCTGGATTTTGATTTATTGCTCTGTATCAGTCACTGATGTTGTATTTTGCCTCTAAAAGTGTAAAAGAGAGTTTGGATGATGATGTTCTGAAAACGGTTTGTTTACTTGTTTGAATGTTTAATATTTTCCCCACAAAGTAACTTAAATGTACTTCTCTTTGTTGAAATCGTTGTAAATCTTCAGTCATGTTAGGCTTTTTCTGCTCGCTACAATATAACATGATTGATAGTCAAAATAGATCATCAGAAAATTGTTGTGGCACATCTGTATTTCACCTCCATAATCAGGTAATTTAGTAGCCTCCTTTCATCTGCATGCTGATTTCTCAAAGAAGATCTGACTTGAGATGTTCTCCAGAATGGCACAAACAGGAAGTTGTCACTGTTGTCAGTGTTGTACTTTAACTTAAAAATGTCATTTCACCATCCCAGGATCAAGAGAGGTGAGACACTATGGCGTCAGATTCTCCACGCAGACCTAGTCGCTGTGCTGGAGGGGTTGTGGTCCGAGCGCAGGCTGCCACGTAAGCACTAATCTCATATGTCCTGTGGTGACATACAGTGTGTATATGACTGCACGGCATGTGTGTGTGAAAAGATATCTGTATGTTTGCCCTGATGTGGGCACTACTTAACAATGATGGACAGAATAATGATGGCTGGAGTGAGGCTGTTTGTCCATTTATCAGTTAATGTTTAAGCTGATAATATTTTTGCTGTTACAGTGAGCAGTCGTACATGGAGAGTGTGGTGACCTTCCTGCAGGATGTGGTTCCCCAGGTAATTTCCCTTTTGCATGTATTTTCATTGTGTTCATCTTGGAAAGCTGTTTTTTTTTTTTTTTGCAGCGTTAATGGGCAGGGCACAGAGGAAATGATAAAGCCGCTTGAAATAAATTCTGATTTCAACAACAACCACTGTTGATCAAAGTTCTCCACTGTTTCAATGAAGTCCGAGTAAATTGTTTGTTGCAATCCAGACGTCGAGATTCCACAGAACATGGATGACATGGGCAGTCCCTCAGTGTTTCATCCATGAGAAGATACATGCTTAAATGTTGCATTACATTTTATAAAAGGACAAAAAGCTAGCATTGAATATTTAATCAGACTGTTAAATCTGGCTCTATACCTTTGTAATAATTAGAATTTCAACTGGACCTTAATGGACATGATGTATTTAATAAGCTCTTTATCGTCTTTGGAAAGTTGTATGTATGCAATATGTAGTGATTGCTTCCTCCTCTCTTTGTCTTTCAAACTCAAGGCGTACACCGGGGCCCCTCCCACAGATGAAAAAGAGAAAGTTATTTGGGTTCGATTTGAGAAAGCTGACATTAATGGTAAGTGACAGGAAAGACGGCGGATGCAGTATCTTGCAACAGCCCCGTGCACTCCGATGAAAGAAATAATAATTTCACGAGTAACATTTTATCCGTTCCAGTTCTTTTTCTTTCTTTTTTTTTTCATTTAAAATATCTAAAACAAGTGTGCATCCAAACTTTCACTTCATCAAACTTCATTCGTGTCCTGCCATTAATGTGTGCAGCCTTACTTGCACGTTTGAATTTGTATTAGTGTGTGGATTTTAGAGAAACACTGTCTGTGGTCTTTTGGAATATTTTTCCTTTTTAAATATGTAAATGTTCTTGACCAAAACGGATTAATCTGACACATTATTACTGTTCTCACACCAATCTCTTTCATTTTTCATTGTCACTACAAGGTTTGTTCATTTGGTAAATTTAGAATAGTATAGTAATCTCAAGCTGTGGGACAAATGTGTCAAGATTAAACCTAAAATAATATTCAGAAAAATATTAGAAAATATTATAAAGCATTTTTAAAATATAAAATGTTTCAGGCTTGACAATATTTTGATCTTAAAATTTGCTATTTCAAAGCAATCTGTTGACATTAAATGGAATAAGAAACACAGATGTATGTTTTTTAAATATAAGTAATTTATTTTTTTAAATTTCCCAATAATTAAGCCATTTATATTTATCAAAGGAGCAGACACACTTAGGAAACTTGTGTTACTGCGCTCCGCATATTTAAGGTACCCCAAACCCGAAACTGCTCAAGCTTTATTGATTTTTAGCCTGAAATCACAGGTTGTGAAAGGAGTGAGATAAAGTGGGACATGAAATAAAGAGGATCCTTTTTTAATTGTGTTTTATTGTGTTTTTCAAATGATTAAAAATATGAATTTTCTCTCTAATTTGCTCTTCCTGCAGACACAGCTCGCAATCCAGAGTTAATGGAGATGCACAGCAGTACTACTGACCCACCTCTTTGCCTCATGATCGGCTACACTGATGGGATGCAGATCTGGAGTATATCTGTGAGTCTGATCAGATTGTCTGTCACTTAGTATTTTGCAATGACATTTTCAGCAAGGTAGGATGAAATGAATAGATACGTGTTTGGCCACACGAAAACTATGTATTTTTTTTTATGAAAGTGCAGTGAAGAAAACCTCTTGCATAACTTATTTTTGTGAACTCCTGATTTCCCTTCAAAAAGGAACTTAAGTGCCTTTACACCTGAACAGCACACTGCGTCAACACAAGTGTTGTCATCTATGAAACATCTTGATAAAAAATAGAAAAGAAAAGAAACAAAATAAATAAAAGTTGTTCACGTTAATTATGATTGGTTAACTGATTTTAGGTACACAGGCTTTACAGTTGATTGTGTAAATGACGAATGCAAATATTTTGCAGACGTTTGGTCACTATATTTGCTACTGTGGGCTTGTAAAGACATGTGCTAGCATGTTGACTGATGAAAAACAAAAAACAAACAAAGTACAGTCAGTTCAGTCATTGATCTGCAGTAGTTCGATCAATTGAGGTCTTTTTCTATTTTGTTATTTTATTTTATTTTGTTCTGAAATACGATAAGTTCGTAAGTTAGATTAAGATATTTTTTTCAGCATTTAAGGTAACGTAAATATGTATAGCTTTGTTTGACAATACATGCTCTGACCTTGTTCAAATAACAACTACACGCAGTACATACATTTGTTCGCTAGGGGGAGTTGTTCACCGCGTTATTGAGAGAATTTGACCGTAAACGAGCACAAAGCTTCTGCTCAGAAAGTTTGCTTTTGAGATAACCTAAACATGTTGGGGGGAAAATACACTTCCTTTACTCAAAACATGTTTTACCACTATCAATATCTGTGGCGCTTTGGAGACAAAATTTCTGATGTTTGTGTGAAGTACTTTTTATTTTTATTAATTTTTTTTTATCATATTAACTTACACATTATCAGTTTGCAAACATATCTCCTCCCAAAGTATAATACGTGTAATTATAAAATAGAGCGCTATTGATGATTCCTTATAAATACTTTATTTACACCTCAACCTTTTGTGGACATAGCTTTTGTGTTGTCACAATTTTAATAATATGCGTAGTAAAGCCAATTGTGCTGTAAGTCAGCACAATTGGCATCTTGCTGGTATTTTGTCTGCTAGACAAACACAAACAAACCAATACATTTTGTTTTCCCTGTTCTAACAATAAACACGCACTTTTTACTTTGTTCTATTCTCCTATTGCGATATGTGACCACAAGAGGGAGACAACGAAACAAGGGATAGAAGACATTGCTGCTGCAACTGTGTGCTATTTTTTTTAATTTGATTTTATTTGAGTTCTGTTTTTTTTTTTTGTAAACAATGCGTAATAAAGCAGATATGCAATTGGATATTCTAAATCCTTTTCTTTCGAAAGCAACTACAGCGATGCTGACGCCACCAATGAGGTTCATTGTCTATGAGTGCAGAAACAGGTTTAATTCATCTCACTCTCTCTCTTTTTAAAAAATATATTAGCATGAGACTTACGATACCTCGGCATGTGGGCTGGTGTTCTGTTCAGTTTGAGTGGGAGGTTGTTAGTGTAGAGAGGAAAGGCCATATCCAAAACGCCATCCATTTGTTCATCATAAAACACCAGCAGTTATAAACCTCATGGGCACCTCGAGTGCCTGTCAGACACAAGACTGGCTTCTGGTCTGAGACTGCACTTCTGGGGAGATTTTTACGCCTATCGTTGTCGGCATGGGTAAACATGAAGCATCTTGACCGTGTGGATGAGGTTCAAGGCCCCAAAGCATCTCCGTTCTACCTCTCATCACGCTGCGGCGCGGCAGATGCTGCTGCCTGCTCCCGTTACTCCTCTGAACCAGGGGATTACACGTGTGCGAGCCACGCTGCACATCCCGCGGTGAGAACATAAGCTCATTTGAAGCACCTCCAGGATTTGAGTTGGAGATGGAACTTTACACCAGTTGTGATGTTCGCAGCCCGCTCGCTCACACGCTCTCCTCCCGCCTTGTTTTTCTTTCTTTCTTTCTTTCTTTTTTTTAGTTTATGTGATGTTATTGGGTCGTGTTTTTTTTCCCCCCTTCACAGAGTTTTAAGTAAGCAGTGTAGGTGCCGCTGTCTCTCTCTCTCTCTCGAGTGGCCATGAAGTGTTTGTGACAGTCGCTAAGCCGACACTCTCCATAATGGCCCAGCCGAGTTTGAGCGCGCACCCGTCCCGTACGCTCGTAAAGATGGCTCCTCCCGATTGGGTGTATGGATGCTGACAGAGACTGTTTAGAACATGTAGATTAGCACCGACGAGGTGTCGTCCAGCGCCGCCTGATAAAGGGCAGACTGTCGGGGGACTGATTGTCTGTCTGCTGAGGGCGTTGAGCTGAAACGAGGTGGCGGGAAGAACAGCGCGAGTGCCAGTCGAAGGTGTCGGACATGTAAACATATTTCACAGGCTCGGAATCCAGTCCGAGAATGGAGAGACATTTGCACTGAGAGGTGACATTTGTTGAGAAGTGATTATCTCTCTTTCAAGACTGGTGGGACTAAAGCACATTATTTCATTGTCATATTAATATTATTATTCTTTTTTAAGAAGCTGTGAATCTTGCTTTCCTGATAAGAATATTCATTCTAAAAAGAACCCATTGCTAGAAATTCTTTGCAATTTACAGTCCTTTAAAAAAAGAAAAAGAACAAAATTTTTTTCAATATAAAATCAGTAATTTAATGTCGTGGTTGCCTAGTTGTATTGTCTTCTACAGCAGTTTTTGCGCAGTTCAAATCTGAATTCAATGTGTCTATGCCTTTAAGGTTTCAGGATGTAATTTTCAAGATGAAGCCAATTGGACGGTGACCTATTAAATGGTGCAACTATTCACATAGAATCCACACAAATATATGTATCGCTATAGAATTTAAATGGAGATCTGACTCAGTTAGACGTCAGTGACTTGAATAAGGAGTGATGATGAAATGAACATGAGGCCATGCAGGCCATTGTTTCTTCTGTTACAAATATGCAAAAAAAACAAAAGTGACTAAAAAGTAATAAAATATTATTTTTTATAATCTGTTACCATGTAAATTCACAGTGCATAAAAGATTATTGTTGGTGTCTGGATTTTCTGGATGTCCGTTATTGCAGCTCACTAGAAGAAGCAGGGCTGCAGAGTGCGCTCGGCAACGCCACGCACTCCACATCCTCTCTGAGGCTCACAGATGAGCACCTGTTACTGCGTGATCCCCGGAGCACCTGCTCCCCCCAAACATCCAATATGTCCGGCACTGTTTCAGTGAGCGGGACTCACTTGTAAATATGGCCCAGATATCTGTTCAAAGCTTATGGCATTACATTTGAGAGATTAAAACAGACGGGCAGACACTGTGATTTCACAAAGACACCCCGGCTCACAAATGAAATGAATATAATGAATAACTGCATGCGACGAAAAAAAAAAAAAAAATCAATTTGGCATATTGCATACGCAGGTCCACTAATGTAATGGTGGGAAGATTGTGGATGCGCGTGTATGTCACACTGAGCCATGTAAGGCGAGGATGAACTGCGGGTAATGCACAATAACCCGGCGCATTAACCTCTGGCCCTCCCCTCTTCTCATTTTAATCCAGAAAATTCCATTATTCCTCCTCGCCTGTCCATTTGACTGTGCAGGAATGCTCCTCTGCCGCCAACCTCCCCTTTTTTTTTTTTTTTTTTTATTCCTGATTCGTGTAACCTGCTCATGTCTCCAGTGTTAATCTACCACTGCTGGGCCTGAGCACTCTGAATTGAAAAAAAAAGAAAAAAAGAAATAAAATAACACAGCCGCAAATCCGCCACTTTGCAAAGGCTACTAATTGCACAAAAGAGCGATCATCTCCTCGGATGGGTTTAAAGACTTAGAACAAACAGATTAGAGCACTCACAAAGTGATAATGCAGGTTTCACTGTAATTTAATGCAAGGAAGAATGAAAAAAAAAAAAGTGGGGCATTCTGCGCTTAGAACATCATGCCATTACACATGCCAGACACTGTCAGAAGTGACTTGGGCCATCGACCTAATGCACCAGCAGCCCTGTTTAACTGAACATCTCACGCTCTTTAGACTACTGGAATTAAATTAGAATTTATAAGAAAAAAGCAGGTTCTAGGTTGTTTTAAAGATCCAGTGTGTAAATGTGTAAATGTTGAAGGAAGCCCAGTATTTAAAGATGCATGCCTGAATAGAATAGAATAGCGTAGAATAGAATAGAATAGAACAGAACGCCTTTACTAATCCCACATTTGGGAAATAGATTAAGAAAGGAACATTTTTACATCTTATTAACTATTGGATTATTTACAGTTATCTACATACTGACATATGAATAAGTGTTTTTATTGAAACTTTGTGAAATGTAAAGTGGTTAAGAAGATGATTTTATTGAGTGCAGTTGTACAGCCAGAAGGCTGCAGTAAGAAATGGCCTGCGGTAACCTGCGGCTCCTTCTTGCACCGAGGCTGCAGCAGTCTTGCGCTGAAGGAGGCTCGCTCAGGCTCTCCACAGCACGTTTCATATTTAGGTCACGCGGGCCTCCTCAAATTCCGGGCTTCCTTAGAAAAAAGGTGGTGCAAGATGGCATTTAACTAGGAGTAAAACCCTTGCTCTACATGGATTATTGAATACATGAGAACAGTGACATTTTTATGAATGTATTTATGAGCAGTATGTTAAGCTTTAACCAATATAAAAATCCTAAATCAAACTAAATTTTACACACTGGACCTTTAAGCCTTTCCTCTATAACTATGTAGTGATACGTTTTTAAGACAAAACGGCACCTTGTACCATCTAGATACAGAACTTTGAACCTACAAATGGCCATTTGGAGGCATTTATGTGCCACACTTATTTTTTATGTGAACAATGTAAGCGACTAGACTAACTTGCTCACGTTGTGTGCAGTATTCGTGTGCTCCGCCTTCCTCTCGCTGTCCAAAGACACACACTGTCAGACTAATTGTCGACTCCAGATTGTCCGTAGGTGTGAGTGTGAGTGCGGATGGGTGTGTGTTTGCGTGCGTCGGTGCTGTGATAAAGTGGCGACTTGTCTAGGGTGTGACGCTGCCTTGGCCCCCGAGATAGCTGGGACAGGCCCCAGCACCCTGAGTGCACGAGTAGCAGAGATAGAAAATGGATGCATGGAAATTTACTTTTTTTGTTTTTTTGTGTTTTTTTTCAGTGTGTAAATGACGCCATATGCAGAAGTCAGTTTAATTTGTATGTTCCACAAAAAAGAAAAACTTTATTTGTTCCGAAGGACCATTTAAAGAATGCATGAGCTTTGTGACATGAAAAACAGACACTTTAGCAAATGTTTCAGAACATTTTGGGCTGCGGGGATGTACACTTGTGACCGTATGAGTGAAATGCATAAAGTAGATAAAGTGCAGAGCAAAGAAAATGCATTAACCTCAATATCGGCGCAAAATGACCCAACAAGCCTTCTGTCTGTTTCCTCCTCCTAGCTTACTGCCTGGGCGTTACTTCTGCTATTGCTTTAGCAAAGGCGTGTTGAAGATCAACTTTTGTCAACTAATATTGTTTTCACTCGCGTGTCTGCAATATGTTTGTCGCTCTTGACTATTTGGCAAGAAAAGGTCGTATTGCTTGTCATCCGCCAGCTTTTTTCAACAAGCCGTTTGATGGTCAGGAAGACCAGAGTCTGAACATTAACGACCGTGTCTCTGGTTCTGCTTCCCGCCATGAAATCAAGCAACCGTTTGGCATGCCCACAACCGTGCCTGCAGGCAGTGAGAGTGCCAAACCACTGCTTGGTGCACACGCAGTCTCAGACTCACTTGAAGAGATGGCGCTCATAGAGATATAGAGATTTGGATGCTAATGAAATTAGCAAATTAGCTGAACGCCCAGACGGCAGACACCAGGAAGTGACATTATTTGCAAACAACAACATGCCAAATGTTATTTTTAATAATATTTTTCCTTTTTATACACTAAACTGTGTTTGCCCGGAACTTTGTTGGAGTTTTGGAACAAATCCAAACCACAATAGCGTAGATCTTGTGCATTCAGGCCAAAGCTGAGCAATGAGAACAAAACTCCTCCAGTCATATTTGTCCTTGTCCAGAGGATCTGAATTTTGTCCACATCCATCTTCTTCACTTCAAACCCGCTGTTGTTCCCACCATACTGGCCGATGGGCTGGAAGTGATAGCAGCACTCTGGCCAGATGGAGATAACGCTAGCGCAACAACTGTTGTGATGTATTACAGTCAACATTAGTTTCCTCCCTTGGAACCCTAAACTGATTTTTGAACACATTTATTGGACATAATCACATTTTGCACAAAACAGTGGCAAAGTCTTTGGTGCCGCTATGGATGGTTTGTGTCAAATGCCAACAAGTGACTCAGTGGCAGCCATTTGCGATGGTGATGTCACAGACTATTTCAGAAAGGAAGTCGTGGACCCGTTGGTGTCAGTCAGTCTCCATACCTTCTCACTATTGGATTTTCTCCATGTAGTTTACACACAAGACTAATTTTAGGGCCAAAATTCAAGTCTTCTTTGGAAATGAGCATGTGGTGAAGCTCTAAGTTTGACCTCACAATAATAACTTGACATTGGCCTTCACAAATTATATATTTCAAAGTTAATGTGGTGGTCAAGTAATATTTAAGTAATCAAAAATGAGTAATAAAGAATGATTGAAAAAAGAAAAGAGAGAAACCTGACTAAAATCCAAATTCGCACCTCAACCTGTTCATCACATAGGACGTCCTCTTTGCTTTTAGTACCTTGGGTGCAAAGATTAATAATTTAAGTGGAAAATAAGTATTTCGCCTTTATTCCGTACCACTTGAAAATGAATTAGTCTTATTTAATTTTAAGCTCCATTGTAAAACAAGTGTATCCTTTTAGCTGGTATCTATGTGAAGTCATTTTTCCCCCCAACCTCTTCTCGTTGTACATGCGTTGTACAGTGAATAAAGTGAAAAAAACTTTTCTGTGTTATGCCTCTAATTCTGAATTTTCTTGGTGGTTTGATTAGAACTAGAAGGCTACTTTTGTCCATTGCTCTTCCATACAAATACAATCTTTGTTGTTTTTGTTGTATTGCAAAAATCATTTTTTTGATGCTAAAGAGCACTGGGAAGTATATTGCTGCTAATGTTTTAATATTGGGACTGAATAAAAAGGAAGTCTTCGTATCAAAATTTAGAGATTGGAAACATACCAATAATAAACGACATTTATTTATTATTAAGCTTTTATGCATTTAAAGCTGCATTTAAAGCTTAACTGTAATATTTTTGTATTTTTTTTTTCCTGTTGTAATTGTGAGACTTATAAAGTCACTGTACATTATTCTCCTTAACTCTGGTCTTTTTCTCAGTTGGTAGGAGAAGCCCAAGAACTCTTTTCAGTGCGCCATGGCCCTGTGAGAACCGCTCGCATCCTCCCGGCGCCTCACATCAGTAAGTACCTCAAAGATAATCCTCTATGGAAACTATGGAAACCTCAAAGACGCTTTTAAAATGCAAGTTAGGGTTTGAACGATTGATGTTTTTATTTTGAACATAATAAATAAAAAATAAATAAGGGAAGAAGGAAAGAAAGAAAGGAAGAAATACCACACGTGCATACATATTTAGACAGAAAAATTCAATATAGAATACACATGTTGAAAAGTAGTACGAGTAAGTAAGTAAGTATCCACTTATCGAGTCCTACCCCTTTGATTACTTTCATTTGTTTCCATTCGTGTTTCAAATCAGCATTAATGACTATTTATATGCCTTTGTGCTCTGAAGGAAAAGCCCATAAAGTACATAAAACATGGAAGGTAAATCTGTGTGGTATTACAAATATTGGAACCAGCAAGAGATAATCAAATGTTTTCAATCGTCATATCAGACTACACTAAACTAAACTAAACTGGACTTTTGAAGTTTTTATTCGGCCCATTCAGCAGAACATAATGTAATCCATATATTCAATATGGATTTCTATGTTAAAGAAGGGCTGAAAAGGAGTAGGCTCAAGCTGCAGCTTGTTTCTCATACCCTATTTATAAAGGAAATGTAATTGCACAGAAACAAAATAGAACATAATATTGAAATAGCACAATTGCAAATATTGATTTTAACTGAATTGAAGACAACAAGTTAACAAAATCTGAACAAAAGATGTCAAGCATTTCAGGTTCATGATAATAACAAAAATATCATTTGTTCTGTTACATAACAATAGACTGGACTATCCATTGCAAGTACCACTGTTGTTACACAACTCAATATATCCAATACAAAAAATGGATTAATTACATTTTCATTTTTCATGTTTCCATTTTTGGTTTTAAGTTTGTTTTTGGAGTGGTCTTTTCAAGTAGTTTCAAGTTATTCTCTATCTGAAGTAGGTTGTTGTTGGCCTTATAGATTGTTACAGCAGTGTTGAGGTTTATTAGATCTTCAAATCTGTGCCCCTGGCATTTTAAAATCAGAGGTTTCACATTTTGTGAAAAGTTCTTATACATTTAAAAAAAAAAAAAAAAAAGTTTGTCTTTTAATGTAAAAAAAAAAGGACAGTTGCAAGAATAATAGTTAAACAAAACTACTTCCACCCCATCAAGAGTTCCCCTATCATTGTTTTTATATTGCTTTGTTATATTGTTTGGATTTTAATCTCAAATTAACGCTTCAAAATAGAGGCACAATCCTATCCAGCTCAATTTTCTAATTATGGTTATTGTTACCCCTTTTATGACTAACCCATAAACATTTCCCTTGCATTGTGTGTTTCATTGTAGTATTGTTGTAATTTTCTTTATTGTCCAAGATTATTGTAACATGTCTTCCCAGAACGAATAAAAGTAAGAAGCATTTAACTTAGTTTAACTTAATTTTAGCATTCAAGATGCACACCTATAATTAGATTTTGTATGGCACTTCCTGATGTAGTTTTGGGGTTGTGGGCTTTCTAAGTGGCGCAAGATCACTAAGATTAAAGAGCGCCCCATGTTGCCTCATCCTACTGTTAGAGTCAATGTACGATTAGCGTTGGCTCCTTCTCAGACAGTGGTGGCGAGCCTGTGAAGTCAGTGCTGTAATGTTGCCAAACCTCTCTTGAAAGCTTCTTGAAAGCTTCTTACTGTAGCATCAACGTTCTCAAAAATCTGCTTATGTAGCATTTCTCAATCCTGGTAATACATGTATTGTATTCTGTCACTTGTTTTATCACATCTGCATGTGGCAATGCTCAGCGTCTTCTTGTTCCCCACAGAATGAAAATTAATTAGATTTCAAGCTGCATTAAGAAGGTTTTGTAGCTGCCAAAAACTATAAACTATAAACATTATCCAGTGAGGCATATTTAGCTACTGAAGACTCAAATCTGCTGTCCCGTTAAAAAAAAAAAAAAAAAAAAAGAATTTAAAGTACACAGTAACAAACATTGTGGGAAGATGTAAAAATGACTTCATTTACAAGGAGGTGATAAGAGATAAGGTGAATATTGCAGGGTGCCATTAATTCCCCCCCAAAGCACAAAATTAAACTTTCAATTTTCCCATTAAACCTTAAGTCTTTGTATTTGCTTTCCTTGCACAGAGCAGTAAACTAATGTAAAATATTTGTTATCATCACACTTTATGACACAATTAGCAGCACATCAGTCAATGCAACTACAAAACTAACTCAGTGCTTCCCTAAATAATAACTTGACAATTGTCTTTACTTAAAGTTAAAGTCCTAATAGTTCCTCCATATAAGTCCGATCCATTCCAGACAGTGGGCAGTGAAAGCTGCCATGATGTCTGCTTCCCTGTTTTCTGGCTGCCCTGCCTGTCTGTCTGTCTCTCTTTCTCTCTCACCCCCTTTTTAAAGTGAGAAAAGCATCTTTTTGTTCTCCGTCCTTGTTCCGTTGTTTTGGCACGTTTCAACAACATACAATGGCGGCATTTAAGGAGTGCTGGAAGTGGATGAAAGAGAACCACAGTAATAAGAAGCAGCAGATAGCCCTGACACATGGGGCGGGTGAGGGTTGGGGGGGTCAATTCTCTCAGCAGAAAATAAATATGAATTGTCCCTCTGGAAGGAAGGAGACTGATTGCAATCTGCTTGGGCGCAAACAGTGTCGCACTGTGGTGAGCCATTAAAAGGCCAATTGTCTGGGACGCAAAGGCTGTGGGTGGGCGATCTTGGAAAGACCCGAAAATAGGTGTTGATGATAATGGGGCTGGGCTCCCCTTCCCTCTGCAGAGAGGGATGCACTGGGTTCCCAGAGAGAGGGAACACTTTTATCCGCATCCTTTTCTGGGGTTTATGACCCGTGAACTTCCGTTGTCTGGGAAAACCAGGATTCTGTTTCCTATTTGTTCGAAAAAAAGAAGAAAAAAGAAGCATGCCTTGGCACTATATGAATGTATGTAGTGTCCGGTTCTTGGTGCATGACTTTAAAACAGAGCTTGACTGACTTGACTTTTTTACCAAGTTATTCAATTTGTGCATCCAGTCATCATATTTACAGTGTTTTTAAAGACAGTTTTTATGGTGGAGCACTGATGTATCGACCGGGACTAATTTGCACAAACAGAAAGAAGCCAAAAAACAGATTCTGCTGGGAGTGTTAAAGGCTGGTATGGAGGGCACATTTGCTCTCACGCCATACCACAAGAACTCAAGGCTGATTACTTTCAAGCCTCAAATTACAGTCTTCAAAAAGTTAACATCTTCTTCAATGCAAGCGGCCCCATCCGCCCAATTCCAATGATCTGCTGTCTGCCTCCAAGAATGAGACAATCAGGGAAAGTACAGGGCTGGTCTACCTAATGCAACATCCTCTTTCCTCTTTTTTTTTTATAAGTACACCTCCTGCCTCTTGATTGGTTGCAAATCCA
Organism: Thamnaconus septentrionalis; assembly: GCA_009823395.1. Classification (NCBI taxonomy): domain Eukaryota; kingdom Metazoa; phylum Chordata; class Actinopteri; order Tetraodontiformes; family Monacanthidae; genus Thamnaconus; species Thamnaconus septentrionalis. The sequence continues at coordinate 21,492,435 of CM020510.1, read as the reverse complement.
TCCTAAAACGCACTAAACAAACACAGAGATATAAAGTAAAATGTTGCTGCATTTGCAAGATTTCTCCTCCCGACTTAAATTTTGTCACACGTTTCAGCATTCTTTCTTTTCCCTAATTTTTCCCTCGACATGGCACAACTTGAGGGACCTGCGAAAAACTGTGATCCAAATGCAACCCACATTCTTAATTAACCCACGCTCGATTGTAAAGTACACACACGACAACAACACACCCACGCACACACGCACAAAAAAAAAAAAAGCTTGATGCTTATGTGAAAAATAAATCTCCCACAGAAATGTTTTGTGACACTAACTGAATTACAGGGCAACAGTTGTAATGTGATCAGTATGTTTCCTGTAATGTTAATGGGCTGCCTCTGGAATGAGGCACCAATGGAGACCTTTCATGCTCATTTAAAGAATGTCCCTCGCTGCTGCGCCCAGATCATCCTATTTCTCATCCGGCGACTCTTTTCTCCTCAGGTCCACTGAAGACGGACAGTTTTGCTGACAAGAGGCCCCTGCTGGGCGTTTGCAAGAGCACAGGCTCCTCAGGGTGAGTCCACCAGTGGGGGGAATGGCGGACCCCACCTACACTTTCAAAAAAAAAAAAAAATCAAAGTTGGATAGTCCTCTTTCTTTACCCTTTCCCGTTGAACTTCCCTGTTAACTTTTTCCTCGTACATGATTCAAGGCTGCAAGCCACTGGAATGTTACAGATCGCAGTCAACAGTTGACAGTGACTGTGAGCTAATGGGCTCCCCAGCTTTATCTTCTCATCTGCCTTGAGACTGTGCTGGGCCAGTCTAGTGTTTAGCATGTAACTATACTAATATATAGTAATGTACTACTACTACTACTACTAATAATAATAATAATAATAATAATAATAATAATGATGATAATAATTATTGTCAATTTTTGGTCAAGTTCAGCATCAACCATGTGGTATAATTCCTATACCATCAAACCAGGTTGTGATAAAGACTGCACAGAATTCTTGACGTGTTGGGGGCAAAGGTTGGCAAAATGATGGAAACCAAGCTTCAAAGCATGCCCAAATACGGGACAGTTCAATTAAAGCACACATATAGTATTGCAAATAATACTCATTCATCTTTTTATGCCTTAATAAACACGGTGAAACAAAATGGAACTTTAAATACGTTATAATAACCACGACATGAAACGTTTTGTCCCTCACTACTACTCCAATACATTTCACACCAATGTTTCCACAAAATATCCTCCAAGTGTCTTCTTTTACTCCACAACAGCGCCATAGGTTTTGCATATTTACATGCACATGGACCATTGCATTTTGATTACGTATGACAAATACAGGTATCATGGCGAATGATGAAACTATATGTCAGTGGCCCACAATTTCAAAATGGGGTTGCAGAGTAAACTGAGGAAATAGACAAAGAAGACAATTCTTTATTGGTTGCATCTTACATGGTGATGCACAGTGAAAAAAAACTCTCTGTATTTGACCCAGTCTTTTCTGAGGAGTGTGCGAGAAGATTTGCGTTTAGTGAGGAACCCTGACAGGGAATTAGGATGCACGTTTTTTTTGATGGTAGAGGCGACTTCTGCCGACATGGAGCAAGTGGCCAAATGTGTTTCAGCAGCTACATATGACATAAATGATAGAAACATTGAATGCAGTATCAATTTACATACATTCATTCATTCATTTATCTTCTATACCCGCTTATTCCTGTTCAGGGTCACGGGGGTCTGCTGGAGCCTATCCCAGCTGTCTTAGGGCGAAGGCAGGGTACACCCTGGACAAGTCGCCAATTCATCGCAGGGGCACATAGAAACAGACAACCATTCACACTCACATGCACACCTACGGACAATTTAGTATGTTCAATTGACCTCACGTGCATGTTTTTGGACTCCGGAGATGCAAACTCCACACAGAAAGGTCCCAGGCCCGGCCCTGGAATCAACCCACGACCTTCTTGCTGTGAGGGGGCAGCGCTAACCACTGCGCCACCGTGTCGCCCAATTTACATACATTTCATTGTTATTTTAATATGTAATTACCACGCTCACTCACAGTTATTGTAACTTGAAATCAGATGTTCATAATGACGAACCAAGACAATGAGCTGTGGGACATGTCTGTCTAAACCAGAATGAACCCCCCAATCCCCTACTCCCCTGTCGAAACCACATTGACCCCCCCCCTCAGTCCCCCTCCAGTTTGAGAACATTTGAAACATATTTAAGTGTATTGAGAGCCGTGTCACACCCACTACCTACCGCTTGAAACAACCAAAGGTTCTGAATATTTGCACCAACACTTGGCAGTCACAACAAAAACCTTTAAGTAGACTTAAGTGCAATGCAGCAGATCTGTCACGTTGTATTGCATTGCAGAAAAGCACTTACACACACACACACACACACACACACACACACACACACACACACACACACACACACACACACACAGGAACAAGAAGAAAAAGTGACAGACCTCAAGGCACCTCTCCATACCCAGTCCATGACTGCCCCCCAAGCCCCTCCTCCTACATTCACTGAGGGAGAACTGTAATTTTGGTGCCGCTCCAGAGCAGCACCAAATTTAACTCAATATATCCTCCGCGGGAAATGAAATAAGGAAGCCTGTCTTCGGCTCCGTCTTGATGGAGACCACCTTCTTGATGTTTTCCAGGAACTGCCGCCCCTGTCTCGCTGACGCCATTGCCGCTGTTGCTTGTGTGCTTTTCCTATGTCCTCACTGACACCGAGGCAGCGGCTCTCTGACGGTTTTGGCAAATCGCTCAGGCGTCGCTCGACACTAATGCTGAAAACATGCACTGTGTTGAAAAGAAGAAAGGCTGACCCCTGGCTGAATGGCACAGCTTGGTTCTTCCCTCTATGGAAGTGCTTGGTAAATAACACTCTGGTCAAAGAGAGAGAAGGAAGGGGGGAAAAAGGCTTCCGGGTGCGGCGCACTACTTTCCGTTGGGCCTGTTCATAAACTTACTAACGTCCTCACACAGTTTTTTAGCATATAATCATTTTGAAATAACAGATTTTCTTAACCACCAAAAAGGATGCTGTCCTGACACTTAAATGGAAAACAGATTGGGGCCTTGGCCGCTACAGCGGCGCTGGTTTAGAAGTCGGTCGAGTCGGCTCTAGGCTTAGATTACAAGATTTGCAAATTAAAGGAAAACCAGAGAAGGGAAAAAGCATGTGTGCCGAAGCCCTGTACTTGTGGATTTGCAGCCAGGCACACTCAACATAATTTTTTTTTATCAATGGAAAGGATTATGCATGAAGTCCAAACAATGTATGGATCTCGTGATTTCCCTGACAGAGAAGCTGCATCCCCTCCCTTTGCGCCAAGTCCACTGGGCTTTTGGTGTTGGTGAGAAATGTGTCTGCTGGTGCAGGCCTTGGTTTACTGCGGACTCTTTGAATTTCCTTTCTCTGCTTGTCGCTTAATTGTTCTCGACTGTTTTAATTGCACCCACAGTTATAAACCATTGGTGGAGCTGGAGCTGCACTCTCTAAATCACATTTCATGTTGAGGACGGAGGCATGTTTACTGTGCCTGGGTGTTTGAATGTGCATATTTCTCGGTCAGAAGTTTATGGCCATGATGATTAAACACAAGTTGTTCCCCAGTTCGGGGGTTTGCTAGTTGACAGTTCCAACCTTTAAGTGTCGCCTCATAACATCTCCAGATGCTAACAGGATGTGGGCCTGTTTTCTTTCTTTTGGCCAAAACAATCTACTGGATTTTCTATTTTGAGTTATAGGCAAAATACTGAGGCATGGTTGCAAGATATTGGGCGTCTCATCATCGTTAGCGCTTCAGCATGCTCAAGTTTCTGCATTAATGGGACATATAAATTATTATGACTTGTGTTAAACTTGAAAAGCTCTTGTGCTGAATGTGTTTTTATTTACTTTGAAAGCCTTAGTGAGAAAGAATTGATATCATGATTTTGCTGCGGTTAAACGTTCCTTTTTATTTGCAAAAAATGCATTTTTCTGTAATTTATGCCTTAAAACATGTTTGGGGGCATATTTAAATCCTGTGGTGCAATAATTCAGGCTATTTATTACATGGTTGCGAGCCACAAATTCCACTTAGCTCACACACACATGCAAACACTTTTTAATGGCAAACTCTAAGCCCATTGTGGCACTAAGCCCTTGTGTTTCAGTGCACTTTCATGACGGGTTTCCCTGCGTGGACCGGATGTATTCATCTTTTAAAGTGTATTAAATGGAAATCATCAAGCTTTTGTATGAAACGAGGCCCCCAGATTAAGGGGATTTAGAGAAGTGATGCTTTTTATCCGCCATGAGGTTACAGTGTTCCTCACTGTCACATTATGACCACACATGTCCCCGCCACAATACACTCACACACACACCCACACCCATGCGTGCAAGTCCTCACGCACCGGGAGGAGTGAAAAAAAAAAAATAGAAATCCAAGGAATTTATCCAGAAAACATATTATTTTTTTGGAAACATGTTTTTGTGGCTTGATTTATTGCTCATTAAAGCAAATAAGCCAAAACAATACGTCATACAGGAGCTTCATCCACGGACGTCCAGAGCTTGCATACAGTTTAAAAGAAGCATTGCTCTCCATTTAGAAAAAAAAAAAGAAAAAAAAAAGTTAGAACAACATATGAAATCATTGCTGAACCTGTTTGTGATGCTTCTTTGTGGAAATGAGAGGAGTTGTAATCTGGCCTTCCACTTCGCCCCTACGCACACTCACTCAGTCACTCACTCACGCACGCTAACACGCACGCACGCACGCACGCACGCACACACACACACACACACACACACACACACACACACACACACACGTATGCACACTTGTTCAGTACAAAAGCAGGGCTTGGGGCCTCGGACTTCTATTCAAAGCGTTTATTTTGACTTGCATGTCTGTTTTATGTCCATCGAAAATGTGTTCTGCCTCGCCAGTTTCCCCCCCTTCAAATAGGAAGTCCGATTAAACTCAGTAGTACTGGAAGTGCTGCATATAAACACACCCGACAGACTGAATGATTGGTAATGACTTTTCAAACCTTTACCACAACCCAAATCCCAAAAACAGGGCCCTGTGGTCAAAGCAATTAATAGTGAATTTTACAAAAATTGAAACATTTTCTCTCTCCTGTAATTTAGTTTAGTAAATCAAAACAATAATGGAGTTTTATTACATTTTGCATGTGAGAAAAGTGGCCTTTGAGTCATAAAAGCTTTTTTTTTTTTTGGTTTAATAGATTATGCTTTAATTTTTACAATTTACATCCAAAACAATGTGTAGCTTTAGAAGATCTATCTATTTTATGTCAGTGATGTTTGAAGCAGAGTTACACTTTGTTCAGTTTTTCAGTTTGGCTTTACAGCAGTTTGTAGGTCACACAAGTATGGAAAGCTGTTTTAAAACTACATGCTCATACAATTGCTAATTTACTTTTGGGAAATTTGTTAAGTAGCCTTATTTAATTTTTTCTTAAGTTTCTTTGTTGTGCCATCCCTGTGCAACTTCAATGCCAAATACTTAGACAAAGCAAAAAGGAAAGTAGACACATAGTAGTGAGATTTTTTCTATCCCCACTGAAACCATCACTTTCTTTTAGTCCAGGATATGAATTCCCTTTGGTGAGATTATCTTCAGTTTAACTTGAAACCGGCCTTTTTTTAGTGAGTGTGGCTTTAATGTGGGCTGATGTGCAAGGGGATATTGCATATTGGCTAACCCAGGACTTTTATGAATAAGCGGCTCATGACATTACCCACCTCCAGCCATTCTGGTTCTAATAATAATAGTTTCTGTTTCATTCTTTATAATAACAGTGTCCGTTCGTGACCCACTCACCTGGTCCTAGTGTCACCATTCAGTAGGACTTGGCATTATAGAAGTCTCATTTAAACTGTTTTAATTGTGATTTAAAAGCTAGAATTCTTGCTTAACATTAATAAAAAAAAAATCAAATACTTTTCATTCAATGAATAACATTTACATCATCCTAAAAGCTAATCTAATGTTCAAGTATTTTTGCCTTTGATGTTTGGCCAGTATGTATGTTTGACTCACATCTTTGTATATCTGGTATAACACGTCAAAACGGGGAGGAAATAAGAACCCTTGCATGACCAAATGTGCCACTTAACTTTGACAGAAAATTGGAACACATGGCAGAAATGGCTAAAATTGGATCTACTTGAAGCTTCGGTTTTGGTAATAAATATTAATGTCCACCCCGCTGCTGTCAAAGGAAGAGGGGATCAGCTGGATTCATGGGATGCATATGCATGACTTCTTCAGTTGTTATATGTTTCATTTTTTTGTCTTTTTGTTTTTTAGGTTGTCCATGCAGTTGCTGTACACACACACACACACTGCGAAATTAACCTTTAGACACACACGCTCATAGGCGGTGTTTCCAAATCTGCATATGGAAACGGTGAAGCAAATGTATTTTTGGGCAGCTCTGCACACGTGCAGCTGTGGTTGAACTTTTTACCCTAATTACTTTCCCACTAATGCTTGCAGCTTGCCCAAATCAACGTGGCTCCCTCCCCGAACTCCAGCGCCCTCTGATGTGGCTATCGTCTGTCAAGTGGGGGGAGGAGGGGAGTTCAGTGGTGGTGGTGCGAGCTGAGAATGGGGGGGTGTGTAGATGTAAAGAAAACAAAACAAACAATAGAAGGAAGTAAATATCTAATGCTACGATAGTCTTTACACTATTTAGATTTCAAAGACGCAGGAAGCTGTCCTCACACATTACCTCTACAGTAATTAAAATGATATGTATAAAAATGCAATGTCATCTGCATCATCTCATAAACCTTTTTGAAGATGAAAATGAACCTCATGGTACAGTATATTAAGAAGGAACTGATGAATGCACATATGAACCTGCTGGCGTATGCTGGTTAAATCACATTGGAAACGTCCTGTCGTAAGTCTTTTCTTACAGCTCTCTCTTCAAACATGGCTAACCTTGGCTTGACCCAACTAAGGTTGTATTTGTTTAGCTTTTCCACAGCATGTAATTGCCGTTCGAATTTGGGAAATGTGGTGACGTCCCTTCCTTGTATACGGCGACGTGCCTGCCTTTTCATTGCCCCGGCTTTCATTTATGCTTTTCCCAGCCCCAGGAAATCTTGTGGTTTTGTTCCCCTCTAGCTGCCTTTTAATGAGAGAAGATATGGTGGATTCTCTCAGCCAGCGAGTAAGTGGTCATGGAATAAGCGCAGCATGATGTGTGAATTAAAATAACAGATGTCGGTATGTTTTGTCAGGCTAGGTGGATGATAGAGGGACAGTCAGAGGACACGCGACCTCCATGACGGTCTGTGCTGACCACGTTGTAAACAGTTGCCTTTCTGAATGTAAGATTTAGGCGTGGATGTAAAAGTCACATTAGACATTGTGTTTTTGGGGGAAGTTCTTCCCATTCCGCTCAGTGCAGCAAAATAGAAGAATGACCCAGGCAGCAGAAGTTCACAGAAGGACAGAGGATAAGGGGCAGATATTATACTATGTGCCTGCCAGTTGCTAGGATTACAGCACGAGTGCTAAAGGGCAGAATATTCAAATACTGTTCAAACTGTTTGGACTCATGACTCATTTATATCCGGATGTTTTTGTTGAGGGTGAGTTTCATTCTTTAGAGTGTGAAGTGTGGCCTACATTGTTTAAAGTGACTGTATGTGATATCATGTCATCACTAGAAGTCACAGTTTTGCACTGCATGTACATCACAGCAATTGTAAGCAGTTGTGTTTATACAATGTCAGGGGCAGCTATGTGGGACCTACCACAAGCCAAGCCAATTATCATGCGTCTAGTTTCCCCCCTTAACTATAATAAGCTGAATACTGCATATTGCTCCTTTAAAATATTTGCATACAGATACCAAAATCTAAAGCACCAGTATAGTTAATAGTAGATAATTATCCTCATTATGTTTCTGTAAACGTTTTCTTCCAACAATTTAAGGGTGGATATAAGTAAGATGTCAACTGGTTGGTTTTCCACTTCATGTGTTGGCATCCAGATGTCTCTCAACTACTCACCTTACTCAGAGTCCATTGATTACTGAGCCCTCATTGGGCCAAGAATATTATGTTCTTGTTTTGTGAGTTTAGCGCTAAAAATGCATTTAACATGAAAAGGAAAAAATAAAATTATTATTCACTCACAACTTACTTCCCTGAAAGTTGTGAGTAAATAACAGCACATTGACACGACATTAATGCAAGGACCAGGCAAATATATGCCTAAGAACTATTTTATTAGTACAACTTATTCTTTTCAGGCCCTGCGATGGACTGGCGACTTGTCCAGGGTGTACCCTGCCTTCGCCCTAAGACAGCTGGGATAGGCTCCAGCAGACGCCCATGACCCTGAATAGGAATAAGCGGGTATAGAAGATGAATGAATGAATGAATGTATTCTTTTCAGCATCGCCTACAATTAGCAGTACTTTTAGGATGCATAAACTTAGGCGAACCGGTTATCTTCTACCATTTGCTATTCTCCATTTGCTACTTAATCTCCTCTAAATTTTTTCAGTGTAGCTTCTTGTCCTATCAGAGAAATAAATGAGCTCAGTCTCCTTTTCTCCATCTCCCTCATTTTGTATCCTTTCAGACCCAGGGGCCAGTTTGAGTAATAGTAATTGACACATTGATGTAATAGGGCCATCATAATAGGCCTGTTACCGAGCTGGGGAATGGTGCCCGGCGTCACCTTAACATGTGCAGGGACTGACATCCCGCCATGATCCATAATGATAATTGTGATTTAGCCTCGCTTTCAACCTACGCCCCGACGTCCCCGGCATCAGGAAATCTTATTACATCTGACCCTGCATTGCCTCCATTAGAACTGGGTCATTTGTTAAAATACTGCAAAAGCAAAACAATTGAACCCTTGTGCCATTTTGATTCTATCATAGCAGGTTATCGTTGTCCTTTTGAATCAATTCCAAAGGCCCATTTTTTGGGATAGAGCTTTGAATTGGATTGATTGGACTCTGATAATGCTGAAATCGATGATGCAGCCGCCTGAAAGTAAATTATCGTCGGGTGAAGTTTTGGTATTAATCTTGATGCCTGTATTGCTGGGCTCTGTAGTGAGGCTTGCAGCTGGACGACCTTTGAAATGTTGACATGGGCATGCGGGACCACGAGGGTAGAGAAAGAATCAGGGTTTTTGTAAAACGTCGTGGCATCTCTTTTATCTTCTCAACCGAACATTCTCTGCTATTGTGGAGTTTGCGGAGATTGTTACACAAACACTTGCCTCCAGCTTGTGTAACATATGATGGCCTTGGTATTTTTGCACCTTTCTTCACAAATGTGTGTTCAAGTATGTCTGGACATACACTCACAGTGCAGGTGTTGCTCACGTGTCAGTCAACAAGTTGATCGTTGGTATTTATTGCGGGTTTTTTTCATCTTGCATCTGTGAGTGGATGTGTGTGTTCCTGTCTTTGTGCGTGTGAAGAAAAATGAATCATGAACAAAAGACCTGCCTCTGGTGTCCACTGTTTCACGCGTGCGTGGGTGTGTCAGTGTGTTTGCAACATTTGGCAGTGTGTTATCAGTAGGTGATGGAATCCTGTTTGTGTTGGTGATGTCTGC
>CM020510.1:21402772-21477772 GCA_009823395.1 Thamnaconus septentrionalis | reverse complement strand
AGTCAGTTGGCAACACTCTTCAAGGACGATGCTAAACCATGCAACTATATCAAAACAGCATAAACTCTATCAACCTCTGTCACTGTGACCTGGGAGTAACCAGCAGGCCAGTTTTGCAAGTGCCTCCCCAGTCTGCTGATTAGCAAATGTTTAGTCGAAATGCCAATTTGAGTCCTTAACACAAGCCAGAAAGTTATTGTGATTAATTGCACGGCTGTTTTTGCTGAGAATCAGTGTGTCTGTGTCCATTTCAGGCTGCTACCCGTGCCCAGGGCCCAGCCTCAATCCAATAGCCCTGGGGAGCCGCTGGCTGGCTTATGCTGAGAACAAGGTAGGTAGCCTGCACACGCACTGTCATCTATATCCGAAGTGGCTTATCAAAAAAAGCAGCATATTTACAAGACCAAAAAAAAAAAAAAAAAAAAGAGAAAAATTTATCCCCCCCCCCCTCTCTATTCCCTCCCTCTTTAATCTGTCTGGATAAACAACTCATTCCAAGAAGAGTCCACGTAGGATGATAACATTTTGAAAATCAGCAGATGCACATGAGGGTTGCTCTCTCTTCTGCTTTAATGGGATTGTTAAGTATTTACAAAAAACAAAATATTCTCCAATAGCTTTAATGCACTAGTTTTTTTTTATTTTTGGTTTGTCTGATTGCTTACCCACTCAAATAATGGACAGATGGGGCCACGCACTGTTTGTGTGACCGTTTAAAGGTTTTTTCCAAAATGAGTAAAACCTTTCTGGAACCGTCACACTGAGACAAAGCCATTCGAGTGATGTCATATTTGAAATGAAATCAGTGCACATTGGCCGCACAGTTGCGCGACGTATGGCTGGGGGGTGGCAACGGCGATCTTCTGCGGCAGTGAATTACGGATTTATCTGTAAGCGTTTGTTTTGCAGTTGATCCGATGTCACCAGTCTCGAGGAGGAGCATGTGGCGACAACGCACAGTCCTACACGGCAACAGTGATCAATGCAGCCAAAGTAAGACACTTGCATGTTCATTTTGGAGAGATGTGTTGGTTTTCCCTTTGATTGTGCAAAGCGCTTTGAGGCGCCTGTGGCTGTGATGTAGCCCTTTATTTTTGAAATCAAAGTTGATTAATTACTAGATATTTGAGATACATATGTATCTATATGTATATATATATGTATATATATATATATATATATATATTAATATATATATATATATATATATATATATATATATATATATATATATATATATATATATATATATATATATATATATATATATATATATATATATATATATATATATATATATATATATATATATATATATATATATATATATATATATATATATATATATATATATATATATATATATATATATATATATATATATATATATATATATATATATATATATATATATATATATATATATATATATATATATATATATATATATGTATATATATATATATATATATATATATATATATATATATATATATATATATATATATATATATATATATATATATATATATATATATATATATATATATATATATATATATATGTATATATATATATATATGTATATATATACATGTATATATATATATATATGTATATTTATATGTATATATGAATATATATATGTATGTATGTATGTATATATATATATGTGTGTATACATGTGTGAATGTGCTGACACTGGGTCCACCTGGCCCACCAGGCTTGGAACAGTCTCAGGCGGTGCTTTTTCACCTCGCTTCTTCGTAATCGTGAAAAGCAACCAAAACTTATTTCAAGTGTCTGTCCTCTTTTGTGGCTCTCGTCTCTCTTTGGATGGAGGAACTAATTTGATAAGGAAATAATTTGTCTCCGCCCCTTTACTTAATGAGCGTGACAGTTAAGCGCGAGAGAAAACCTAATGGATGGTTGACGTCGCTAACAGGTTAGTGGCTCTGCTGGGGGTGGGGGGGTGGGGAGGGGAAACAACAGCACAAGGTATTGATATGCAGACAGACAGTCTGCTGGCCTGCCCTCTCCTCATTTAGGACCATATATCTCAATAGAGATGACAAGGTATCTCCTCCCGGCTTGTGGCGCGACACACTGACTCTCGGCGCTGACGTCCAGAGACACGGGAGGCAGGGAGGGGCCGGCGGGGAAGACGAGGGGCGGCATTAAAGTCTAATGACTTTTGTTTATAAGAATAATAAAAGAGGGAGAGAGAGAGCGCCAGGGGTCTGACAATTCAGCCCCCTTCCATTTCTGAATTTGCGATCTCACTCTAAATGTTGTCTGCACTGCACCCATACGGTCACCCGCCACCCCCAACCCCACACACACACACACACACACACACACACACACACACACACACACACACAAGCCTGTCGCCGAGCGCTGCCTTGCCCCATACATTATCTTGTAATTTGTTTAGATGAGGGGGGACATTCAGGCCACAGCTGTGTTTTTTTGTCAGCCATCAGACATGATACTCCTCCTCCTCCTCCTCCTCCTCCTCCTCCTCCCCGTCCTCCTCGAGACCCCTGCCCTGCCCCACTCCCACCGGTGGATCAATAGCCCCCCCTGTGTCGACGGCCGCTAAGAACTCTGCAACTGCAGTGATTAGAAAACACATTAGTGTTGATCAATTAGGAGGCAAACGCCTCGCTTAATAATTGATGGCTCCTCTTGCATTTAACACGCGTTTGCGCAAATGGAGGCACTCGCTCGCACACACACACACACACAAGGAGCAGACACTGTTAGCGTGCCGGGCCAAGTGGCAAAGAGAGACAGTGGGTGATCCTCAGACCCAACAAACTGGAGGCGCCACGCTGTATTGACAGGGCCGCCTAGTCTGAATGCCTGATTAGGCTCTCCGGGGCCCCTTTGGCGCTTACACAGGCACACACACACACACACACACACACACACACACAGGGAGACAGACAGACACAGACACACAGTCACATGCACCGAACTCCATTAGGCAAAGACAGTGTAGTAGGTGAGATAGACTCCACTTAAGCAGCACTATCCATTTCCCTCCATCGAGCCACAGAGGTGTGTTTGAGCCAGACACCCTGGCTGGGCCTTAAGCGGACACAGAGGAGCCTCACGTGCACGCGCGCATGCACGCTCACAGGTCTCCTGTGGCTGCGGTACCACAACTCATCAGCGCCGCGCGCTCTCACCAGACATCGAGTAAAACACGGTGCATTTGCACGCGCAGACACGTTATTGTGATATTGCACACATGGCCGTGCACTCAGCAGATAAAATGAGCTGCCCGTGCAAAATAAAATGAAAAATACACTTCTATGTTTTTGTGGTTTCCTTTCATAGGTTGTATTGTTTGGAGGAGCATGGATTTCCATTATGAAGACTTTTTATTGAACAATTTATTTGATGGCTCTTGCAGACCTTAAAGACCGGCTTGACAATTGTGGGTAAAGTTGTCACCCAGCTGGCCGGCACCATACCTGCAGGCACTCCTGACGAGGAGGGCGCACCTCACAGCACCAGCCGCCGCTCCCCTCTCAGCCCCGGCGTGGTCACCATCATCGACACGCACAGTGTTGGTGAAGGGCAGGTCAGTCTGAAAACCCCTGTATATTCTGTTTTGACCAAAATACTTTTAAAGACCCCTTGCTGTGACTACTGAATGTGCTTGGCTGTGGAATTGGCTCTGGGTTCACTGCTTGCTAGTGATGTCACTGACAGCAGCATTTGCCAAAATTCTGATTGGCTGTGGATTTAAATGTTTACCAATTCCAAAAAAAAAAAAAATCTTTGTTAAGTGTTCATGAAATCAAAACCACACAGGACAGCCAAACATATACACATATTTACAAAATATACACACTAACACTGGAGTACATGGAGTACTTTGACTTACTGTTCCATTTATGTGTTATACAAGAATATATCAGCTAATGGCCCATATAATGGATTCAATTATCATTCGAGCAAAAATACTCCTAACATAAAAAGATTAATACAAATAGAAAATTCTCCTTTAATTGTAAAATGACAGGTTTAGATGTGTTTAACAAATGTTTTTAAGGAGATGTTTAATAAACTTCTTTGTGACATCATCAGGATGTGACAGTAAAAGCAAGATGTTGAAATTGAAATGTTTTGAGAAATTTTCACTAAAGCTGCATCGTTCCGTGAATGTTCCATCAATACACTTTTTGGGGGGACAACATCCTTGAATTAGTGAAAAAAATCTCCAAGAAACGTCCAGCGAAGACACATTTTATGATTGCCATGCAATTTTCACACACACACACACACACACACACACATTCTATTTCTGTTCAAAAACAGATTTGTCTTTTGTATATTATTTTCACTCTACTTCTTAATTTACAGTTTTGATGTTTGTAATCTGGTCTTCCCCTTGTAGTTCCCCATCGCTCCTCTTTTTTCCATCTTCTTTCTTTTTTAATATTCAAGCCTCCCGCTCCTAAACGGTCTACTGCGCTAAAATCCCTCTTTCACGTTATCCAGTCCTTAACATTCCAGGACCTAAGAAGCACCGACACAGACAGTCTGATTTTACGTGTTTAATTGATTACGTCTGCCCACTCAAATAAGGAACAGTATATGCCCAATGTATACACATTTACCAAGCTTGAAATTGTGGCCAGTTTGTTCCTGGCACCGTGCCCTCTTGGCCGTGTCATGTGTGAACCAGGTAAATATAACTTTGGCCTCTGCGGTTTGGTGTGAAACAGGAACATCTCCAAGGTTGTTTTTCTTTGCTGCGGTCTGGACACACTTGGGCGCCTTCGCCTCATCCTGCAGGACTCGCTGAAAGGTGTGACTGAAATGTGTTGCATATTTTAACAGCCAAGCTCTGAGCCGCAACCCTGTTTTAGCAGCCCTTGGTAGGAGAGACGCTCTGTAAACAGTCCTTTGGCGCGTGACCTCACATGGAGCCCAAGGCTGAGTGAGCGCACTGTATGTAAAATCCCACTCGTTTTATCCATTTTAATGAAGGATTCTGGAGGTGGGCGAAGCGAGAAAAGTTGTTGGCAAAATGTTAGTGATAAAAAATGTGAGTAATAAATGAAGATGTTCATCAAAGATGCACAAAAATTATTTGTAATCTCACATCGTTTTCCTTGATTTTATGAATTCTCAGGAAAACAGACCAAAAAAGACAAACAATCGCATTACATTTATTAAAATTTATACGGTAGTTTATGGGATATTTTCAGGTCCAGTCACACAGTAATACACAAAAATACACAATGATCAAAATTAATTCTAACGATGAACATTACAAAAAACAAATAAGAGACTTGAGGTTGTTGTTTGCAATAATACAGTCATTAATTATAACAAATTGAGATATATATTTTTAATTATTCACTCTTATCTTTCACTTCTTGCATTACCCGAAAACCAAACTAGTATGCACGAAGAATCAAGCTTTGTTGTTCAGGCCCACCGAGAAAAAAAAAAAAAGAGCATACAGAACATGATAGAGTTCTAGTCCTGCTCACGATTTCAGCTCTGCCAGTTGCCCTCCCCTGTACTTCCCCTTTGCGTCAAAGAAATCCTTAAAAGCTTTTATCCCCCTAATTCTCCTCGGCCACTCCAGACCATGATTAATCACACTGCCGTAGCTGTCACTTTTTTAATGAGGCATGTTAGCATACATAGTACAGTATGTCTGTGATACGGTTACCACACACGGACACAGATGTACACACACACTCTTCTTTCCTCCTGCGAGCGGCGAGTGGAGTCGCTCCTTCAGCCAGCGTGTTGTCTTCCAGACTGGCCGTACGCCTTCGGAAGAAGGCCTGTACTCTGTCACCAGCAGACACACTGTAACTGTACTCTGGCCATAAACACTGGCTGGGCCAGTGAGTCGGCAGGGTGGGAGGTGATTTTTACAGAAATGGGAAAAGGCAGTGAAACGATAGAGGTGATGGCCAGGATATTCCAACGTCCTCCAGCCTTTTTGAATTTCCCATTTGGAACATTTGCCTCATAACACACAGACACACATTTTCTCCTCCGTGCAGCTACCACTCACCACCCCGCCCATCCCCACCCAAGAGTACACTAGCGTTTCAAAGGATCCCCTCACAGAACAACATTGTTTCACTGCATTGCAATAAGAAGTGATCTGCTTCATGTCACCAACCTCTTTGTTTCTTCCTTCTCTCTTATCCGTCTTTTTTCTTTGCTTTTACACTGAGAGAAACACACAGAGGCCGTCTCTTGTGTGGCTTATTTCCGATTTAAAAGGTTGAGCCAACCTTCCTGGCATTGATAATATAAAACAGGGGCCAAATGTCAGTCATGTTTAGAGACACACATACAGACACACACACAGTTAAACGAAATATGACCCCATTTCCAGGGTTATTTCTGATCTGATCCAGTGTTTGAAGGAGTCAGCTCCCTCTCTCAACTAAGCCAACACTTGATTCGATCCAGTCTTAACGAAAAAATCAAAACAACCAAAAAAAAACTTTACACTCAAATTTGGGACGAAAGCCAACGTGCGCTGTTTGGCGTAAATGTCTTTTCTGCGGCAAGTTTCAGAAGTAGCAGGCCAAGGCTAAAGTTGGCGCCACTTCCTATCTGTTTACGGGAAAACCCACTTCCATGGCACTTTGTCAACACCACATGTGAAAAGCTATATTGTTGCCAAAGTAAATTTGTCTCTGGCTTGTTGGACCGTACTCTCCATTGTGGTCTGAGTACATCCTCCTCCTCAAGTACCAACACCCTTAAAATATCATCCAGATGATTTCACCATTTTGATGCATTGTTCATGTTCTCGTTGCTCATCGGATAATAAGGGTTTTCTAATTATTGTCCATCCACAAGAGGGCATTGGTACATTCAAGAAGGATTTTATTGTCCAGCTGTTCCATTATGGGAGGAGACGTCAAAGAAAACTACAAAGTGATATTAGACCCAAACCAAAGTGGGAAGAGAAATCCTGGAGCTGCGGGAAAGTCCCACTCTGGTTCAATGTTCTCATTGTTAGAAGTGAATTGGACTTTCTTTGTGTTGGTGTGTGTTTATGTACGTGCATTCTTGGTGATGGTCCTGTGGCGTGTCTGTGTATAAACTGCAGGTCTTGGTGAGTGAGGACTCGGACGGAGAGGGAGTGGTGGCTCACTTCCCAGCTCATGACAAACCCATATCCTGCATGCAATTCAACCCCAGTGGTAAGATTCTTGCACACACACACACACACACACACACACACACACACTCGCTGTCACACATGCAAACTCACACATACACACATTTACTTTTGCAAAAGGAACAAGAGCAATTTTGCAAGCTTGGGAGACATAAAAAGCAGGGAGGAGTGATTACACTTCCATTCATCTGTAACATGCTCGGCGCTTGGCTCACAAAACGCCTCATCACATGCCCGTCTCATCTTGTTTCCATGGTGTGGATGGACCAGACAACTCAGCCAAATATATTCATAGCAGCCGTGGTGTGTCTTTCTCTGTGTGTGTATGTGTGTGTGTGTGTGTGTGTGTGTGTGTGTGTGTGTGTGTGTGTGTGTGTGTGATTCCATATAATGTTCATTGAACATGTTTTTAGCCTGGCCCTCCCAAACGCATGTGCCGAGAATAGATGCAATCAACCGATTTGAGTCAGAAATCTAAATCTAAAGAAAATCCTCAACACATGCAACCATTTTGGACGTAGTTTTGCTTTTTCCTTTTCTTTTTGTGAATCACTTTGGGATAACCTATTTAACATTAAATTTAAAGCAGAAAGGGACTTCAAGATTTTTTGTTTCAAACAATGGATGTCGAAGTTTCCTTTCTTTTAACATAAATATTGATATCTTATTGAAACTATATATTAGCAGTGATTTGGTATATTTTAGAGTTAAACTCTAATTTCATATAAGTGGCTTGTTTTTAAGAGATCACTTTATTTTGTAAATATGCCAATTCAAGTGAACACCCTACTTATTTTAAACTATATTCCATTTTCTGTTTGTTCTTAGTTCCACCACAGGCTTTCAAACAGGTTTTGCAATTCCCCTGACACAGATTTAAAGATATATAGGGAACATATCTGACCTAAAGCTCCAAAAGAAATGCTTGTATTTATGGTCATGAAATATTTTACATGTCCATTTGGATGAGCCCATAGGTCCCTAGATTCCGTCGCTTTGGTAAAGCTCTAATGTTCTAAGAGGTAACTGCAGATTGAGACTTAAAACCTTTGGGCTGACATCAGTTTCCTCTGCCAAATCGAATTGCAGCGTATGCTTATACATGCGGGTGACAAAACATAAGCAACGGGGAGACACTTTGAAGTTCATGACCACTAATACGCATTGGTCAGATGAAATTCTTTACGTCCCCAAAACTCCAGTTTGCCAAGTGCAAACTTGAAAAAGAAAAAAAAAAAATACGCAGAATGCATAAAATGCATTTGTTTATTCTTAAATCAGTGTGCTGAGTTAGCTGGCAGGTATTTTCTTTTTTCTTACAATCCCTTGTCAACACATTATTTTACCTAGGCGCCTGCTTTCTAATTTCATAGCTTTGCTGACCTCCTCACCCCTCAAAAGCAATGGACAGTAGTTGCTTTGTAAGTGTGAACAGGCTTCCTCATCAAGTGTGTGTGTGTGTGTGTGTGTGTGTGTGCGCGCGTGCATGATGTGTCAGCTCATGCATGTTCCCGTCGCTCCCACGGCGTCTACGTGTGTGTGTGTGTGTGTGTGTGTGTTCGCCCACTTTATTGCCGTGTGTGTGTGTTGTGGGTGCATGTGTGGTTAATAAAGGAGCTGCTGAGAGATGTTGCCCACCCAGTGACCTCCAGGCCTGAAGAATTCCAACCCTTGCGTTGCGTTGGGGCCAAACTCAGCATCTCTGCTTGAGCATGAGCAGGGTGCTCAGACCAGACATTGCTCTCCTGCCCCCAGACTGCAATACACACACTGAAGCAGAAGCACTAATGGCACAAAAAATGTCTAAAAGTTACATAGGAAGAAGTTGCTTTTTCCTTTTTATTCTTAAAAACCTTGTAGCGTAAAATAGATTATTTGGTTCTTTGTGAAATAAAAGAATAATAATATTTTAAAGGGCAAATAATAAACACTTGAGGATTAGTATTTTGTTTTTGGTGCAGGTAACAAGAGGAGAAATATATAGAGGCATGAGGGCATGCACCATATATTTACAAAACGAACCACATATTTCATGCAACAACTGAGTTCAGCAATCATGTGAACAGTTAAGGTGGCATCTTTTAAAAGGACAATTTAAAATTTGGATGAAGAAACTTCTAATGTGTCCACTTTGTTTATGATAAAGTTTCTGAGTTAACTAACCAAATTGATGATCAAGTAAACATTCGTGAGTTGGGCAGCCACTAGAAATACCATAGTTTCACCTAACATTATAGATTAAAATTTTTTGGTATTCATTTATTTTGGAAAAATTATGTATTTTAGTAATTGTGACTGTGATTGGCCAGTGACTTCTTGCCTCTGCCTAAGTTCTGTTTTGTTGAAAGCACAGCTCCTCCTTGATAATATGTTTACGTGCAGATCCATGCATTGACTCAGATGGTTTGAATTCCCAGCACAGCAATTGCCTTTATATACATTTCATAACAAGTCATCAGACTTTGCCATTCTAGCCGGCTACAGTTGCAGCACATTATAGAGCAGAATGTGCCAGCAGGAGCCAGTAAAGTGAAGCTGAGCTGTAAATCGGTGCCCCATTTCAAAACAGGGCTATGTGAAAAGCCTAAATAAAACATAATGTGATAATTTGCTTATCTTTTCTGTTATATAGTCAATTGCAAACAGATGGTAATGTACATACTGCTGCTCTCACGTTATCAGTCACATCAAGTTTCCTAAACAGAGCGTAAGCTTGGTTTGCAGTCTGCACAAGCAACACACCAGCCGAGCCGTCATAGTGGCGAGAAGATATTAAGAACTGCGCTTTTTTGGTTGGGAAAAATATAGTTTAAACCTCACAAAGGCAAATGCTTGAGAGCTGTCATACTGCAGTGGTTCCATGTTTCTAGCAGTACACCTAACATCACATTAATGTATTATGTTACAGTCAATGTGTGGTTTAAATTCATTGCCAAGTATATAAATTAGCAAGCTGGCTAGATTGTCTTTGACCCATTTTGTCTGTCAACAAGTAAATACAACAAAAAAACAAAAACAAAACAAAACAAAAAGAAATGTGTTTGGCTTGTACTGTTGTTCTGTGTTCAACATATGAACATCTTTCCAGCCAAACGGGGGTAAGAAAATATCTGTTTCTATTGTAATGATGCCAAGTAATGGAATTAGCTTGGATCTGTGCACAAGAATATACGCTGCTCGTTTCCAGTGTTGTTATTGCAAAACCCCTTGCACTTTTATTCGTTTTCTCTCTTCTTGGGTTTTTTTTGGTCATTTCTTAGCAGTCCTCTCTGGACTGCCTCTAAATTAGAGGCCTCTTGATTTTTTCAGGCTCCTAATCCCAAGTGATGGGTTTATTGGTCTAACCGGACTCTCTCTCCAAGGAGTTAGGTGAAGCGGCTTTTACTGAAATGCCTCCTTGGCTCAACAGAAGTTCAGTGGTCAAGTCCAGCATGGCAGAAACAAGAACTGAGGACCAAACAATGATATGACTTAAACAGAGCCTTGAAAGCCAAAAAGTCCTGGCTGGGAAGAGTTATGTAAGAAACCCAAGTGGCTTGTGTGTGTTGGAGGCTCTACAAAAGGCGGCCTGGTGGCCGCCAGTTCTTGGTGTGGCGGCTGGCGCTTCAGTGCATCTGTGGATCTATTCCTGGTGCTGTAATTAGAGGGACACAGATGAAGTGCAGTTGCAAAGCGCCCTCTTTAACAGCTGTGATGTGTGTCCACTTGTTTTCTTTCACGTCTTGTCCTTTTCACTTGGCCCTAACGATGCCTGACTTGATCGTTATGTGCAGTGCCAAGGGCTAAATACATTCATGCTGTATTGATATTTGCATTGTCCAACAACTTGAGCGTGACTTTTGGAGTATGATTGGCACCGGGATGCAGCGATTGATCCAAAAACCACGGAAGTTGCCACCATGTGCTCCTCATTTTCTTCAGCTTGTATGGCAAAGGATGTATTTTGAGCCTTTGCTTTGCAAAACTTTCCTTTTGACTATTGAAATTGATCCAACTCGATTTACTTTCAAAGGTGCCTGGTAGTAATCATCAGCATCAGTATTTCCAACCACCAAGTTTACAAATAATGGTATTTTTTCACTTTAAAAATTAAGTCTGTAATATTTGGAGATTTTGAGAAGGAACAGCGGCATCAAGTGGTTTCATTTTAGATTGTAACACTCTTTCAACTCCTCCTCCCTCTCCCGAGCTTGCCAGTGAACTATAGTGGCCAGCACACACATACTTGGATACCTTCTTCTTCGTTGGTTTATTTGAAGACACGAGCAGACAGCCTGAATATGAAACGCACTGTCAGGCGTGCTAGATTGTCCACAACAGGCTTCCTTGGAAATATTGGCAGTGCAAAATGGCAACTAACTGGGAGCAATTTGCTATATGTATATTTTTATATATAAATAACAACCATTCCATGGGTAGGGAAATCAAATGACGTTTATTGTACTGCGAGTATCCACCTATATCAATGTATCAACCGGCAGCGTATTAAGCTTTTACAAATATAAAAAAATCATAAATCAGGCCAGATTTTACATGCTGGGCCTTTAAGGGCTAAATTTTGGCTCCCAGAAGCGTCTTCATTGTCTAGTTTGGATTTCCTTTGATTTTGAGATCTAAAGCAAAAACAAAAATACTAATCTACAGCATGTGTTTCAGGTAAAGATACAATTATACACAACCCCCAGTTCCTCCCCGCCAACCCGCTCCATTTATTTTTCTCAGTTTTTACTAAAGCACAGTGGGCTGCCACGCAAATTCGAGCTTAATTTTTGCGCAGGAGTCCAAATGTTCCGACGACGGTGTCTGAATACCCCATCTAAGCCAGGAGTAATGGCGGATGAATCAAGACGGAATCTCTCGCCGCACGGAACTGTCCCATAAACCACATCCCTGCTTTAGTAACAGGCCCATCTAATGAATAGCCTGACCCGCTCAGCCCCGGCCATTGAGGCAGCTGTGCCGTGAAGGCAGCTCTCTATGGTGCAATAACTCTGTCTTTCCATCCCACTGAT
Source organism: Thamnaconus septentrionalis (assembly GCA_009823395.1). Classification (NCBI taxonomy): domain Eukaryota; kingdom Metazoa; phylum Chordata; class Actinopteri; order Tetraodontiformes; family Monacanthidae; genus Thamnaconus; species Thamnaconus septentrionalis. Next base: position 21,465,574 of record CM020510.1, on the reverse strand, counting down.
GTGTGAAAGAAACCAGGCCGTCGCCGAAAAACCCGGGACCCACACGCACATGTTGAACACGAGGGGAATTCCCCACACACAGACAGCTCCGCTCCGCCGCACGTTTATAGTCACACATTTAGCACGGATTGAGTTGTGTCTTCACACCAAGATAGTAATTAGTGTGTCACATCTGGCTCTGATGTGATTTACAATAGCCACTTTTGAGCACTTTTACTTTATTTTTTTCCCCTCATGCTTGGGATATGCCATTCCCCTCTCTCATAATTCTCCTGGGGAAGCTGCATTATAAAAGAGCAATGATCATGATGTCAAACTCTGTTGTGACAGTATTTGTTCAAGAACTGTTCAAGAACTTCAGAGAAGAGCCCAATAAATAAACTGTTATAATTTCAAGCAGATGGGGCAACAATTTCCCGTGGGGATAAATTAAGTATCTATTATTATTATCATTATTATTATTGAAAATGTCACAACATTTTTCGCAATCGCATCAATCGCAGCAGGTAGAATAATTTTTGCTTTTATATGTGCTGGATTTTACTGTGAAACGTCAACGTGAAGTATCAAGCTTTAACACCGTTCATTTCAGTTGTCAAAAAATAAAGCAGATTTCACTTTAAATCTGAAACTATATAGCACAAAATGCAAGTATACTTTAAATACCTGCATTTTGTATCAGACCAGCAGTTCGGTTTATCTTTTTTTTTTTTTTTTTTTTTTATACACACCAATACTTGAGACACAGTTTGGATGGGGAAGAGAGTTTTGTTTCACTGCTGTTTTCTTTAAATACATGCAAAACTACCTGGGTTATCACGCGATCTTGCAGTCCTCGCATGAACTGATGGAGCCACCGCGCTGGATGCCCCGCTCGGAAACACGTTTGGTGTGAGAGGGTACGGAGAGATTATTTCCTCACCACAGACACTTTTGGTGTGAATTGAGGGATTATAAGATTATGTCTCAGGGGAACCGATAAGAAGGCTAAGTTGCAATGTTAAGATCATGTGTCCCTCCAAAAAAAGAGTTGGTAAAAATAATTTGTTTTACCAGGCTAAGAACAAATGGAGCATTTGGGCTTGCCAGTGTCCATGATTGATAGCCCATTGAATCTCAACCCATCTCCTCCTGGCACTCACCAAAGTCCCAGACACCTCAGCAGTGTTGCAGTCATTTACTGCCATCTCATTGCGGCCACATGCGGCTTATTTGTAACTTCTTTACGGTATGTGTGTAGGTGGGTGGTATGATGGGAAAAGTGTAAGTTGTTAAGATTTGTGTTCCCATGATTGGAGCGCTGGTTTGTTTGTACTGGCAATGGCCGTGGAAATTCTTGAGCCATAATTGCGCCTAAAACGACCACAGTCCAGTTCTCACCTTCGCAATCGTGACTGTGTGTGAGTAAGCCTTTCAGGCTTTCAGCAGAAGCTAATATGCGGAAGCGGTGCGTGCACTGGGCCTGCATATTTGTGAGCCTATTCACAGAAAGTTTAGAATGGCCATCAGATTTGAGTCAGGCTCACTTAGACTTAGTCGAGTTGCGAAAGAAATATACAGCTTAAGCTGCACACTAATGTCAGAGGCTAACTAGCCCGCATTTGTTAATTTTGTGCAGCAAGTTAGCAAAGGTTAGTGAATGGGGATACAAACAATATGTTTGTGTGAATGTGTTTTTTTTCAGTTTTTAGTTTTATTTTAAATTATGTTTAGCAGTGTTAGTGTTAGGACTTCTTGGTTTGCAGCAGTGTTTCATCAGTTCATATTGCAGATATAAATCACTTAAAATGATGAAGTCTTCCAGCAGCAAAAAATACGTCTCAATAAATGACGAGAAAGTCTGAAACATATATATATATATATATATATATATATATATATATATGTATATATATATATATATATATGTATGTATGTATGTATGTATGTATATATATATTTCATTCATTATTCATATATTCATTTCAGTCCACTTGAATGATTTATCATCATTTATTAGTGCAGAAACTTAGTTTTATGTATTCAGAATCTCTAATAAAGACACAAACGTACACATTGTGTGTGTGTGTGTGTGTGTGTGTGTGTGTGTGTGTGTGTGTGTGTGTGTGTGTGTGTGTGTGTGTGTGTTCGCGTATGCATTTTCCTTTCAAGTCGGAGGACAATGAGATCACTGTTAAATCTAAGCATGAGCAGCAACTGTGAATATTTAGAAGGATTTCATGAGTTAACACAACAGAACTAAAGTCTGAGAAGTTTTAAGAGTCCATGCAGTCAGTGCAAAAGAGCTTTATGGCCTTTACGGCCTTGGTGTCTGCTGTTTGCTCAGAGACAGGATTAAACGCTGATCACAGTTCCAGAATTCTTTATCAGGAGATTTCCAATGTGCACAATTTGTTTCGGGGATTGCTTCAAAAGAGTCCTGGTGTTAAAGCTCCCAGTAAGCTTCTGTGAGAACATGTTGTCCTTTGTTAAAAAAAAAAAAAAAAAATCCACACACACAAAAAAAAGAAAACTAGAAAAGTATTAAGATTAACTGGGAATTTGGATTAGTGCTGGTTAATTGAGGTTGTGGCTTTGCTGGATGGATTTCTAGCAGGTTCAGGCTACTGAAATGTTTTCCCCCTCTCTGTGGCTGTTGAAAGTCTCTTTGGCCATCTAGCATATGAAATTCTTTCTGGCCTCACCAGCGACTTTAGACCAAGAAAAAAATCCTGCATGGAGATTGGTTATATGTAAATACTCTATAAAAGATACTTTGGGAGTATGTTTCCCCCTTAAGGTGATGAAAGAGTGAGCCTGGAGCTGTGCCTTGAGAACAGTCACGCTTTGTGAACTTGACCGCTACGGTGCCTGCCCCTAGTCTGTCGGCACAACTTGAAAGCCAATTGAGTTTTTGCCCTGTTAAAAGTTGTCGTTTCAGCTCAGTAATATTAAACTAACAGCGACTTCTTAGCTAGGTCTCTCTCTCTCTCTCTCCCTTCGTCTCTCTTACACACACATACACACCTATTCGTATCTATTAATATCTAAGTGCTCAAAGGTGGTCTGCCTGTGAAGCGTACAGAAAAACACCACCCTCGGTTTCAGCTCGCTGTACATCAAATGAACCCAAAGTACCTTACTCTAATTCATCAGGAGTATGTTTTTAATGCTTTTAATGCTTCTTTAATCCTTTGACTCTCTAAGAGTCTCTCTCTCCATACATAAATGCTAAAAGAAGCATGGGCACAGTTATAAAATTAGAAAGGACATGCCACGGTGGGTAACAATTCTTTTTATTTTCTCAGTGTGCCACCAATCATTTGTTTGTTGTAGTTTTTAAGGCCTGATGATGTTCCTATTCAGGTCAGTGGCACCATGAAAATGTTTTGCTTATTGAGGAAGATGACGTCTCACACTCTGGCTCTGGGTCATTCACCGAGCGCAAACGGAAACATCTCAGTCGCTCAATTTACAACGACTATTCAACCATTAATTTCTCAAGTTGAACTCGTCTATTTTTCGTCCTTTCAAAACTTTTCCATCCTTTTCAAAAAAATAAAAATCAGATTGTGTAGAACGATACAACACCAAATTTTCGAGGTTCCAACATAAAAAAAAAAGTTGTCCATTAAAAAAAATAAAACTATGTATGAAATGTGGATATAATTAGTCTGAATTCAAGAGTTACAGGTGTTTGACTTTTATCACGACCATGTCAGTAAAATATGTTAGAAGGATGACACTTTTTTTCCTGTGGGCAAGTTAAATTATACATTAATTACTGTGTATTTCACTATTTCAGAATATGAACGTCGTTATTGCAGATATTTTGTCTCGATTATTTCTCCTCTAAATGAAGACCTGTACACAAAGCAGGTAGTGTGCATAAAAAAAAGTTACACACACTCGGTCCGACTAGAGAGGGACTGCATTAGAGTTCCCCGGCGTAAGTGTAAATGCACTCGAGCAAACAAAACGTTCTGTCCGTCCCCGCAAAATGGCAGCCCTGAAAACAAAGCAACAGAGCTCCGTGTCATGGTGGATTCCCTTTCATTTGGTGTTGGTCTCATTTGCTCTGAAGTTTATGTATCCCAGTAACAGTAAGCTATCTAAGTCCCCCAACTACTCCATCATGTAAGCTTTATGCCTTCCACATGGTTATAATTTGAGATTTTCCAGATTTTCAAAGCTCCTTCTTTTTTTCCCCGAGCCAAGTGCTTTTAATTAAAAAGCGCACCAGTTCTGTTGTGGCCTTTTGTGTCGCTGTCCAAAAAAACAAAAAAATATTCTCTGTCTTCCCTCTTCATCCCCCCATTCTTTTCCCTTTGTCCTCTACTCTCTCTATTTCTCCATTTCTCTTCCCCGCCATGCGTGTTTCCTCCACGCCATCATCCAAGCCGCCTTTTTTCTTTTCCAAGAACAAACGGTAGCCTAACCACTTTGTTAATGAAACATGCATCCGCTAGTAATGCAAGAGTAGATGTTTTCTATTTGAATGGGCAACGACTGGACGGTGGAGGCCAAGGCGAAGCGAAAACTTTGGCGGAGCAGGAGGGGTTGGGGGGCATGAGATATTTATGGAAATGATTATATCACTTCCCTCGTGTCCCATGCGGACTCATGTCTTGCACACATGGCAAATTAGAAGTCATCCCTTCTAGTTTAATGCATGTGTGAGCGCGCACGCCAGCGATTTTGGTACTAAAACATCGTAAATATCGCCGTAACCTCAGAGACGAGGTGTTATAAATAGGACGTGTCAAACCCTGCTCCGGCCAGCCGCGGCTTTTCTGCAAAACCCTCTCCTTTCACCCTCCCAGCGGCTCGGCTACTTTTTAATTTGGCTTCCCCGCAGGCTAACCGACTGACGCCTCACAGTGAGGGCCCCCGTATTTCAGCATGGCCGCAAACCCCCCTGGTCCTCGGGCACTCGTGTCTCCAAAAGCGCTCCGGCCTCTCTTTGAGCCGTTGCTTTTTTGGAGCCCAGACTCTGCCATCAGCAGAAGAGAAGAGAGAAGCCGGCCCTGGCTCCAACGCTGTGGCTAAATCTCATCTGTCACAAACCCAAAGGGCCGGCCGCTCCAGCCCGTGGGCGGGTGGGGCCCGACCAAAACAGAGGGAGGAGGAAGAAAGAAAGAGAGAAAGAAAGAGTGGAGTGTGGGGGGAGAGAGGGCAGGAGAGCGAGAGGAAGCTCCCAGATAAACAGACCGCAGCGCCTCGGCTCCTAATCACCCTGTGCTTCCGTTTCCAGACTCTATAATTAGAAGGGCCCCGTCCCTTTTTTCTCTGTATTCCCAGTTGACGCAAATGCTTCTTGTGGCTTGGCACCTCGTTTCGGGCGTGGGTTTTCAAGGGTTTACAGGCCCTCGGCCTCAGCTCTTTGGTTTTTTGGTTGCAGTGATACAGCATGAATAGCAAACCACTGTCCTAATCCACACTTCACTTGGCCTCCCTTCTTTCCCTTTCCACCTCTGATAATCTGCATGACCCCATTGCTCAATGACTCGCTGCCTCCCCCCTCTTTCACGTCTCCATTTTTTCTTTCAAGAGCCGCTCCTTGGTAAAGCACAAATAGCCTGAAAGAGAAACATTGCCACTGTGAATGAACTTGAGGGGGACATAAAATCCCCTTTCCCCCCTGCAAATAGGAGTGTTTTCCATCTCGAGTTGCTACATCTTCTATCTCACGCCATTGCTGCCTTTTCTTTTCACGTTTGACACACCACGTAATGGAGGCTGGCCGCTAATTAAAACCTACTGCAGCCTCCACATTAAAGATTCCACTGCGAGACGCGAGAGCAAGATTACTAATTACTTTAACTTAATTTTTTTTTTTTTTCCTTGGATTCATTAAAGTGCAGTGGTTTGGACCTTGTCAAATCTTACACTCAGTGTGTTTGCGTACATGTGAGTTAGTGCCCGGTCTGGAGCAGAGGGTTGTTTGTAATATCACAGAAGGCTTCTGGGATGGGTTTTGGGCTGTAGTTAAAAAGCAATGTGGTGTTTTTCCACACCAAGCCAGCTCAGCCCTGCGTTTGTTCTGTTGTGGTTTGTTGAGCATGTTGTTTATGGTGGGGGCCTATACTTTCTCGAGTTTGACGAGCTTCAAATAAAACAGGGCCAAATGAATGGGCTGGTTGGTAGGGGTTACACTGTGCTGAGCTGCGGTTCCGTGTCACAGTGAATCTCAACGTGCAAAAGCAAACACCATGACCAGGCGCAGATGCATAAATACACGGTGAATCGCTCTCCCCATAGACATTCACCATGTCAATGTCTGATCTGGGAAAACCAATGATCCGCTCCTAACAAGGCCACACTTATGTGATAGTTTTACTGAGCCATGGAGTGACCCTCTAATGCTGTTCAACATGTGTCCTGCACAGGTGTTTCAAAGTAGCTGCCCAGACGGCTATGCCAACTTTGTAGCTGAGCACAGTTTAAATAATCTGGTCGATCTCAGTGAACAATCACACTCTAGAAGCCAGCATGACTGTGTGAGAGCGCCTGCTAATACTGCCAGCTGTCTGTGTCCTCCCTGCAGGAATGCTGTTGGTCACTGCTGACACCTTGGGCCATGATTTTCACGTCTTCCAGATCCTCACCCACCCGTGGGCGTCCTCGCAGAGCGCCGTTCACCATCTCTACACCCTGCACCGGGGAGAAACGGAGGCTAAGGTCTGATAAGCACAAATGTATAAGTATGACTTCAATCTTCTGTCTACTGTTTCAGACAGTTCAGAAGGGGGAAATGGAAAAGGGAAGACTGACTTAATGACAGTTTGATAGATAAACATTCAGTCTTAATGTTCAAGGTCAAATTCTTTAATTTTGGATTTCATTGTGTTTGAAGAAGACGCTGGAGTGCACCTGTCGCTCACTCAGGTGGACTGAGATTCATCCCAACAGCATTTTGTTCACCAGTAGGAGAGTGAACTTAAACTCACTTGTACAGTTACATTATCATGTGACACAGTGAAACAGATAAACCGAAGTTATACTGGACTTTCTCCATGAAGCCAATAAAAATGTTTCTGAATATCAAAAATCTTTTTAAAATCAAAGTAAAATACATTTTTAATAATTGTCCTGCTAATGGTTTAATAGGGTGCATTTTTACATCGAGGGCCATAGAGTTATGGAGAAACTTTCCCTGAAATACTGCATTATTAGACTTGTGCTGCTTTCAGTAAGCAACAACAACTGCACGGTGTAAATGGGATTGTGACAAAATAAACAAAACAAAACAAAAACACACATACAAAAACAACAACCAGTGAGTATGATTTACTTGACAAAAAAAAAAATGTTTATTTCTGTAGCTGGTCGATATGTTTTTATTGTCATACATCTTTCAAAAAAATGTACACGCAGGTGATAAAAACAATGACTTTATTGAGTGTTGCAAGATTTTACCAAAGACATTATGGGTTTGAAAGAAATACTAATGAGTAATTATTAGGACATTGATGTAGTCTCTCTGGGGAATGTCTCATGACAAATACAGAGGAAGTAGGATGACAGTCATTGGACAGACGTTGTCACACTCATTAATATGAAACATCTGCAAACAACTCGGGTTTCACAACATTCGCAGTTAAATGTTGCCTGGTTTGCATCAGACTTTACAAAGCCAAAAAAAAAGAACTTTCAGACAACTAAAGAGCCAATGCTCTTTGCCACATTTTCTTTTATCCCCTTCAACGTTTTCTTCTGACCTGCCCATCAGGATTAGTGCAGGTCCCTCTAGGGGCCCTTCACCATTTTCTGACCACTAGCCCTGTCCAGGTATAGGGAAATATATAAACCATATGGAAAATACACTCATACACTCAAAATACACTTTATCAAGCACACCTGTTCACCTGCATGTTTGCTCAAATGTCTTGTCAGCCAAATCACATCACAGAAACTCAGTGCATGTAGGCAACTAGACTTCAGTGACTTTTAATGTGCCATGTTGGCTGGTTTCGATATGTCAGAGAAATGTTCAGGTAAAAGCGAAGTGGGGCTCAAAAGGCCTTGTTGGATTCCTGGGATCCGAAGCGAATGACCAGATGTATTTGGGATGACTGGGCAACATGAACTCAAACAGCTACATGCTAGAATCAAAGTATGCATATGAACATATGACACCTCTATCCTTGAGGCAGATGGGCTTCAGCTGGACCATATTGATTGGAACACTGGACAGTATAGGAAGCACTGTCTGTTCTGATTAGACATGGCTTCTATTAGGACATTTAGACAGCAGGAACACATTTTGTTTGTGAACACCAATTAATTAAACAAAAAAACAAAAAAAATGATGATTTTCTGAACACACTTTGGGCCCATTGGTACCAGTTGCAATGTGTAAATGCCACAGCCTGTCTGTATATAGCTCCTCACCATGACCATCCCTTTATAACAACATTGTGCTGTCTTCTGAACGTGACTTCCAGTTGAATAACACAAAAATCTTCAACTTGATTCTTGAAAGTGAACTCATTACGATTAACTGGACCACAAAGTCTCCAGCTCTCAGTCCAGAGCGCCTTGGGGAAATGGTCTCTTTATGTATGTGCAGTTGACTGATCAGCAGTAACCACCTAACACTATTGATCAAGTCAGTGTGGACAAAAGTCTCTGATGATTGTGTTTAGCAGTGATGAAACAACAAAGTCACCTCTGAAGGCTCAAGGGACTCCCATTGCTAGTAATGTTTAGCACATAATGTGGGCAGTCAGTGTGAATGCCAGAACACAAGGTTAGCAGAAACATGAAACTCAATTCAAGATATTCCAAAAGTGGACATTGCCAGTAAATTTATGAATCTAATTCTTTGTTTTTATTTCTGAGAGGATAAAAGACTCAGATTCTAATTATTGTCTTTTTTGTCATTGTTAAAAGTGCTTACTCAACACAACTACTTCAGGCCTTGTTGGGTTCAGAATTATTGACTAGGAAAACACACACACACATTCTCACTGCCTGCCTATAGTTAATGTACAACCAAACGGCAGGTCCGCTGACCGGCTGCACACTGAGCCTACTTTGATCCGGCCCATTGTAAACACTCAAAGCTGGCCTTAGCCGAGTGTTTGGGCCAGAGGTTATCGCCACACACTCTCTCCCACCTACACACACACACATGCTCAGACACACTGGAGAGTGATAAAGTCTTCAGTTAGGTGGGTGGAGGGACGCCTTATCTGTCTCCAGTGGTCAAACATGCGGCTGGCTGTCAGTGACCTGAGGCCAGGTAAACAGACCTGCCGCTGATAACAGCTGTAAGAGGCTGAAGGAGCGCCGTCATGCAGAGGAGAGCGCAGCCACGGGGCAAAGTAGCCGGCGGCCACCACTTGAGGTACAGGAACACTTCCAGTTACTGGGCAAATCTTGCGGCGCCGCACAGGAGCTGCGATTGCATTGATGTGTGCCCGGAGCCTCGGCCGTGTCTCTGCATTTCTGTGCAGTGCGCTCGCCGTCTGCCGCAGCCCAGTTTCTTCGACGCTGTTAAATTTTAAACTCGTTTTTACGTAATTGTGGCGAGAGAATTAATAAGGAGTGCCAACAAGGGGGGTGAGAGGGTGGATTTCAAAGCATTTAAAAAAAAATGGTCCAGCGGCTGCAGTCATGTAGTATAAGTCCTAGTAAATTCAAAATTGGAGCAGATAAAAATATAAAACAGTCAGATCATCTTTGCGGAGAGATACGTCCATTATCTTATTTATTTTGAGGTCCAGTTTCTAAAATTTGGCTTGATTTATGATATTTGCATTGGTAAAAGCTTCACATACTACCCACAAATACATTCATAAACAGTATATACTCGCAGTACAATAAAAGTCATTTGGTTTTCCTACTATCACGAACGGTTCTCATATATTTAAGAATATACATAGATCAAGGGTCTTGGTCCAAGTTAGCTGGCTGCCATCATGAGCCATTATTTTTTTTAAAGAAGCCAATCTGACAGTGCCCTGAATAAGAAATGTGCTGTCTGGCGGGCTTCCTTAAAAACAATTCACAGACTGGACTTTTAAGACGTTGTACAACTTAAAATGCAGTTGTACAAAACTCACCGCACTTCTACTTCTTCTTCACTTCAGTTGAGTGGTGAAGTGTCACTGCATATCGCAAAGATATTTGTCGCTGACTAATGTATTTTTATCCTTCCTTTAGTTTCATCCTTCCTCTCCGTCACATTTTTGTCATTCTTTCACAGCTCTTTCTTTTTTTTTTGCAATCTGTCTGTGATCAAGGACAGAACTTACTGCTCTGGCACTCGCATGTCGCCGTCCTCTTATCGTGACCATTTTAATTACCTTCCGCATCATGACTGCGCGGCCGCCACATCCTTTCAGTCGCTCTCCCACCTGATTCGAAAAATACTGGCGGCAGCAAAGTCCAAAGACCCATTTACAGTTGCTGCTCTGACAGGTCCATTAGAAGCAATTATCACACGCACAAAGTAGCTCTTTCTCGTGTCCAAGTCATCCCCAACCAGCCCGAGCAGAGGTCAAGACTTCTCTTTCACTCATTCCTGTGAAGCAGAGCAACCGTCTGGTATGCTGAGGATGCCCCATTAACTGTCATTGCTGAGGACAATTACCTTCGTCTGACCTGGCGAGAGATTAGAGGGGCCCCGCAGGTACAGATGACTGGCTGATTTACCCACGATCCAAATGAGACATTCCTCGTATGAGCAGAGCTGCCCCCTTTCATTTTTCCACCAACCACCTTCTCTATCATTCACTTTTAATAGCACGTCGACGGATAGATCCATGCAGGGCTGGCACGCTATCGGCCCATCGGCCTGTCACACTTTGCCACTCCTTTGTCTCTTTTATTTCACCCTCTCACACTCCTCTGTTCTTGCATTGTCTCCCGCAGCCGATCTGTCTGGCTTGCTGCATGTCTAACATGCTCAGGGAGATGCTATCTTTTCAAGTGTCTGCGCTCTAGTCACTGTTTAAGGGAGGCGGCCAAACAAAGGATGCCATCGACTCCATTGTTTTTGATTTTTTTTTTTCCTTCTCTCTCACTGCCCGACACCGTTCGTTAGCTCTCGGCGACTTTTTCAAGTGCTTTGAGCTGCTTTCTTTAATAGTGTGAAAAACACAGTGTTGCATTTGGATGCGTAGGTTTCATAGGGAGTTGCAATTTTGATCAAGAATTTAAGGACTTGAGCAAATGAAAGGAAACTGTCTGGTATGGTATTAAGTTTGATAAAACTCCATTGTTTTCCTTTTGTGAATTACACATTGCGGGGTCCCATATATTAAACCTTTAAAAAAAAAATTCTAAAATTTAGAATATCATCGTTCATCCACAAGAATAATGATGTCCTATAAGTCAATTTGACATCAGAAAAAAAAAAGAAAACAAAAGCATCTTTAGACCTGATTGCAATACAAGGCGGCCACAAGGTGGTCTCACAGGATGGATACAAACACCTTCCAGGCAGTCATCTCTAACTTGAATGAAGTATCAATATGATGATGTATGGCATGTGATCATTGCACTTTGTGTGGTCACAAACTTGACTTAAAGACTTTTCTGATTTCTCTTCTTTCTGAGTTCACTGTCAGGCTGAAGGTATGTCATTGTTATAAAGCATGGCTAGAGTGACATTTACATATGGTGCCTTTTGGATTGGAGAATTGTTACACCAATTCCCTTTTACGGATTACTCACTGTTCACCCCTTCATCTTTCTATGAAACATAAACAAGGCCCACCAGAGCTCTTTTTATCCTGACGTAAATAAACGTATAAGGCATGGAGCCTTTTCTAAATGTTGCTCTATGCAGTGATGAGTTTACCACCCTTTTTTCTGATCAATATTGAGAGAGACAAAATCACACTTTTCTGGCATGCCTCCTTCTTCAATGGAGTTGATGAAGTAGCAGGTTCTTGAGCTGACAGCAAAAAGAAAAGCTGCTGCGTAAAGGTCCTGAATTGGCTAATGTATGACAAAATATAGCAGCACATGCAGGAGAAACTTGGCTACATAGAAACAATTAAATGCCCAATCAGAGAAGACTTCAGTCGTGAGTTCTTGCCCAAAGTAAGGGAAGAACGCTGACCATATCTTTGTGATGATGTGGCTGTAATTCATTTTAAGTCAACTCAGCTAATTTAATGTTACACATGCAGTCACTTCAGCACGAATGTGGATGTTGTAGAAACAAATTATTTCTGTAATTCCAACGGTGCACATGTGGTTGTTTCCCTCTCTCGCTCTTCTCTGACTTTTTCAACCTGTCACGTCTCTTCTCAGGTCCAGGACATGTGCTTTAGCCTGGATAGTCGCTGGGTGGCCATTAGCACCCTCCGCGGCACCAGCCACGTCTTTCCCATCAACCCCTACGGAGGTGCCCCCTGCGCCCGAACGCACATGTCCCCGCGAGTGGTCAACCGGATGTCTCGCTTCCAAAAGAGCGCCGGCCTGGAAGAGATCGAGCAGGAGCTGAACAGGGCGGCAGCGATAGGAGGAGGCACAGGCGGAGGAGGGATCGGAGGCGGCAGCTGCATCCTGGGAGGAGGAGGAGGAGGCATCGCCGGCCGCTCGAGCCCCATTCCTGGCCTGTCAAGCAGCCCCTCGGGGTCTCCACTGCATGGTGAGGAGCTGGGGAAGGATTTCTTTGGTTGACATGTTTGTAATTTCGCACGGTCAAATTAAGGATCGTAAAGGTGGAGAACTAACAGCAAAGTCAGTCAAGTCTTACATTTTCTGAACATATTCATAAGTTTCGACTATAATCTACTCTGCTAGTTTCTACTCTGCGATATTTCACCACCACATCGCCCCTCAGATACTCATCGCACTATTTCAGTCCATGAAATGAACTGAATGAATGAACTGAATGAACTGAACTTAAGTGAACTGTTTGCACATATTGGATACAAATAAGGGGAAAAGGACATGTCGATTGACTTTTGATAGGATTCACACTAACGGAGTAAATAGTCCAAGATCCTTTGCATGACCTTAATAGAACATGGACAGTCTCAGTTATATACAGATACTTATTAGATATAGACAGAAATAGATATAGAGAAAATAGTTCTGTACTAAATGCAAATGAGAAAGAGTTGTTGTCCAGTAACAACAACAACAACAACAACAAAATACCATAATTGATAATAATTCAATCTAATTCTGTTATTTGGTCATCGCAGTAGCTCTTTTCCAGGTACACTGATCTTTGTGCCACAACCTTGCATGCACTGTTTGTCAAACACATACCCATGTTGCTCACACTAACTGTGTGTCCCTAGTTGGCAAAAGGTACACACTGATACACAGACGTTACACCGTTTGACCCCAGAGGTGTTACTCATTGCAAAGCATTTCAGTTCCCGTTATTCCGAGGTTTCCAGGAATCTGTTCTGCAGCAAAGTAGGTGTAGAGGCAGCACAGTGAGGTCACTAACTTGATAAACACTTCAAAGAACCAAATGATTCAGACTTACCAGTGTGTAGTTTGGTGGAATCGCACAATATTTTATCCACCCATCGGGAATGGAAACCAGATTTTTAAGCCATAACTCAATGAATAGAAGGCATTGGGACCATTTTTATGTCATTTTCAGATTCCCAAGACACTAAAAACACAACAACCTTGTTTGTCTTCTTTTGTTAGCCTGAGATGGATTTAACTTGCCAAATAATTACCACAATTGTGTTTTAAAAAAACAATCAAAATTGTGTTTTCAAAAGACAAACATCAATATTAACATTAGTCTGTTTGTCCTTATAACATTCTTTATAAGGGTTTTGCCTCATGACACGGCCTATACGGGACACCGTCTCGATATCCCATTATTTTTCACACCCAAACACACACAAATGGCAGGACAGCTTTTGACATTAATTCCCTTTTGCAGCAGATGACTAAACAATGACTAAAACTGCCGACACAGAACTCAAAAATTAAAGTGAACAATGAGTAGGTCAGCGTCTCCTCATTTGGTACTTCAAAGATCAACTTGAAAAAAATGTTTCTGTCCTTTTATGAGGTGAAACAAAATTAATCTGCATATGCAATTCAATATGCATGCATATATGGCAGGAGGACCACTACTAGACCTGTCACACATGCACAAAGTCAAGTGTCGGAATTAAACTTACTGAAGGATTTGATTCAAAGTTGGTATATAAATGCTCAACCTTCATAACTTAAATCCTAACAACAACAACAACTCCATAAATTCCCAAACTATATGCCACCATCACATTACACTTTTGATTTTTTCAAATCCTGAACAAAATGCGAAAAAATGTAACACCAATCTAGTCTGCTTATTTTAACTTGCGCTATTTTGGACCTCTTTATCTTTTTACCGTTTCTGTCTCCATATCAGCCGGAATTGGTGAGGGAACGTGCTGGCACCCTGAGGTCAGGGTCAAGTCACGATGTTATCTGCCAGCCCGAAAATCCTCGTGCCACAGATACACACAAACATGCTCACACTCTGCTTGAAAGATGACGCCTTCACTTCCTCTCCTTCCTGTCTTCCACGTCTAGACCCAGGACCCTTTGTAACCCCTGCACTCAACCACACACACTGACACAGATGCACAGACAGACACACACACACACACACACACACACACACACACATTCCTCCACATTTAAAAAAAAAAAAAAAGAATAACCATTAAACATTAAATGGATGTCTGACTTAAGAGAGAACCACAATTTCGCCGCGATGAAAGACAGAAAGGGACGCAAACATCAAAGTGAGCCGAGAGGTGAAAGTGAGTGAGCAAAGTAATGAGGTGCAATTGAGAGAAAATGAAGGAGAGATACGACGGGGCTGATTGAAAGAGGGTTGGTGGGGTGACAGAAGGAGGGAGAGAAAGATAAGTTTGTAGTAGCTGCGCTGAAAGCCGGGGTCTCTGGGAGCAAGGTCGTAAATCACACTTTTGTTTCAAAAGAGAGCATTAGGGCCACCTGTCAACAATTAGTCCCAACGGTGATACCTTATTGAGTGTGTGTGTGTGTGCGTGTACGCTTGAAGGAGATAAACTATCTCTATGTAACTGATTGGTGTCGGATGGTAACGCACTAAAAAAAGGGGAGTTGGGGGGGGGTCAAAATACCAGATTAGACTGACGTTGGAGGGAAGAATTTGCTCATTTCTGCAGGAGAACATGGAAGTATTTCAAAATGCCAGTGCCAGCATAAAGTGTGTGAGAGACTCCACAAAAGGCGAAGCTGTGTTTCACAGCACTTCATCAAAACCACAGGGACCCTGTACTTTCAGATAAAGACAAAGTGAATCAATCTCACACTGTGTTACTATGTTAGTGTAGGAGTTGACTTCAGTTGATGCTTGTCCTGTGAAATTTTTATTTTTTTTCAAATCAAACATCTTATGGCAACAATTAATTTCATATGTGAGTAAATATATCCTTTGGGTTCAGTCAAAGTATGCAGACTTGCTTACTGAGAGTTATTGATGCCTTTTCCTTACATTGAGATGGATGTGTAAGGAGCTTTTCAAACTATTTAAAGTACATTGGTATGACCACTTTAAGCAACGTGTGTACCAGAGGCAGCCTGTCTTCCTCTTACTGCATTTTGTTTCTTCATTTACGCTTCCAAAACTTTGCGAAGCAGATGTGTTGCTAAAATGTCCTGTCTGAAATCACATCTGAGTTTTAGACAGAATTGAACTGGTTTAGTTGTGGCAAAAACAGGAGGCCGCTCCATGCTCAAGGACAATGGCTGCAGTGTGGATACTGCAAGTGGTTCAGTATTGTCAAGTTGTCCAACTCATGTCAGCTGTTGGTGAGGAGTTAGTGTTGTTTGTGCTTTGTCAAAATGGCTACTGGATGTGTGTATCATTGCCTCCAAAGGTCTCTGCCATCTTCTTGAACACACTTTGAACATAACATGAACTTGCAAACACAGCCACCAGCGCCTCCTTTTGTATGTATATGACTAGAACAAAATTAAGACTTTTGGAGCCCGTTAGTGTTACAATGCGTTTACGCTATTAAGATCTAGTATAGCATAGTACTACAGCCAAACTTTTATTTTTATTTTTTTTGCTTCAAATCAGAAACATGTTGCACATTTGTGAAAAAGGTCAAACATGTGTCATTGATCACTGGCCTGGTTTGTAACCTTCGCTGCTGTTCCAGTTGTTTGTAAAATGCTGCAAACATTTTATACATTCAAGACTCAAGATTTTAACGACAATTTAGAGATAAGTTTAAAAAAAAAAGAAACAAAGTAGGAATGTATCTAAAATGTCATTTAACTGCCGGAATTGTTGAGCCTCAACAAAAAATTTGAGGTAAGAAAAACATAATTCATTTGAAAAGATCTTTTTTTTATGATGAACTTGTTTTATTCTCCTTGTTTCTAAAGCAATTTGGGGCTTTTGTGGTGCCGAGAAGTCAGTGATAATGTCTGATTGTCAGGCGAGCTCTTTACACCAAAACAAGATGATTGTCACCCTCAAAAATAAGCATACATTTAAGTGGTGCAAAAAGCAGCAGAAAAAAATGTGTTTCACAGCGAGGCCCTACAGTAGATCAGCTCACCAGTGAGCCGTCTGTGGCTAAGGTCATGTAGGTCTCCGCACGTCTGTTATTTTGATGACAAATTGGCTCAGTGCATCCTGCCACATTTAAATTTAGCAAAAAATCAGGCCGCCCCCGTCCACCGCAGCTGCCACCGGCGTTGATAAAACGCCGTAATTTGCGCAATTTTCGCCGGACGCAAACACGTTGAGTCACATTTGGCCTTTTGTGTTGCGCCCTTCCGCCTGTTTTTGCACACTGGGTGTGAATCGTGGGCAGCCGAGGCGGCGTTCTTCTTGCCTGGCAGGAGTGCAACAGGGTGAGGCCAGCTGAGGCCGAGCCACCTAGCCACAACAGCTGCTCTGTGATTGTCGCCAGCGAGGGACACCGTTGATTTTTGGGAAGGAACTGCAGAAAAGTACACATCCTTCTCCAAACTGCCAGCCCAGGCCATCAACACACCTAAAAATAGAGGCCGGGGTTGGCTATCTTCTTGTCACAGTTGGAATCTGAAGTGGCCATTTGCGTCCTTATATACAGCGCTCTCCCACCCCCTCTGTGTTTTTTTTTTTCCCTCCCCCGCCAGAAACCTTCACCCTGTATGATCAGCGTATTGTCATTTGAGGTGATGACCTATAATGTGACCGTCCCGTGCCGTAAAGTGCGGTTTGTCTGCGGCCCAGCGCATACAAGTCCTGATTAGTGAGTGCAGTTCCTCCACACAGGCCCAGAGGTTATTGAGGCTATACCAGGCACACGGCCGCCCCTTTTGTAGAGTTTTATTACTCAGATGTTTTTCGGATCGAGCCGCGGCGGCGGCGGCGGCGTTACGCAGCATTGGGGAGCAGCGCAGCGGCAAACAGGTTGAGGGCGCTCCAAAAACAACTTGAACATAATAATCAAGAAAACCACCTTTGATATATCGATTTGATGCGAGTTCCCGTTCCTCCGTTGGAACGGTGCCCTTCGCCCTCTCCCGGTGCTGTCCGAGATGAGTCTTCATTTTCACCGATCTGAGCTTTCTTTGTCAACTTAGGACATGAAAAGTGTCGCGGGTCCAGTGTGTAAAATTTGGCCTGATTTATGATTTTGATGTTAGTTAAAGCTTAACATAGTGCCCATAAATACATGAATAGAAGTGTATACTCGCAGTACAATAAAATTAATTTGGTTTTCCTACCCTTAGGAAGATTCTCATATATATAAGAATATACATAGAGCAATATGGGTCCTGTTCCTAGTTCCTAACTGTTCCTAGTTAGCTGACATCTAATGTCTTGCTGTCACCCCCATTTTTTAAGGAAGCCAATTTGACAGTGCCCTAATTACAAAACACACGAGCTTCCTTTAAAACCGGGGCTTCCTTAAACGTTTTACACACTGGACCTTTAACAACCAGTCATTACCCCCACCTTCCAACAGCCTCATGACTGCATAATACGTGTCAGGTATGACAGTACTCTTTTTGTTTTGTTTTTTTTTTGTTTTATTGAACATGCCATGTTACATTTGGTGTGTACACACAAATGCGCGCACTGGTCATATACTTGCCAGGCATGAAACATGGACACAAGGCTATTAGTCAGTGCAACAGATTTGTTTCCTCACCGAGCAGAAGCCCCGGTGGTCCGATGGCGGGGCCATCTGGGCCTTTGGCGCGGGTTCAGAGAAAAAACTGGAGGCAAAAACAAGGTGTGACGGGAAACTGTTAATTCACTTGTTGATAAAGGGGGACTTCCTCTCTGCTATTAGAGGCTGACGGCTTGCTTATTTGGGTTTGGACTTTTGTTTTATCTCGCCTCCCACCCTCCCCCAGCGCTCCCCTTCGTCAGTCATCGTCGCACTGGTGGAAAACAGCGACGCTCGGCAGAGGTCGATGCCAAGGAAACATTACCTCATAACTGCTGGCGTGTGACACGTATGTAATCGACCTCGCGCTGACCCTGTTTTTGACAGTATAGTTACTCTAAGTTAAACAGTTACAGGGTACAGTTGATGAGGTGGAACTCTGTGTTCCACATAGATAGGATTGAACATGGGTTTAGCGCGGAGAGTTTGCGTTTTCATTTGAAACAAAACAAAACAAAACAAAAAAAAAGTGTAAACGGTGCACAGCGGCGAGCTGGATACGGGGTCCAGATTCCAGTCATCGTGATGAGCTGTCTGCTTTTGATTGAGATCTGGGCTGAGACTGAGCCTACAAGTACTCACAGAGCCACCGCAGGCCCATTTGGTTGCCTCATCTTTTAGAATTCTAAGTGCATTTTTATAGCATCACTTTTATTTTATTTTTTCACTTTTCCTCATTTTTTTTCCCTCTGTTTCTCTCTTTTTCCTCAACTTTAAGTAGCGTTTATGTTTTTTCACTTTGGTTAAAACATTTACACTGCTCACAAAAAAGTTAGATATATTCAACTTGGGGCTGAAATTTCAAAAAAGTTGATGAGTCAATTTTAAATCATAAGAGTAGGGCATTTAATTAGAAGCCAAACAACGGTGGCGTGTAAAGCATCACAACAAAATGTCAATGACTTTTCATGTGACCTTTTTGTCGTTTTGGTCTCACAATGTCAAAATGTGAGCAGCTTGATCAAGAAGACTGTTAAAATACACATTGTTATTAAACTAGAACATGTTCCAATGATAATTTGATAATGATCAAACACTTGCTAGAATACAGTGTGAAACATTGATTAGGTTGATATGTGTATTCAAAAGTTTAGAGAAGGCCAAATTAAGTTTACCTGGAAAGATTATGTACCATTTTCATTGCAATCGGAAAGTTTATCCGAAAGCTCAATGTAACAACTTTTTTTGTGTGAGTTGTGTACTTAGTTTGTCCATCCTTATCTTGTTAGGTCAGGTCTGGCCATGTTTGTACTTTCTTCATGCCTAACCTAAAAAAAAAAAAAAAAGAAAGTCACACAGGCACTGTGTAAAGGATTTCATTTTCATTCACATAATTCCATTTGATAATAGAATAAATCTAAACAATGTGTAGATAATCAGAATAAAATATTTCAATAATCTCAAACATCAAAGCTGTATTGGAGTATTTTATAAGTGCACATAAACCTGCCTTTCTATTTTGTTGCAGTTTGTTAAGAGCAGGCTGACATAAATCTAACAGATTGCAAAGAAATTCAATCTGCATGTGTAATGACATGGAAATATTGCATGGCTGTAAAAGAGAAGAGGAGGGAAAAAAGGGTTGAATGACAAAATAAACCAGCGTGATTGTGGTTAATCAAGTGCATATCTGTACCAATCAAGGTGCGTTGCTAAACTGATGGCAACACTTTTGCAACTGCAACACGGCTGCCAAACATTCCTTCTAACTTGCATATTGATATTGCTGCAGGAACAAGTCAAATGCTGCTTTTCTGCAGACACTCTGAAAGATGTAAGCTTGGCTCTGCCGTTCTTACAGTTGCTACGGCTGCAGTGTTTTTCAAATGCCTCTTTAAAGTTAAAAGGAGGGAAAGCAACACTCATGACAGATCTTTGAGATTTGTCATTGTAAAATTAAATTAAAATGGTTAAATACGTTCTTCCATGCTTTGACACTTTATGAAGAAAGTTGTTTGTACTTTGTGCCTTTTTTTATTTTATTTATTTTTTTACCTAAACCCCAATGCATAAACTGTGCATTAACAGTGCAAAAAGCCCAGTCACGATACCTTAACATTTTGATACTTGCTCCTGTCATTCCTTTTGTCATTGTGTCACTTCAGTGTGCTGATGATTTCTTTGTGTTTGTTCTTATCATTTATTTATTTATTGGAATTATTCTATAATTCAGATATAGAATATGTTCATATTTTAAATTATCCCAGATTTATGTATGTGTAAATATCTGGTGATAATAACAGATTAGGAAGCTATTTCTCCCAAAGTCAAGAAACTTCAAGAAAGCAGTGGCAGCTAAATGTTTCAGTTCTGACATTGTCCTCTGTGTGGCGCTGTGAAGTCAAGATTGCCAGCAGTTTTGAGAGGGAGGAGCCGAGCTGGAGAGACAGAGAGGAAAAGGGCTTGAGAGGCTTGAGCTGCGCTGTGAAAGTTTTACCTCCATACAAATCTGACGACAGTGAAAGAGAGGGGAGGGGGATATTTTCTCAGTCTTTTTTTCTTCCTGTCCCTAAAACAACTTCTGGTCCTTTTTTTTTTTGAAGAGGCCTCTTTGCTTTAATCTTCCTCTTTTTAGGCATTTTTCATTCTTCTGCCAGTGTTGCCTTTAAAAGCTCAAGTTTGAAGTTTGAGCCTTTTCTCTCGTTGCATTTTTAAAACCTTGTAAGGCAAGGCAACTGGATGCATGTGACACATTTCAGATGTACAGTGACGCAGATCAGCAATTTTTTCCACATTCGAATTGAGCGTTAAAAATGACCATTTCAAATAATTTAAAAAAACAAAAAAAACAAAAACAAAAAAGAAAACAAAGTTGAATTAAAGCTTAATACCTGTAGATTATTTCCGGGTAGCGCCTTTCTGATAATTTAGCAATGTATCATCTTGACACATAATCCAGCACTGTGGTCAAATCCTACTGTATTTCGCTCAATAATTTCAACAACAATTTATGTCAACAGGAAAAAGGAAAAATGGCAAATAGCTTTGTGAGAGGAGCAGATGTTCCTTTTAAAGCTTCCTATCTCTCACTCTGTCTCACTCTCTCTCTTCCCGAACCTGTCATACCGTCAAGAGGATTAGGCTTTGTACATTACCCAGTACATTTGATTTAACAGTTGTGCGCCATCAAAGGTAAACTAGCGTTAGCCGCTTGTGTCTTTGCGCAGGCTTTCAGTCGGGCGGGCTTCGTTCTCCCTGTGGTCGTCGGAGGAGCCAGAGCTGCGCTCGGCTTGAGTCAATAAACGGAGAGCTCAGTGCAGAAACCACACAGCAGAAGAACAAGCTGTTTACCCTCAAAATTAGCCTTCCCCTGTACTTTCAGGGCTTTTAAAGCGACCAAAAATACACAGTGCGTGGAATATGTATCTTGGCAGGCGCGCGGCCCCGCCGGAGACCTCTGTCCTCCTCATGCGGGGCCTAATAACTCAATCTCCACGACCGCTAAGCCCTCTTATCACTGGGCCGCTCCGCTGCTGCACTCATCATTATTTGATTTGCAAAATTGTAAGGTAGAGATAAAGAAGTAAAGCTCAGTCGCCGTCGCACACACAGGCACTTGTGGCTCCCAGCTTGTTTCCTACCACACAGAGCGGCCACTCGCAGGAGCCAAACACCCCCCCCCCCACACACACACACTCACACACACTCCGCCCTTTGTCACCGAATCAATAGCTTTCACATCCTCCTTTTGTTTGACCGCACCGTGTTAATCTTCTTTACACGTTTCTTTTATTCTTCCAGCCCTGCTCGGCTCTCTGTGTTTTGGTCAAAGCGGTTTTGCCCCAGATCCTTGCTGACAAAACACACCTGGAGGGAGTTATGAACCCTGGCCTTCCTTAAATATGATGTCGCCTGCTGTCTCTTTCGCTCTCTTATTGTGTGAACAGATTTGTTTTCTTACGCTTTTTCCTCACGCCAAAAGCAAAGGAGACGGGTTCACAATTGTGTGAAATTGAAGCGAAACAAAACAGGGAAGTGATTTTATTTCACATCAAAATGTGACTTGATTGAATAAGTTCAGCGGATCAAATTGTGCCAAAACATTTACTCAAGAAAGATCTGAACAATCATGAACTACTTGTTTATCATTATTAGTATTAGTATTATTATTCCGACTCACAAACACACACACACACACACACACACACACACACATCCATAGTTCCGAGAAGAAACCTGCTGCTCTTTCAAATCTGCTGGTGCACTCTTGTCAGATGTAAGTGATTTTGATGCAGAATTTATTTAAACCCAGTCGCTGTCAAACTCAGAAGGCTAAATTGGGATCAAAATGGGCCGGCTATTCAAACAAGAGCTGCCTGTCACCGCCAAGTGCAGCTGTCAATCAGTCACCATGAGATGGGGCTCATTTCTAAATGGCCAAATCAAACCTCCTCCTCCTCCTCCTCCTCCTCCTCCTCCTGCGTCCGACCGCAGGCTGCCAGCGTGCTCCCGGATGTTTCGCTGAGTTTGTCAATTACGCCAAGCGATTGGATCGTTATGTAAAAGAAATAAATAAATAGATAAATAAATAAATAAAAATCATTAGGGGAATCAAAAACCTCACTCCAGATTAGGCTGGATGGCTGTTCGGAACGTTCTTTTGAGTCTTATAAACATCTCAGCCTGGCCCGATGGTCTCCGAAGGGGCGGGGCGGGGCGGGGCGGGGGATGAATGTTACAGCAGCGCAGACGTCTCATTATCTCCTCTTATTGTTTCCCCTCCTTTGGGCCACGGGGTTGTAAAAGGAGAAGTATTTAGTCCAGACAGAGTGATGAATGCGGCCAATCTCTCTGACCAGAAAGTTTGGCTCGGAGGCATTCCTCTCATTTAGCTGCGTTGCACACTGTTTTTGCGCAGGCAGGATGCAATTAATTTTTGTGTGTGTGTGTGTGTGTGTGTGTGTGTGTGTGTGTGTGTCGCGTTGCGGTTGGAGAAAATTATCATGAAATTTTATCCAAGTAAAATAAATACGCGGCCGTGATTGTGCTCAGAATGGAATGAAGAGCTCAGTGCTGTAATTGTACTCTGATTTTCCACCCAGGCAGAAAATTAATATATATACTCTATATAAAAAAAAAAAAAGTGTATGTTTGGCAGTCAAAAGAGCATCAACACAAATGATGTTGGCCTCATTCGTCACTGAAAAAGCCGCAACAGCACCACTGCAGAATTAAAGATAACCCAATGACCTAAGATTTATAATATCTTCATACAAGATTTTGTCCGTGCTACAAAATACAACAGAGAATTCATTCTTACAGTGTTTGCCACCGGAAGACACTTGTGTGTTTTTTCCTCTTTCTCTCCTGTGGCACAGTTTTACTTTCTTATTATTGCATTTTGACATTGTAAAACATTCAAACGTCGATGCCGCAACCGTCCAGCGCGCCCTGCCTGTCCCTCATCCACATTTTCTAAATTAGTTTGTAAGTGCATTTGCTGTTCATGCGCATCATCTGTATTGTGTAGACACGGGAAATGCACTCGCACACGCACACGCACACGCGACATCTTTTATTCTGAACCTCCTTGACCCAAATCAGATCAGATCACGCACACACACACACACACACTCACACACGCACACACGCACACAAACAGGGTGAAGTGTGGGTGTCATTGGATCCAGTGTGGCCAGCGTGACCCCTCCCACTTCTTCTTGTTGGTGACTCAGTTCTGTCCGATCAGGCCTTGTAAATACTGACATGCTGTAAATTTGTAGATCTTAGTTCACGGCTGTGTGTGTGTGTACGCACGAGTCTGTGCTAGAGTGTGTGAGTGTGTGTGTGTGTGTGTGTGTGTGTGTGTGTGTGTGTGTGTGTGTCTTTGTGTTTGTCGTCATCGTTGGTCGCCAAAGAAACGCACAAGCGCGGCTTAAATGAAAAATTGCCTCTGCCTTGCCGTATAATTCCACGCCTACACCCCCACCCCCCCCCAGCCCGTGTGAAGGCACAGAGCGCTTCGAGCTTCGGTGCGACTGCTGTTCAACCGCAGCACAACAACAGCTTGTTGCACAGTTAACAACGTCTCACACTTGTTTTTATTTTTGTTTTTAATTTATTGTGTCTTGTTCACTCTCTCGAAAACAGTGAAAAAGAAACACTCCCAAAATAGTACTGGGATTTATTTATCTTTTTTCAAATGTGTTTATTACTTAACTTGACTTTTTTTTTTTTTGCTGTTTACGATCGTGTATTTTTTGTTTTTTTGTTGTTTTTTTTTTGTCTGACATGAGAAATGTCTATAAAAACAGAAAATGTTCCCAAATAGGGCTCTCAATAAAGCCTCTCCTTCAGCCTGTGGTGTGGGAGCAGGGGACCGGGCAGGAAGCCATTTTCACACAGGCCGGCCTGACCTCCACTCCTCTCTGTCTGAAAATAGCAGTCAAGCGAGAGCGAGCGCCGTCTGAAGGAGGGAAAGCCGAGGAGATGGATCCTTTCGCCTCGATCGTACCTGAGAGGCCGAAAGAGTGAAGAGAGAAAAGAGAGAGAGAGAGAGAGAGAGAGAGCGCTGATGGTTTTTGCAGAAGTCTTCCGATTCCTTTGCAAAACAGTAAATCTTGTGAAGTTTATTTTCTTTGCAGCATCTGTGTTTTATAAAGGCTCTTTTAATTTGTTTTCTCTCAGTCCAGCGGGGGATCCCTGCTCCTTCCTTTTTTTCTTTTTTTCCCTCCGCTCCTTACCCTTTTGTGTTCGGCCCTTTTTAGCCTTCCCTCCGTCTGTCTCTGTCTCTTCCCCTCCTCCTCCTTCTCCTCCCCTCAGTTTTTTTTCTCTCTCCTCCCTCTTTTTTACTCCCCTCGTGGAAGTGAGTGTTTTAATAATGATGCTTTGGGGAGTTGGGATGGCGGAGCGGCTTTCTCCCCTTCGCACAGAAAGACTTTGGCTGCCTCCTCCTCCTCCTCCTCTTCATTCCTTGTTCTCTCTCTCTCTGTCTTGCTTTGGTCCCTCCTTCCTTTAATATGTCTGGGAAACTTAAAACAGTGGACGGCAGAAGGAATGAGTGCACTGTTACAAGTTTGTCATTGCAGCTTTCTCATAACTAGTGACATTGCAGTTTCTCACTGAAGGCATCAAAACTACGAACACTATGAACACACATGGAATTATGTAGGAAACATTAAAAGTGTCAAATAACTCAAACACGTTTTATATTACAGATTTTAAAAAAAATGCATATATATATATATATATATGTGTGTGTGTATATATATATATATATATATATATATATATATATATATATATATATATATATATATATATATATATATATATATATATATACACACACACACACACACACACACACACGGGTCATCAACCCACTTTTGGGTCACAGTCCTCCCACTATTAGAGCAGCTTTATTGTTTGTTCACAGCTTGAGCGCAGGTACCAATCGTAATTTATCCGTGATCAAACCCAGATAAATCACCTCTGTCGCCAACACTAGTATAGAAAAGGATCGTTGGTATTTCTGAATTGTCACTGTTGCTAAATAAACCCAGTAGCTCACACTCCTCTCTATTTAATGGTGTCAGAGAAATATTGTCTGTATGACAAGCCAAGGTACATTCATTTTAGACTGTAGGCCCCATAAAGCGTAGCTCCAAACACTGTATCCGACAAAATAAACCAGTCATAGCACAGCTTTGCCAGAACAAAGTTGCACTTTGCCAAGACGGTTGGTGGTTTCAAACGTCTGGTCGATACGTGTGTAATGTAATGCGTTTTCTGAAAAATGCCAAGCAAGCAGTCCTTTCCTGGATAACACAGCTGCTATGTTGTATCGGGGAAATCAAATATTTCCAATGTCAAGGTGCATCGTCATCCTAATTCAGTTTTGTTTGCAAATACATGGAGATCCTCTGCCACCACCTTACGCAAACGGGGAAGATCCCTGCAAGTCGTTGCGTCTCACTAGTCTGCAGTATGAAAACCTTTCAGAAGCAAAACAAAGTTGGAAATTTGTGCTTCAAATTGTAGGGTGATGGCTCCTGTTGTGGCTTTAAAATTGTTTTCCTTGTTTGGAGTGTGCAACCAGGACAAAAGGTAAATGAGCATGTGTGTATAGGGTGATTTGAATGAAAAACAATGTATTTACTGAGTGATTTACTGTTTCTCCCAGAGTATAAAACAGAAACAGAAGGAGGCGTTAGTCCTACTCCAAATCTCTCTCTGACTGCGTGTTTTGCATCTTCCCCTCCATGCTTACTCTCTAAGAATGTTCTGATCGCTCAGAAATCTCTTCTTTCTAGCGGCGATTCCAGAAGCCGATTATGAATTTGATTTGTTTAACACACTTGACCGACGCGGGGTCTTTGTCATGCACTTAAAGTATTGGCATGTGGACGACGGTTTTATCTTTTTGGCCGTGGCGAGTCGAGTCCCGACCATAAAACTCTCCCCGTCGCCGGGATACACTGTCATTTTTCTTGTCTTCGCTCCTGCACTATCCCTCTCTGGTTCCTCACCTCGCAGCTGCAAATTCATCCGGAGGTCCAAGGTCTCTGTCAATTCCCAGAGCGTCGCTCAACTCAGCCCGACCCGCCGCTTCCACCCCCACTTTTTTTTTTTCGTCTGGCAGAACCATTCAAATACGACACAGCGTTTGCCTGGACGCGAGCAAGTCTTGGGAGCCTGGACCTGTTGCACGCTCACTCCTCGCCGGAGGCCTCCCGCGTGTATCGGATGCAAATCGGGGATTAGAAAGAGTTGAGAGAAACATGAGATGGCGTGACACGGAGGCAGTTGAGGAGAGAGAATGGGCGCAAAGGAAAGAGGGGAAGAGGTCCGACGTGAGAACAGAATGCAAATGCTGTTGAGACAGGGACAGATGGATGGATGGATGGATGGATTAAGGGAGCGAGAGAGACGCGGGTCAGGTGGCGCAGACACTTTTTTTTTTTTGATTTTTGGCCGGGTCAGAGTCACTCTCTCGACGACGGCGCTGAATTTGCATTGATGGATCTTCTTTCCATGAGATGCCATGTATCAGTGCTCCACGGGCACATCACGCCCCGGCCATTAATCAAATCACGGCCTCCGTCTGCAGCGATCTGTCCGCCAGACGCCTCTCATCTGTCTCCGGCTGCCTCTAGGTAGTCGCCTTGCTGAACATCTCTATTTCACACTGCTGTTTTTTTTTTTTTTTTTGCACTTGCGCTCTCTCGCTCAGCTTATAACTGGTCATACTTGAAAAAAAACAAACCAAAAAAAAACTGAAAAAAAGAAATTCTACAGAAAGGAGTTTAAGTTAGTGTCCGGTCTGCTTTTTAGGTGTCTGATCATAATTACTGGATTTGATTTCAATTGTAAAACTTAAGTATATTTCAAAAGCTATCACACATCACATTTCTGATCAAATACACGTTGAGCTGACATGTAAATATTAATTCTCTCTCAAACAATAAAACGATCAGGCTCACTGGGTGGCTACACTCAGTTTTAAAGGTGGCGAAAGGCCAATGTGGAATAATGAATGAAATATAATGAGCTATTGTTGGCTGCCTCTGTCCTCTCCTTCTCTCATCTGCGTCTGCTTTTCAACTGTGACAAGGATTACATTTATAGTCGGTGATAATATGAAAATAGTGCTTAGAAACTATGAGGGCAGATTGTTTTGTGGTGTATACAACTATTTATTACTTTAAACAACAAACTTTTAATTGTATTGCATCATTTTCAACTGATCTGTTTTATTTTTATTTATATAATATTACTTTTATTTCAAACTATTAGCAACTGGTTTATTCAAATATTGAAAAAAAATAGTCTGATCTTGATAATTGGTACCTCAAACATCTTTTGAAATGTTTGAAAGCTTCATTAGTTGATGTGTTTTTTAATTGTATCAATCTGTTTTAAACCTTCTTACATTTTGTTCTGTTAAAGATCATTACAAAAACACAACAACTGACAGAAACTGACTAATGCGTTAAGCAGTTACCCCTAAGTCTTACACCTACCCTCCCACCTACACCAGCACTCACACACACACACACACACACACACACACACACACACCCTAGCTCATCCTGTCTGCAGCTTTGCACCCCTTCCACACCTACACAAACACGCCCGGCCCGCTGCACCCCTCGCTGTCCGTCTCCTGCAGTCCGTCCGGCCCTTTCACGTATCATCTTCTGCTGCTACGTGATCCCCGACACGTTCCACTCTGACTCGTCCGCTGCGCCCTCGGCCCTGAGTGACAGCACAGTGCCACCGCTTGATCTACAGTCGTCGTCCCTCCCGTCTCCGTGCAGACGCACCTGTTTCGCAGTCTTGATTTAACGGCCGCGGCGGCCAACATTTGTCCCCTCGTGCAGCCCAGAGGTCCAAAAGTTAAACAAATAAACCTTTTTCGGGGGGGATAAGAACCAGCAAAATTATCAACTTTGCTTTCTCGTCTTCCGTAGCCTCACAATTATCTCCAAGGTGAAGCTCAATTGTGGCTTTTCAACCTGCTTCCTGTCCCCCCTCCAACACAAAAGGTGGCTGCCGGCCCCCAGCTCGGGGGATGTGGCACTCACGAAATGTGAAGGAGCCCCTAAACCCCCGGTACAGCGGACCTCCGTCAGGCTGGCCGAGGGAGGAGAGAGCCGGGGGTGGGGGGTTGGGTGGGGGGTTATGAATGACAGGTTTGTGTAGTGGTCTCCCCTTCCCCTCTCGGAAGGTCACGCAGCATTGTCGGGCTAAAAGACGGCCCTCCAGCGGCCCACAAAGCAGAGGTTTGGCAGGACTAATGAAACTCGGAGCTACACGTTAATGATCTAAAAGACTGGACCAAAACACTCAGCGGCCCCTTTCCGCTCGCATTCAGCCTCCTCTTGATCGCCCCTTCCACATAATGACGAGGCACTCTCCTCCTCTACCTTTATTGTAACCTTTGATGTCCGCTCTGTTTTCTTTGTCTCGCCGTCCCCCCAGCCCACCGCCCTCCCCCCCAGCCCGCCCTGTTTTTCATTCCTTTATGTTACGCGGCTGTCACTCATCTATTAGGGCAACAAATGGAACAAGGAAAACATTCAATCTCTCTCTCTCTCTCTCTCTCTCTCCCCTCCCTCTCGCTCTCTCTCCCTCTCTTTTCTCTTGAAAGCACTTGAACTTGGAATTTTCCTTGGCCTGCCAGTTGAATAAGCAGAGTACACTTTTTTCCTGTTGTCACCATTGTAATGGGATTACAATCATATTGGTTTTATAAACCCTCCTGTGGGGAAACGTTTTCCTGTCGCTGCTGTTTTACGTGCAGCTGTTTTATTCCTCATTGTACTGAAGGGTCATCCTTCAATTATTTTATTATTAGGCTACTTAGCTCCAGTGTGACATCAGCTCGGTAGTTAATGTTGTTTCAATCTTCTCATCTGTTGACATGGTGGATGATATCCTCAAATGTTTGAGTCTCTATACTGTACACCCATTGTTTCTAAATTGTGGTTGGTAAATGGCAATAAAAAAAACATCTTATGGTGAGATGTCACGGCACCAGAGCAAATGTTGTTCCAACAATACAGGGAGATTTTGGATCATTTCTTGTTGGAAAGTTAGTCTGAGAGAATCTTCATGTTTGTACTGCTCGGCAGTGGCAAGACTGTTGTGTAGTGTGTATAGATACAAAACACACATAGAAGCAATGTGACTGACAGTTACATCAATAGTCAGTGGGCATTTCAATTTATTTTCCTTGGGTGTACTGTGAGGCGGGTAAGACTAGCAGAAACCGTTGACTAGCGCTAGGTTAGCACCTGCAAACTCTGCTCAACATGAAGGAATGGATGAAAAACATTGAAACGGTCTCCGCTGATATATAGCGCACGTTTTATACATTGGTTTTTGTTTGTTTTTTTTGTTTGTTTTTTCCCAAACACTTACATCATGTTTGGCTTCGCCTTGTGCCGTCTGCAGTCAGAAAATGTGCCAACGCGGCGCTCAAACGGGTCATCTGTGGTTCAGCGGGGTTGAGGCCAAGTGTGTTTGTCAAAGCGAGTCGAAGGTGAACTAGTAGCTTCTCCCCTCGTGTGGCTGGTTCGGCTCATTAGACCTTTGGGGAGCCCTTTGACATGGCACCATCATGTTTGGCTGTGACTGCACGGGATATGTGAGATGACATGCGTTTTCTTAGAAACACGTGTGTGTGTGGGTGTGTGTGTGTGTGTGTGTGCGTGCATCTAGAACCACTGCACAAGGCCTGTTGATTGCCTTTGATTAACAGACTGCCAGGCACTAGAGGCAGGACTTGAGCCTTTGCATCTTGAGCTGGTTATTTCCAATCATTCCACAGTAGACCTTGAACCCACAGTTTTACAAATCCTGTGTTATTTTGTTCGTGTTTGTGTGTGTGAGAGAGAGAGAGAGAGATGTAGAGTAGGATGTACAGACAGATTTGCATATATTTCTTCAAAGCTTATCTTGTTTTTTTTTGCTTTTGGTTAATAAGGTCCTCTAATGATCGTTATATTGGCCTCTCACATCAGAGGGGGCGCACTCACCAAGACCCGGCAACTCTCAGTCTCACAGTGTTTTTTAATGCCTTGCGTTTGCAGCCAAGCTGAGCAGCCAGGACTCGTACAACAACTTCACCAACAACAACATGGGAAACCCGAGACTCACCCCCCTTCCCAGCCTCACTGTGGTGCTGCCACTGGCCCAGATCAAACAGCCCATGACCCTGGGCACCATTACCAAGCGCTCTGGGTAGGTAGTGCACACACACACACACACACACACACACACACACACACTCACACAGAGTTTGAACATACAAACCTTTTTTTTTTAATTTTTAACCACACAAACTCTTTTAAAGTAGCATAGCACATTTTGCAGCAGTAATTTCCATCCAAGCATTGTGTCTACGCCAGTGTTATTGATGTGTACTTTCAACCTTTTTTTCACAAAAAAAAATAATTGTTCTAATCAGTATACATTTGTTTTTAAATATGTCACATAGCAGATTGTGAGCTGAAGTTTTTGCCAACTGAAATGTTGGCAAAGAAATAAAAAAAATAAAATAAAATTCTGGCTTACAAGTAAAAAAATGGTACGATAGCACTTTACTTGTGTTTTTGTTGGAGGGTGAGAGAGAGAGTCAATCACCACACTGATTGGTGATTAATCCACTGATGTTAACTGCACAACAAGTATGAGGGTAGATTAGTGCCGAGTGTTCCGCCTAGGAATGGTGCATTTTGATTGGCTGAGCAGTAAAGGTAGCAAAAAAGTATCATATATTAGCAATTAGCTAGTAATCATCTAGCTAATTGCTCGACAGGTACAATCCAGATCTTTTTTTTTTTCTTTCTTTTTCTTTTTTTTTTTCAAGAATTCACCCTCAAAAACAGCTCGGCCAGTACAGACGGACTCACAGGTTTTCTCGCCTTAATCCTCAGCTTGTTCCCTTAGCTACTGTCAGCATTTCCCTTCTTTCACGACCCATTTGCCCCACTGTGAAAACACCTTGCGGCAACGAGGCTCATCGACAACAACGTCGCCTCCAGCTGATGCTCGCGGAGACGTCTTTATCTGCATCCAGCACTTTCTTTGCATAGGGTAATGAAGCAAGGACGCGCAATTAGCATGGCTCTGTTGGGGGGGAAAAAACCTCCTCGTCCACGTTGAGAAACCCGATGCGACGCCGGCGATTATTATCACAGCGCCGCCCTTCGCCGTCGCACACCGTCCCCTCCTTTTATCACCTGCGTAATGCAGTGAAATGATGTAGCTTTAAGGCCATGGCAGCTACTGGGCCTTGCTAAGTGCATTTACATATAGTACAGGTGGTGGCAGATTTTAATATTTCCATTTAAATGTGATTTTCATGCCCTGTTTGAATGGGAAATGCTATAGTCCCGACTGAAGGCGCGGGATGGATTTCCCTGTTATATTTTCAAAAGTGAACTTCGGGGGATCCTCGCTGCGACGACACTCGGGGGTCGACATAAACAACCTCGGGGCCGTTTTCCGGAGCCATCAGGGTGACTTGAGAAGTTCATTTGTTTTGTAAAATCGATTATTGCCAACACGGCGCTGCTGCGGCAGCTCGCTTCTTGTCTTATTTCACTGAAGTGAGGTTTTCAGGCGTCCGTGGTTTTTTATTGGTTGTTTTATTAGACCTTGTGTAATGTGAGGTCTTAAACATTCTTGCAAAATATTCAAAAAGAACGTCCTTTTTTCTGTAGCTGCTGTCTTACTGCCTTTTAAATTGTGCTTCATTGCTATGCTGTTTGTTTTGAATGCTTTTCAACTGTTTGTTGTGCTTTCCAATCAGTTGCTTAGCTGCATATTACTTTTAATATATATCCACAGTTTGTCTCCTTTGGTTATATTTTTTGTTTGTTTGTTTGTTTTTATGGCATTTTTCCAGTTTCCTTCACAGCTGTGGTTAAAGAATTTCTTTGCAGCGGACTGCAAGCTAACAATAGGAAAACATTAAAATACAAATAACTGATACTTTTATTTATTTTTAACAAAAATGTCAGATCTTTGCAATGTGATGCAGGCAGAAAGTTTCTCTCTCTTTGAGCTTATTTCAGCCGCATACATGCACACCTTTATACTCCAATGGAAACAACTGCAGGGGTGTTTGATGTTTTTGACAGTTGTAGACTTTCAATGTGTAAAGAACTGAACTTAGTTGATGCTCTGACAGACACGACTTGTCCCGTCTGTCTTGTCACGACAATGCGATACTATTTAGCTACCAGGCTTTGCTCATATCTGTTTAACCCACCTCTGACTGTAAAAAAAAAAAATCCAGTCCAATTTCCGAGGGACTCTTTGGAGCCAGTGCGAGATGTCCTCCTCCTAGCGACGCTTGCTCTCCTGCCCTTCACTGCGCCTGGTGCGGCCGCCCCCGCCGCCGCACGCCTCCCTCCGTCTCCTCAGTCCAGAGGAGGCGTGAGCATTAATGCGTAGGGACGTGCAGCTGTGCGGCCCCGCTCTCGCATGTACGCCGCTGCGCCCTCTCACCAAAACATACAGCGTGAAGCAGCAGGTTGGGCCCCCAGAGTGGGCCGTGATATCATATGCTTTCACGCTATACTTGCACAGGAGAACCCAGGCACCATCTGTCTGTCTGTGCAAGTAGCCCTTCCCCCCACTTTTTTATTTTAATGTTTTTGCCTCTGTATGTGTGTGTGTGTGTGTGTGTGTGTGTGTGTGTGTGTTTGACAAAGGGAGGGAGAGAGAGAGGGAAAGAGAAGCGTCCAGCAGCTGTATTTACACCTGTATGAGCAGATCCCTGTTGGCAGGACGGCAGAGGAACACACCAGCTGCTTAACCTACATTCCCTACCAGGCTGTCATTCTGTGCACTGTGTTGTCACACACACACACACACACACACACACACACAAACGCACGCTCAGCATCACATGCAGCTTCCCCGTGTTTGCGGCCAGCAGCTGCCTCCAGACCACCGGAGTGCGAAGAAAAAAAAAAAAATGCCGCTATGTTTCCCTCATTACTTGAAATTTTTAACATCAAAGCGACCCGCCGCCCCCCAACTCAACCCTTCTCCATCCCCTTCCCTTCAAAGCGGGGGAGACGGGAGTCGGATGTGGCTCGGCATCCGCTCAATACGAGCCCGGGTCAGAGAGTGGAGCGAAGCCAAAGCTTCTGCGAGTCCTCAGAAACATCCAGGGAGATCCCGACAAGGAGCAGATTTGTCGGCTCTGACCCGCCGTCGTGTTTCCCGTCAGCCAAATTCAAGGGGGAGGGGCTTGGCCCGGCATTAATTAGAAAGTGGGGGAACACGGGGAAAGACGAGCGCGCGTGTCCCTGTCGGACCTCCATCAGTGTTAAAGATCAAATATTCACTCAGCTCCGGGAGAAGATTTCCGCCAGGGGTAGATTAAACTTGTCAAAAGGCCTGTCACTGATAAATTTGGGATTTGTAAGCGGACAAAAGTCTCGCACACTTATCCCACCCACACACAGGCGGAATCTTAACGCGAACAAATGAAAATCCAAATGGAAAGATTGTCACACAAGCACACACACACACACACACACACACACACACACACACACGTTAAACACCCCCCCCACCACCACCACCACCACCGGCCCCCTGAGCAAATCCCGCCGCTGGCGTTTTTAAAAGGGAAAGCGGAGCGAGTGCACGCGAGGTAACGAGAAGGACAACAGCGAGAAAATGAACAAGACCCTGTGACCCGCCGCAGATGCGCCCTCAGATTACTATAATGCGTACGTAAGAGCTAGCCCATTGTCTCTCAGAGCTGGAGGGAAAAGAAAAAAATAGGGTGGGGGGGGCTTTAGGGATGCAGTGCCCGGCAGCACATGGCTGCAAGACTAAACCATTTGCACAAATCACCTCACTTCCCTTCTCTTTTTTTTTTTAATGGCCTCGGCAGAGCAGCTATTAGGGCCACCGGGTTAAGAGATAAATGTGTGAACGATTATTCTTTGAGAGTGGGGTCGTCACCCTCACAAGTCGAGCACTCACTCTTTCTGCCCTCCGTGCCCAACGCTCTGCCTCCGCTGAGCAAAACACCTCCCCACGCCCCCCAACCCCAGGCCAAATGTCCCCGAGATGCAGCTGACTCGTTGTATTGTTTTTTTGTTTTTTTTCCCAAAGTAAACTAACAAACAAAAATGTTCATTGTGTTAAGCACCGTGTTAAGCAGTGAGCAGTCTGAGGCCCTGTCCACACGGGAACGTTGCCGTTTTTTTTCTTTCCCGAGGTCGAAAAAAGTCGCGTCCACACTCTGGCAGATGGAAACGGAACGGTGGGTGAAAACGATGTAATGCGTATGCCACACCGAAACGTGGCGCTGTTAACAGACGCTGACACAGCCACCGGACCCACGATTTAGCAAGAGGGCATTACACACCGCTACACACTAAACACACAGAAAACAAAAATGGTGAGTAGCAGAAAAAAAGTGAGTCTGAGGTTTTGTGGTAATATTGCCAACAAATCTTGAAGCGCCTGCAATACAAAGACAACTCCGCTCGCCGCTATCGTTGTTTGTGCCGCTTTGCATGCCTTGTTTTTTCCGGTCACATGACAGTGACGGTGCGATGACGTCATCGTTTTACAAGGAAAAGCCGTTTTCACTGTCCACACGGCAACGATGTGACAACGACGAAACGGCGTTGTCAGATTTTCCCACTCTGGGACCCGTTTTCAAAAAACACAGTTTCGGGGACCCAAAACGCTGTTGCCATCTGGACATAACGCCGTAACGGTTAAATACTTTACCCTTTTCCACCAAAAAATGTTCCCGTGTGGACAGGACCTGAATTGTTTTCCCGCCAGCTCAACGTGGAGGATGGAGAAAGTTTGAAATGAAAATTGGATTGAAATTCTTTCAGGAAATTATTTCAAATCACATTTTAGATAAGGGCATACTTTTAAAGGGGCCTTGTCATGGCCATTTCCAGATTTAATACATTTATTTTGGCGGTCCAACGTCCAACAATAAACAAGATTTGTTTGTTAAAAAATAAATAAATAAATCAAAACTCCTGGTTTGAGCTACAGGCCTTACAAAATAAATGTTTCCCTCACTCAGTCTGAAGAGGCCTCTCCCTGCTCCATCAGTGGCACCATCAGCCGACTCCCTTGTGATTGGCCAGCTGCTCACTGCTTGTGCTACCTAATGGCGAAAATGGCTGCTTGCTGCCATGCAGTGATGCCCCGCCCACAATAAATTGAAAGTCGAAAATGGGAAATCAAAATCACCTGTCTTTTTGGAGACCATCAGCCCCTGCCGGGCCTCTGCTACTCTCTCTAATACCACTACCAATCACGTGCCGACAAATGACCAAATCGGAATGAGCTGGGACAATGATGCTCCCTGCCGCAGGGCTCAGCTGTTACCTTACGAAGATAGTCCCATAAAAGATACAGTTTGTTTTTAGGCAAAATAAGAACAGAATATACCTGGTAGGAGTCATGTCCTTAATTTTTATATCTCATCCAGTTGATAATTAAAATTATTTTCAAGGTCAACGCTAGAAAATAAAGTTTGCAAAATAAACACATTTAATCTAAACATGTATTTTCAATGTAATTTGTTCAATCTAGGATGTGGTCAGGGGGCAGTCATGGTTTGGCCCTTGATCTGCTCACTGTGAGATGGTGACATTGTCTGGTGACTATTTTATAGATGGTTCACTTGATATTTTCACTTTGCCTTGTGCTCCATTGACCATTCCAACTCAAACTGCTGCTTTTGCTTCTAATTCTTCTGACTCTGCACATTCTGCTACCTAACATTTACATGATGTGAAACAGTGCCAGGTTATTTTACGATGGGCAGCAATGCTCCCTCACACCTCCAACCTTCTCTGGTGCCACAGACCAGTGACATCAATGTGACAATATTTTTACGAAAACAATACACAATGTGCATAACAACACATATAAGCTACTAGTGAATGAATGGGAGCGCCGAGCTTGTTCCTCTGCAACCAGACTGTTCTATGTGCAATCACGGACGATGACGCCACACAGTGTATTCATTTTGTCCAGTCTGCTTCAGAGTTGTTGCCTCAAAAATACCAGCTTGCTTGTGAGTTTCATTTTGGTGTGTCATGTGACTGAGACGAGCTTCTTGTCATGCATCAGTAGATATGGATGTATGCAGTTGGGAGACAATATGGTAATGTTTTATTTATTTTAAATGAAGCATCTTTCAAACTGATCCTAAAAAAATAGAAATGAAATAATAATAATATATATTTTTTTTTCTGCCTGGTATTGGTCAATGACCTGCTGGTTGGGGTGAACGATGACTGAAACCCATCTTTGAAAATGAATTTCAGGTCAACCTTCATCACAAATGTTAAACTCCATGAAGAATAAGTTTCCCGAAGGCTTGGATAGGTGGGGAGGCGGGTGGCACTGAACCCTCTTGACCTTTGCTACGCCCATTGAGATGTCACTCCATTGGCCCGTCACTACCCCACTGATGTCCGTCCATTTACCCAGCTGGAGGCCCAGAGGAGGGGGGCTCAGCAGGGCGTACGGGCTCAGCAGAGGGTCGACGGTGGAGCGTGTCCGCCCCCCCCCCTCCTGCTTCTGTTGCTCTTTGATAGGAGGAAGTTCTACCAGGGGCCTCCATTACACCGAGCGGCGCCGTGTCCATTTGTCAACTTGCGCTCCAGGAGAAAGACATTCCGGCGGCAAATTATTGCTCCCTGTCCCCCCAAAGTAACATTCTTCTACACATCCGAGCACCAAGACTAATTGCGGAGCCGAGCGCTATCGTCGGGAGGGCCGGGGCGGATGCTGCGAAAGTGATAATAGAAGAGACGCGCTTGCAGTGCTTTGGTTGGCTGGAGATTGTGTTTTTTTTTTCATGGCTAGGGGAGGTTGGCTAGCGGGGGACAGAGTTCAGTCTCATCGGACCTTTATTGCTTTAGAGAAAAAGCTTATTTACTGTAAACTGTTTACAGAGCTCTGTCACTATCTCTGGACACGCAGAATAAACACAGGAACACACTCCCACTCCTAATGTCTTGTAAACATTCGAAACAGGCCCGAACTGACAGATAGACCGAAATACACCCTGGAAAGACGCTGTACACACACACACACACACACACACACACACACACACAAGCCTGCACACACAAACAGTGCGTGCTTGTTAACATAATCACAGCACAACGCACACTTGCCCACACCCTGGCTGCCAAGCAGGCATGCACCTTAACAAGACAATGAGCGGCCGTAAATACACGCTTGGACTGAAGAGAAGGGAGGAAGGAGGGAAAGGCTCACACGTGCAAACAACACGACTCCCTTGTCTCAACAAGGCTCGCTCGGCTTCCTGTCCTGTTAGTTTTATTGCTGTCTCCAGTTATTATACAAATTGAATCAACTCTTCATGCTCTTTTTCAAGCGCAACAAACAGAACTGTTTCCACAATCCCACCCCCCACCCCTTCTGTTTAACCGGGCTCCATTCAGACCCACACTCTCCTCCGTCCTTGGCGCTCGGAACCCCTGTCGCATCAAAGTTCAGGAGACCTAAAAAAAAAAAAAAAAAAAACATGATGACATATGTCCGTGGACATGCTCTCCTCTGCCAAAGATATGGTATCACACTTTACCGAGCGGCTCGAGCAGATGATTCACCAAGGCCGTCCCCGCCGGCTCAGACATTCTGTTTCCTGTCCTAAACGGACACGTCCAAGAGTGTGTAATGTGAAAAGTGTGTTTGCTCCAGTGTGCTAGTTTAATAATGGTTTTTCCATCTATCTCTGTATCCCACACCCTCCCTCCCTCCTTCCCTCCTACCCTACCCTACCCTCCACCCTCCCTCCCCCGTCGCCCTCTCACGAAGACCCTACCTCTTTGGGGCGGGATGTTTTGCCATTAAAACTCCATGGTGAGTTTTGCCTCTCCCTTGCTCGGCTCCCTCAGCAGCATGCAAGTGTACACCACACCGCCTCCTCTTTAGCCGCTCATTTGTCTCTCAGATATATTTTCAACACATGCCACAGAGTTTGTGCAGCCATTCCTCAGGGGTAAAAAGATCCCAAAGAGGAGCTCTATCTTTTCTTTTCTTTTTTTTTCAGTTCAGTTTTTCAGTTTTGTATTTTTTTGTGCCTTATTTGGTTTTGTTCTTTGCAAACCATTCATCTTTTTTGTGTGATGGTTTATGTAGCTTTTTTTTTGTCTTTTGGATTATTTCTGAATAGGACGATTTGACATTCTGTCAAAGAGCCACGTTTTTCTCATTTATAGTGCATATACATCTTGTTTAGCAGGTTGTGGTTTCACGTTTCAACTGGTACCTGGTGTCGATGTCGCTTGAAGCACCGCATGCTTGAGACGTGCTTTAGATCAGTGGTTGTCGCTCAGGGTAAAATGTTGCTGCAGCGCCTGTTGACTGGCTTTGAAGAAAATGCAACATCTCTTCCCTCAACTCTTCCACTTTGATTCTGTTCCCACATTTTTTTTTAAAACCACTGTTCCATTTAGTTTCATTCAACCCACTCAAGTGGCATTTTTGTTTCTGTCCGGTATATCTGCACGCAATCATTTTACACTCTTAGTTTTTTTCAGCGTTTTGAGCAGTGTCTTATGTGGTTGTTTGTGAATGATGTCCTCTCTTCCCTGCATTTTTTATTTTATTTTAAATTGAGATCACATTACTCTTATTGTTAATCAGTTTAACTCTGCTAATCTGTGTAAAAAAAAAAATGAAATATTTACTCTGGAGTCTTTGGCAGTTTTGCTGAATATTTTGCTCTTTCATGAGCAAACTAAATGCTAAAACTAACTGTTCGTAGCGTTTCATCAAATAGAATCATTGACCTTTCTTCGAAGTACTTTACTTTGCCACATAGCACAGCTAATCGTCACAAAAAGCCCTTTCTCGCCCTGCTAAATACTGATATCATCAGCAAAATACCTGGCTGTCTTTCTCAAAAAAATAAAACTAAAATAAAATCAGTCTAAATTTACAGTGTTCCATTCACTCCCTGGGTAGATAAAAGCAGCACACTGAATGCATCTAGTTTCACCAAAAACCAACATCAGCATACTATATAATGATTTATATTTGTTCTAGTGAAAAAGGCAGAAATTTTAAAATACAAACTCAGCCAATAGAGACATTTTAAGGTAAGTGGAAATCAAATACTAGATGGCCTAGTGTCGTCCTTTTCAAGAAACTTTTTTCATTTTTTTTTCATGGCAAATTGAAGCCAAGTTTTCCTGTCAACACTGGCCTTGTGAAACGGGATGCTTACAAGCTTTTAAAAGAAGCCCCATTATGACAGAGTCACTTATAGAGGGATGATTGAGTGGCTCGGCCGAGTGAACTTTTTCCCTTGGCTGCTCTGGAGCTCCTCGCTTTTGACTTCATTCACTTCGGAAAATGAATTGCATGTGGAGCCTTTCCTAAGTCTTGGGTTTCGTCTTTTGTTGTGGTCAGTCACTCATACTTTTAATTGAAGCCCCCCCTCCCCCAACTCCACCCCTCCTCTTTCCTTCTGTTTTACCTCCCGCTTAATTGAGGCCCCTCGTGATTTTAGAGCATATACTTTTCAAAGGTACACATCATTAGCATCGGAATCTCCACTCTCCACAGTAACGGCCTCCCGCTCAAATTGAAGCTAGTTAAAGTCATATTGTTGCTCTAATAGTGCATGTCTTTGAGACGCGAGGCACGCAGACCATTTCCAGCTCCTGCTTGCGCCTCAGTAATAGGGTCCACTTTATAGGAAAGATTATTTTCTGCTCCCAGATACTGCGAGCCTTGCAAAGTCCTCTCCGATTTCCTCGTCGTGTCCTATCAAAAAGAATAGTGGCTTCAAATCTGACGAACTGTTGGATAGACAAAATGTGCGCTGATGCACGGGCCCGCTCCAAACGCTAATGAGTTCACATGCTCACAGACTGAAGTACAAGTGTATTGAGAACAGGAATAGTTACTAAAAAGAAAAGTAGGAGTCTCTGTTTGAACAACCAACGTCCGTTCTCCAGTGTTCGCCCACTCCCCTCAGCGCTCGTCATTAGCTCTGTGCTCAACGGAGCCTCAAGGCTGCCTCTTTTTCCAAGGGCTGTTGTAAAATAATAAATGTGACGTTGACAGATGTGCCCTCCACATGACTACCCTACTTCTTTCTCCGTCTGTCTCAGTTTCATTCCTGCCTGCTGCCTTATCTACAGATTGAAACCAATCGCGTCGCTCTTTGCTGCCGTGCTGCCGTAACTCCCAACAAGCGGCACGTCATGTTTGTTTTCTGAGAAGGCCCCACGTAAATATGATAAAAATGAATCCATGGATGCTTAGAGTGGACTTCACCCCACCCCCCCCCCCCCCTTTCTGGAGGCGCTTCGTGTTAGCCTCAGACAAAGTAATGCAAGGGGACTTTGATGGTTGACGTCGCAGATTGAATTATGCCCTTGAGGAAAAGCTATTAGCCCGGTCAAGAGTCCTCATTTGTTAAATTAAAAGTGGAAGTGGCATGTGAGTAGCCTTCAATGAATTAAACTTGCAAAGAGAGTGGATTCGCTTCTTGCCCCTGCTAAAGGGAAACCTGCCTTCGAAGTGAAAGGGAGAAAAGCGCTAGTTTTCCTCAGCTGCGTCCCTCCTTCTCCCAAATCGCGTTTGGTGCATTAATGCTTTAAATTTTCTTCATATCGGGTTGCGTTTCTCCCAACCCGTTGTCGTTTGCCGAGGCCACTCCACCCCCACCCCCCCGCTGGCAGTCAAGTTCTTCGCAAACTTCTTCGCCCCCCGCCCCCATATGGAGAATAGAGCAAGGGAGCAAGGCCCCTCGTCTGCTGGAGCCGTGCCGCTGTGTCGTAAGGGGCAGAAACCTCAACACTGTTAAGCCACTTCAAGCGGGATCAAGAGGAAACAAATGATTTAAAACGCAGATGAATAAACTTCAGTGGTCACCGTACCCAGAGGAGACAAGAACCGAGCTGTGATCTTTGGTTCTGTTGGCAGGCTGGATGCTAACTTGAGGCCCCTTCAAAGAGGCCCAAACCCTATTCATCAGCCATGAGACCGCAGTGGAAAGCTAGTATTATAACTTGCTATCACGGATTTATAAGTGTCTGCGATATAAATCTGCACATGCACTTTTACGTCCTTTTTGTCATACATCTTTTTATGAAGATTTATCTCAAGTTTTTTTAGAAACATTACGTATACAACATCCGTGTATATAGTTCCTGAGGCAGCCCTCGACAAGGCTCCAGGCTCCGTCTTCCACACTGGGTGCACTGTAGCTCTCATGTGGTGTATTAGTCAGAGTAGTGCTCTCACCCTCGGAAACCGACTTCAGCATGCACTGAAATAGGATTTGTGTTTCCTGGGTTATTGAAACCAGTGAACCCACAGGGCCTTTGAGGGTTTTAACATATTTTCCAGAAACGTGAAGGATGGAACACCAGGGCTTTTTTTTTTTTTTTTTGCGGCAATTAAACACCTCACCAAAGAAGAACTCTGTCCTCGCAGATCTCCCACATAGACAAAATCAGGACTGCTGGTTCTTTTTCTTGAGCAGCGTGGGCAAAAAGTTACACAGTGTCCTGTGCTCCGGGAGATCCCTTGTTCCTGCACTCCCCTCCTCACTTCTCACATCTGATGGGTTGGTCTAGTTTCAAGATCTGGTCTAATTTCATGTCAAATTTTTATTGCACATTTCCATATGTATTTCTTTGTGCTTTCCCGTCTGTCTCCCCCACTGAAACAACAGTAGCTTTCCATGAAGATTGAACTTTTTGTTAAATGCTTCATCTTTTTGATGTATGGACAAATGTGTTGGCCCGAGGAAATGCTTGCAGGAAAAGACAAGGGCACCCTGGAGTTGGCCAAGGCAATATCCTGAGTGTGACTTTATCTCCCCCTTCATCTTCCTTTTATAGTCAGGGCTTACTGTGGATATTTGGTTATTCAGCCTTCTCCCCTTGACCCGGCACTAATAAATACAAGCCACAGAACTTGTGCAGAGGTTCTCTCTCTCTTTCTCTCTCTCTCTTGCTCTTTCTCTTATGGCTTTCTCTTATGT
Source organism: Thamnaconus septentrionalis (assembly GCA_009823395.1). Classification (NCBI taxonomy): domain Eukaryota; kingdom Metazoa; phylum Chordata; class Actinopteri; order Tetraodontiformes; family Monacanthidae; genus Thamnaconus; species Thamnaconus septentrionalis. The sequence continues at coordinate 21,422,935 of CM020510.1, read as the reverse complement.
TAGCCAAACAAAGACATCAGCATGTTCTTGCGTTCCCGGAGTAATTTATGAGGTGGTGAGAGTCGAAGGGGACGCGGCGCAAACAAGATTTACTTGTACCAGGTCTCAATGTTGGCTTTGTCATGTCTTTATAGTCGAGCCTCGGCGTCCACTGCAGTTACTTGTGAATGTCTCTGTATTTTATTTTTGTTTTTTGGTTGTTTGAATCATTTGTTCCAAATTATGCTTAAAATCTAAAGCGCCTAAAAATGTTTCTTCGAACTGCAGATTTTTTTTTCCCATCCTGTAAGTACAGAGAGAAGCGAACATGTAGCCACCACTGTTGTGGTTTCCAAAGGTCAAGGCAAAGCACCCCTCTGGGAGTGTGTGACACCGCCGTGAGTCTTCAAGACTTTATCCCACCTCACGGCCAATCTGCTCTGACCATGTTTTACTGTCCAGGTTGGTTATAAGGCCGGACAATAATACCAGACCTTACTACTGTTCTCTGATCATTACCATATGGGGAACACGTTTGCAGCTGAAAGGCCTTTCTGTGTCCGCTTGCTTTCAAGCAGCCCTGACAGCCTGAATAATCCAATAACTGCAGATAAACTGGTGCCGGTGGCTGACATGAAGTGGGGGCAGTCAGGCCAGGGCGCTTGGATGCTCCTTCAGGAGGTGCACAGTCGTCGATCAGGTTATTGCTATTATGGAGCAGAGTGTTTATCATGATAGGTATTGTAGATTCCAGTAAAATCCAATATTACTAATGTTATATTGGTCCATTATAGGAATACGTGGTTTTGTCTTTCAATGCTTCTCAAGGTACTTTTTTTTTCTCCCAAGGATGTGTGAGACTATGATGGCACCATTAAACTTAATAGTCTTTTCATTTGCAAACACCATCTTTTTCACACTGTAAACAAAACTGGCACATTTATTATTTCCATGGATTCATTTTACTTTGTACACAAAGCAACATACATTTTCATTTATTGGGAGGTGTTTGCTCTTTTTTTCCCCCCATGTTTTAGGGTCACTCGGCTCTAATGCAATTTATTATTTGTATTACTCATTACATGTTTGTGATGAACATTAGACATTGTAGAAATTTTTAGTAAACATTGACAAGTTCTAATAGCAGAAGCAGTGGCAGGATGATAATTTATGCAACTACCATCCTATCACATGAAAAGTGACCATGATAATTGTTGTAATGCAATGCAGTTTTAATCAGATGACAAGATGTAAGATGATGAGTTATGACACTTTTGACAATTGGTGCTAAAATTACAAACTGCAATCATATTTTATTCTAAACGTGAAAATATTTCTGCTTCCTCGTGTTTCCCAATTCTTGAGTACAATACACAAACTCATCTGTGTGTTTGCACTGCCAACATTCATCTGTCTGTTGTAATGCTTTTCTTCTTTTTGTCTTTTCTTCCAAAAGCAAAGCGAAGCCGCCTCCCCAGATCTCCCCCAGCAAATCCAGTGGAGGAGAGTTCTGCGTGGCGGCCATATTTGCCTCCTCACGCTCCTGGTTCCTCACCAACCCCAACATGAAAAGAGAGAAAGGTAAGACCGTGGTCCTGACTATGTTGCCTTCAATGCTTTGATAGTCCAGCAGTGTCTACTAAGCATTAACATAGAATTTTCCAACATTACAGTCTATATTTTTATTTCCCTCTAAACTGTTTTTATAGGATTGGTCATTTTATGTTTGTACATTTATATTTCCCTCACAGATCAGTCGAGGCAGTCAGTGGTCGACTCGCTGTACATCATCAGTTGTTATGGTAACGTCGTAGAGCACGTCCTGGAACCTCGACCTGTAAGCACCGTTCAAAAGATTAGTGATGACACACCTTTGGAACTCAACACCTGTCCCAGAGCCTTCTGGAATTTATCCCGGTAACACTTTTTTTTTTTTTTTTTTTTTCATGGAAGGAACTTCCAAGTTCTGAATCAGTCCCTTTGACCTTTTTATCTTTTTTGAACAGGACGCCGCAGTGGAATGAGTTACAGCCACCCTTCAACTCAAACCACGCCCTGGTGATGGCGTCGGACCGGGTGCAATATTACCAGTATCTTCTAGCCGGTATGTGCTGAACAGATCGTCCACCTCGTGTTCTTTTGTTTTTAGCCCTCTCTAAACATCCGGTTGCGCTCGACTCCAAGACGTAAGGGGTGGCATAATTTCATATTAAGTCAATGGAAGGATGTAAATCAATGCAGATTGCCTGTAGGAAGCTTAAATTGAAGTGAACATGTGTGTCAGGTTTCATCCCATTGAGTTCCCTTTGGTAAAGGGAACACGATAGCACTGCAAGCATACGGTAATGACTTTCAGCCTCTTAGAAGCTCGCCGGTTATGAATTCATTTCGTTAAATCTTCATTTAGCAAAAAAAAAAAAAAAAAAAGCATTTTTTTTCTTGCTGGCTAGTTGATTGGATTTAAACTAAACATTATGATGAATATAAATAACATAACCAGACATTTTTGTGCTGAAAGAACAAGGAACAGAAGAAAAATAAAACACACAGTGAGTCAACAGAGCTCCTTATTAAAAAATATTTTGACAATTTGTATTCATTCATAAAATGTGGTTCATTACTTTTAAAAAAAAAAAAAACAAAATACAAAAAAATCCAGACCAATAACAGAGATCAATGAGAGGGAATACTGCTGTATATTCTTGTTTTTTTTTATCCTCAGTTTGTTTATTTTGTCTCCATAGCATTACATGTAGGTCTCTGTAGGCTTTGGCTAACATGGCCATTTATGTTTTCTCTATGCACTATTTACGTTATTATTTGAGGAGGTGACCCCTAATCCCTGCTGATTTTCCATGTTGACTGTGTTGAAAGCCCGGCCTTAGCCTCTTATTGGTGCCACATGCTGAGCAGAGACCTCTCCAGGCAGCAGCCACAACATCTACTCTCTCAAAGACTTCACTATTCACCATTTCAGAGACTCGCCATTTCTACCATTTCATATCCGTTCCAGTAATCCCACTTCTTTTGTTGGGTTCATCTCGAATGTGCGAGCCCGCTGCAGGACATGGTAGCCAAATGCTATAAGTTGCCGGACTCAGACCAATTAGCTGACACCCTAAACTCCCTCTCTAATTCAATAACAAGTACAGAGCAGTGTGCACTTTAGGTTCCCCTTCTGAAAGGCCAATTCGTGTGCATTTGCGAGTGCACATGGATGGCCACACACGGAATCAATCCACCCCCTGGAATAGGCTGGCGTTTTTAGCTCACCCCATAATTATAAACACACAAAATCTGTAATTATCTCTTGCGGCCGCTGCAGGGCAAGTGGTGGCTGTGTTTACCCTAATCTCTCCACTCGTCTCCATTGGCTTCTCCAGCGCTCTGGGTCTAACTGGTAGGATATTTTCTCAAATTAGTGCTAATGGTCTCTCCAAGTGTCAGAGCGATGAGAACACGTTGGGGTGACGGGCGCGGGCGTCAGCTTTTTCCACCGTTCTGTGCCAACATGGGCAGAGGAAGTGGTCGCATAATGAGACAGATTCATTGCATTAACATTTACATCCAATTAATGATAGCCGGATAACACCGCTGCAACTCCTCTCCCCCCCACCCCAGAAAAACCAACCGAGTGTGAAGCCATACAAGGTCAAGATGTTATAAACATAATTGCTCAGCCCTCTGCCCACTTCTTGTCCTGCTGCCATTTCCCCCCACGGCTCGCGGCGTCCACGCACCAACACTGATACGCTCCCAGAGTGCCACCTTCCATTTCTGCGCTTTGCACCCGACAAAAGACTCTCAACATCTTGTTTCTCTGCGTGCGTCCCTTCCGCCCGGTCGTCTCCTCTCCGCCGCTTCCTCCCGGGGGGGCTTGGCAACGCAACAGAGGAGCGATCCAGGAGAAAGGGAGGCAATTTGACCTTAGGTAGAATTACTGCACAGCCGCGCGCCCCGCATCCAGCTGCCGCTCGCCGAGCGTAAAGATCACGCGGCTGCGGAGGAAACGGAAAAGACAAACGCGGCTTTGACTCGCTGGCCGGAGCGGCACTTTCTAGATCTAATTTACATTGTGGATGCAGCCCCCTCGAGACGGAACAAAAGGAAAACAAAGAAGAGATTTTAATATAAAATAAGTAAAAAAAAAAAACATTGAGTTAAAAAACTAACACGGAATAAAGGCACCAAGAAAAGTGTTGAGTTGTTTTCTTTTATAGATGATTATTTCTCCGTGGGCACTACAGCTGTCTTTAATGTGTTGTAACAGTAATAGGGTGGAAAACTTTTTATTCATGCCTATTTCTTACTTTGTTTTCTTAATATCTTTATCCTGCGATACATTTTGACTTTTTTTTTTTAACTTATTGATTTGTGATATCAGGCTAGATTGATACACCTGTGTCTGGGTAGAAAGACTATGTAATGATCTCATTTCCTGCATGTCATACACACTGAAGGAGACCTAGTCGAAATGCCTTGGTGTTTGTTCCTGAACGCCTGCCAGTCAGATTTTTATTGAAAAATTGTTTTGAGATGGACACTTGAGTGTCGCTGGCCGTTTTTCATTTTTTGTCAAATTGCCTGGGCACTATTGCCTGGTGCTTTTATTTGAGAGTGCATTTTTTTTTTTTTTTTTTTTGTAGTTACTTGAATGCAAAATAAGCACTATAAGAAATGAATCAAGGAATAGAAATTGTAGAGATGAGTCAAGCATTTTTAAAGTCCCCGCAAAAATGAAGTAAGTCGGGGCTGGGGGGTTGGCAACCTGTGATTGACAGGCCGTGCTCTCTGGTCTCGCGGCTCTATATTGGATGACCCGGCCTGATTAAAAATGCAGCATGCAAGCAAAGAAATAAGAAGGGGAGAGAGGAAGAGCCGGGGTCAGGCCAGACCGGAGCCTCTAGGACGGGATGATAAAAGGCAGCGGTGGCGCCACTTCATGGTCACTATCTCCACCTGTCCATCTGTAGCGGCTACTGGCAGCACTCAGCCTTGCAGAACAGAGCAATGCGCCGCACTGTCTTGGCGAGATAAGGGGGAGAGAGAGAGAGAGAGAGAGAGAGAGAGACGCATTGTACTCGCAAATAAAGGAGATGCAGCGTTATGATATATCTTAATGAAGACAGCGTCGAGCCAAGTATTCAGGTCCTGAGGGAGCCCTCGCTCTGGAGTCCAAGCGGAGTCAAAAGATCTACTTTATTTTTGATTATCCACCAGGACCTTTTTTTATTTATTTATTATATATTTATTTTCCGGGGGCCAGAAGTGTAAAGTCTCTGTCTATGGACGCTACTTTTTCCTGCCCCGTAAGCATCATTAAGCCTCTGTTTACACTGACTCCTTTCAATATTTTGTCCCCTCTTTTATCCACGCCGTATTTACCGAGCGGTCAGCGATATGTTTTCCAACACCTCTTCCCCTCTCCACAATGTTGTTCCCAAGCAAACAAACCGGTGAATAATTTACCACCTGGATTTCTCGCCGGCTCCTCCGAGCCGGGTCAGCGGCAGCGGCGGCAGCTTCGGCCAGCGCTTTCTGGCCGCAGCCCCTTTCCCTCTCAACCTGTCATATAATGTACTAATTGTGGAGTCTGACTGACTGACTGGCTGTTCCAGCCGCTCCTGTTGGGACTTTGGGTCCCGTGACGGGCCAGACACACTTGCCTCCGTCGATAGATCTAATTGCACTGAGAGGAGAGAGGGGCCGGAGCGAAGGCTCTGGAGCTTTGGAGTGTTTTTTTTGGTAAAGAGAAACCATGGCGCCATGACTGGGTCAGTAATCAAAGAGGCGGCAAAGAAAGGATGGAGTAAGTGTACCGGCGGCTGAATGAAGGGACTGTCAGTCAAAATGCGCCGAGAATGATAGATAATGACAGAGCTGTTCCATTCTTGTCCGTGTGCCAGTCCCTATCTGCCAGACTCAAAGGGGGGAAAGTGAGAAGAGGGGCAGCAGTTGAGCAGTCGAGGACAAACCCAGCCAGTGAAATATCTGGCAACAAAGCGTGGCGGGTCCGAAAAGGGTGGGAGGAGAAGAATTAAAGGCTAGCAAAATGTGTCTTCCAAAAAAAAAAAATAATAATAATAATAATAAGGGTGATGAAGGTGTACAGGCTGGGCCGGCCAGACAAGACGGCCGTCCGCGTCGGCAGTGCAGCCAACTTCCAGATCCTTCAGATCGTTAGCTCCTTATCTGTCCCTGGAGATCAGCCTATCCGGCCCTCGGCCAAAGGCCCTGGGAGGTCGGGCTACATCAATACCCACACAGCCTTTGTTCTTGTTCTGACTCCCTGCTTCAGTGCCCTGGCTAACAGGCCACTGCCCAACAGCCGTCCTCTCAGAAAACACCACTGTTTCCACAGTCAATAAAGGCCGTCAGACGTCTCTGTCTCTCGTAGGTGAGGGACAGATCAGACTTCTGCCTCCTTCGGCTGTGCAAGCACATCGCTGTGACACAGCTTTTTCTTTTCCTTCCCAAACAAGGACTTTTGCACAATTTTTACCCTATTTTAACCCATCACAATAGCAGAAAGTAAATGCTCAAATTTGATCATTATTTTTATGCTTATTCTCTAAATACAGCTTGGATTTTTGGGCCAAGCAGCATTATGTTGAAGTAGTCTAAAGTGTCTGTTGTTACTCATGATTGTTAACTGTCCTGACTAATACATCTAAAGCTAGATTCCAAACATTGTTGCATCATCTAAACTCAAGTCAAGGACTTGTGCTTTATTAATGTAAACTGATGATATGATATGCAGATACAAGTGTTGGAATTGTATAACAACCATCACTGCAACTCAACTCTGTCTGAAGTAACTCCTGGCCAACATCTTGTTTTGTTTCCTTACTATTTTTAATTTGCAGATTTCCATGACAGATAAACATTGAATATGTAATCAATTATGAAAAAAAGTCTGTATATATTGTGATATTGTGTGTGTGTGTGCGTGTGTGTGTGTGTTCTTTTGTTTTTTTTAAACATTTACACACTTTTGTTTGACTATTTGCAGTAAAACACACACAATCTGTGTGTTTTACTGCAACAAAAGCAGCAGTTTCTACACTGCCTGTAGCCGTCCATTCAAGTCTGCTTTGTTGCCGTCTGTGAAATTGGCGTTCTCTCTTTTAAAAGCCAATAATGAGCGCCATAAAAACCTGAAGGCCAAGTGACTGGCTGGCCAGACAAGAAGGGAGATATGACTATAACTGCCCTGGTCAGTCTGGCTCCTGGCGCTTGGACACGCACACACACACACACACACACACACACACACAAGGTTATTTCTTGACCCATGGGGATGTCCACTGGTTCCCCACACCGGAGCCTGGCTGTGACTGGCCACTGAAAGCCCCTCTTCCTCTCGCACGCCTCCCTCCCTCCACCCTCGATTGGAAACCTTATCCAGCAAGTCCACCAACTGCTTCAGAACATCAATAATTAATTAGAGAACAGCTATTGGCCCCAAGGGTCAGAGAGCAAAGGAGGAAGGAGAGAGAGGAGCAGAGGGGAGGCAGGGGTGGAGAGGCCGTGGCCGGGAAAGGGAGTGGAGTTTTGATTTTGTTTAATAAGTAACACAGCTAAGGAGTTGATCTTTTCTCTCATGGCAAGTGTACCTCTGCGCACCTTGATGCTTCTGCATTGTTTGCTTTTCCTCAGCTTGCCATTTTAGACGTGGAACATATCAAATAAGCTCTAAAATAAACTGTTTTGCAAGATTTTTTTTCTCTTTCTTAAGCACTCAACATCACTCCAGAGGCGTTGATATAAAGTAAACCAGTGTCACATCAAAAAACGGAGATCATATTTCCGCATGAAATTGAGCATGCAATAATCTAATACCATGTGTTACATACACACTGTGCATGACAATAAAACTTGACACCCATCTATTGATTTCTGGAAATGTTTATTTTTATTTTTTTTTTCATTTTTCTGGCATCGATGACACTGCAAGGGTGGATGGAATATTTTGCACCATATTATCCACATTGAAAATATGTTTCTGTCCTCCTTTTAAGAACTGTTATTAACCCAAAGGGTGAGTTACCTACGCGCCAATTCCAATTATATTTACTGTTTTTAAATGTTTTTGTAGAATACAATAATCACTGCAGTTATTTAGTCCCAGAAATGCAAACTGTTGTCACAGAGGCGTCAATCGCCAGACTAACTCCATTATCTCCACACACCCGGTCTGTAAGTCAGTGCATGCGTGTGTGAATGCGCACATGTGGATAGACTGGAGTGCTCTTGTGAGCTCCAGATGTGGACCTGACAAGTTCATTAGCTATTTCTGTGTTAAACAGGCACCATCACTGAGGCAGGAGACAGAGACGAGACTGATCCTCCACATTATTCCTCGTTCTCCACACCTGTCCAGTCAAGCCAGCCAGAACCCCCTCATATGTGCCTCCCTCTCTCTATTATCCATAGACTGTACATATAAACTGTCTCAAGACATTGCCAGATATGTTTAAGATAATGTTTAATGTGATAATGTGCTATGCCGTATTTACTCTTACAGTGAAGTCTTGTGTACATTTGACCCTGCACCTGTCTGCATTAGCTTTTAGACACCAAATGACTCCCTCCTGAATACTTTAATGGTGCTCATTAAACTGTTTTACATTAGTTCGCGGCCAGGTTCATTTTGGTTTTCATCTACAGTATGCAAGAGACGAGTCCCTCGCTTAGAATACTAGGGTCACAGTAGGCCGTGGTACAGTGTTTTACGTCATTTTAAAATATATCGTAAAATATCTCAAATTCAAAAATGATCATATGACAAAACATAATGCACTCATCTTTTTTTTTTTTTTTTTTTTTTTTTTTCCGTAGCGGTGCCTTCTGGAAGCCCAGGCCCAATCACACGCCACGAGTCGTCGGACAGCCTGGCTTCCGACCACAGTGGCCAGGAGGATGAAGAGTGGCTGTCTCAGGTAAGTCCACTACCTCCCTCACACTGCTACAGTAGCTTAAAGCTGGTATGTGAAGACAGAAATCAGTAGATAGTCCAAGTCCAAGGATTGTCGCACCACCAGGGAGACCACATTGTCCTACTGTCTTTAGCCGTTGATGCATTTAACACACCCCCTGAAGGAGTGGTGGGTCTGGCATTTGTATAGTCTCAGGCGCGATCCGGCTAGGAATCAAACCCACAACCTCCCAGTCTTTGGACGGACAGTCGACCACTGGGCCGTTGAGCTGATCTGTTTTTATACTTGCATGCAGTATGCCGTGCTAACCCGATGCTGAAACACTTGAAAGCCTTTATGGCATCTGTTTCAGGATTATATTTGGTAGTTTTCACACCGAGTACGGACATGCTGCACATAGTTCAGCTCTTCTTCCTTTTGATGCTTTCCGAAAGAGGGCCGTCAACAGGCAGCGTGAATGATGAAACCTAGCGAGCAGCCAACCTGTGGTATGAACTTGTGGCAGCAGCTGAGAAAGGTGGTGCAGTGAAAATAAGTGGTGTTGATTTTGAGAAATTTGGGGCATTGTCTAAATGTTGAAAAGGGGGTTTGGAGATTTTACTTGAATTATTAAACTTGAGAAATACACAGCGCTTCGTTTCCATCCACAGGAAGGTTATTTAGCATGAAGGAAACCACAGACAACGCTCATCCATAACCGCAATGCTCTCCTTGGTTTTACAGAGAATTTTGAACCCAATAGCCTCATCTTCATTGTTTTCGTCTTCTGGCTCACAATCCCTGTCTTTGATTATTTCCAGCTGTAGCAGAATGCTGTTTACTTCACAAAGCCACTGATTAATCCAGCGTATTTTACCTCCACACCACCAACTGGCAGACAGGCAAAGTCAACGACGAGTTGGTTAATATAATATATTATTTAGTGGCTGAAAATCTAAATATATAAAATGAAACAATGCAAAACAATAACCTTTTTTCCTAACATCAGATAATTGTGACAAGTTAAAGCACAGTGGCTTTTTTTTCTCTATTGTTCTTGACCAGTCAAATATTGCTAATTACCCTTTATGAATAAAAAAAAAAAAAAAAAACAGCAACCTCAAGATGTGCTAAAACATTGTTCAGTGTTTACACCCGACATGTTATAAAAAGGAAACACACAGTTACACTGGTCCTATGGCTTTGTTAAACCTCACTGCACTCATCCCTCCGGTGTCGGCAGGTAACCCACTACATTTTTACCATCAATAATTCCACTGCATTCATAATTGATTGGATAAAATGCATCCCACTTAGCTTGCAAAGGCGCGGGTTCATATCTAGTATGATAGTGTGCCGGAAGCAAAACTATCCATTGCGCTAACCCACAATTTTGGTGGTCCTGTCAGAACAGTAGTCATAATGCGTTTGTCAGTGTTTGAAGATGTCACAGTGCACCTCTTCACTCCCCGTGCCTAAAGCGCCTATGGCTAAAGTAACACCCATGGAGTGGAAAAAAAAAAAAAAATATTGATTTACAAAAAATATCCAAAATGACGTAGAGATAAAGTGCACTCAATCTAAAATTTAGAAACAAATCCCTAAATCAATTTTAATCATATTGTGTTAATACCTAGCAGTGTGTTTTTAGTCTGATAATACAAAATCAAAAACAAATCTCCAAAAGATGACAATGAGTAACAAATGCATCAATTAAAGTGACTTTTCTCTTAGCACAGTCTGAATTATAGAACTCTTCTCTGATGTTAATATATACTTACAGTGTAGCTGGACGTATTTAAGCTCAAATCTGTAGCCATCCTTAAATAACCAATCAGGGTTGTTTTGTAGTTGTGATGAAAGCAGGAAGTGACTGTTGCCGGCTGCCGCTTTAAACCACAGAAGAAGACACGGAAGAGATGACTGTGAGCTCAGTCGCTGACGTCATCGGTGTACGTTTTGAATAATCAGCAATAGAAAGTCACTGTATTCAATTTAAGAAGAAATAAAAATGTTTTTGCTTTGCTTGAATCAGGCTTGAACTGTTATGACACACTTAGTGCATCTAATGTCACACTTCTACACCAGCAGGAAATCTAATACTGTTGCCACTTGTCTTAATGAGCAGTAGAAGCTTGGAATTAGTATTTTTAAGGCGTGTCCATTAAACCTGGTGATTTATTTTGTTGTTTACCTGTTTATTTATGGGCCACGCTCCATATGTTCTATGGGCTGTATCTGAGACTGACACTCTAAATCCGTGGAGAATGTTATGCTAAATGAAAAGGACCAACTGCATGGCTCATATGGAAATTGAAGCAAGTGTGGAGAAGAGGTAATTTTTTTAATGGATAGTGTGTTTTTCAAATTACATGATTGCTGACAGCTGCTCGCTTTGGGCCACGTGTTGAGGGATGTGCCAGAAAGTGTATTTTTGACCCGTTGGCTCGCCGAGCGACACACACATCACAGTTGGCGTGATCTTACCCGGGATACCAGTCTAGATAGAGGGAGACAGTCGGGGACGGACCGATGCTACCGTGTCATTGGCTCTGCCCGCCGCGATCGGAGGCTGAGGGCATCAGTGGGGGGTTCGACGCAGCGCCGCAACATCTGGACCCCTCCGTCCTGCCGCTAAGAGAGCATGCGAGGCAGCTGTTGGACTGGGCGTGACATTGATGGTGTTAACTGGCAAAGCACGCACACACATGCACACACAAAGTGACAGCCCTCCCCCATGCCCTCCCTCCCGCCCTTGGTGGCCTACTTTGCACAGCTGTAACAGATCATCAACGTTGAAATGCCTACGTGCATAAATACGTGTGCGGATGAGACACCCAGCAAAAATCCGCCAGAGGTTTCGGATGTTGGCACCCGTAGTGTCATAGAGCTCTAGATTGGTCCTGGGCTCAAGACTGGGCCTAAGACCACTTTTTAATGGTCTCGGTCGCGACTCACACGCAGAGGTCTGAGGTTTTGTGTCGGTCTTAGACTTGGGCGGTCTTGGGATTTTTGATTACGACCGGTCGAGACTCAGCCAACACTGCAATGACAGATAATAAAAGAAAAGAAAGCTTTTGTTTTACCACCTCATGTCGGGAGCCTTTGAGGTCTTTCACAACCACCATGAGTGAGATTAGTGTACTTTTAGTGCTGAAAAAAAACTATTTTTTCATGCTTCGCATGCCATCATTTATTCGGAGTTCATTTATCATTATTTATTTATTTTATTTTATGAAGCAAAGCTGTTTTGTTTGAAAATGGTTCAAAATAGTTGGCAAAGCAGTAAAATGTTACACAAAATTATTAAAAGATACCATGCTGAAAAGAAATGTTGCTGTTCCATCTATGTAGAAGCAAACTTAAAAAAAAAAAAAAAAAAGACACCGGTCGTTTGTTCTGTTTTCTTGTGATTTCTTTTTTTTTTTTTTTTTTTTTTTTTTTTGATATATATGCAGTCTTGATCTGGTCTCAGTCTCAAACCCCAAACGCCTTGGTCTTCTCTCAATCTCAATACTCTCAAGTCTTGATGATGTCTTGGTCTCGGTGGGTGCGGCCTCCACTACAACACTGGCCACCTGGCATCTAGAGTGGGAGTGTCGAGCTGCGATCTGGTCCGAGTTGAGAGACGGAACGTACGGCAAGTTAAAGATAATGAGATGTGATGAGCGAGACACCAAGAGGCGCGTTTAAGTGCTGCGGGGAGTTGAAGAGTCAGAGTTAGTGGTTGGAAAGTGTGGGTCCAGGGCGGCAGGAGACGATTGGTTCGTCAGTAGATATCCAAGGCCGTTGCTGAGACGTAGAACGGAGGAGGCAGTAATAGTCTGATGTTTATGATTCAGCCACTGAATCTATTTTCAGCCCGCATTAGTGACACTCACGTCAGGCGCCTGCGGACCGCCTGCCACGCCAGCGCCGTCTCGCTCTTCCCAGTAGGCCTCACCTCAGAGCTTCGCTGCCACGCTTCCTCCCGCCCGCCACGTCGGTATTAACCCTCAGGGAAAGGCGTAGCCGGCGTGCCACTGAGGGGTCCCCAGCCGCGCTCACAGACCTTGACGAGTTCCGACATCGCCGTCAGACTTCAGGCCACGCTGGAGGTTCAGCAAGCTTTTAGTCGGCCCGTCGTGAAAGCGAGTTCATGCGAGTGCCGCTGGGCTGTTTACCTGTCGGCGCCTCGGCTCACCTGAAGTCACCCTCTCAAATTCACCCAGTGCAACTCTTTGCGACGCCGCACGGGAGTCCATCCCTGGATACCAGCTTAAAGTTACAGGGCATTTTCATAACATACCTGTTTGGTTCCAACTAAAGGAGCTGAATTATTATTCCATCATCCATTCATGCACTCACTGTTGCAGGGGTCTGTTTGGGTCTATCCGAACTGTCATAGGGCAGGTCTAGACCACAGGACATAGAGGCTAGGATTAGGAAATTCTGCTTGAAAATGTGGGTGGCTCGCAAGTCAAGTGCATTTTGTGTCAGTGTCAATGCAAAAGTGGACCAAGTGTACCGTGTACAAGCGCAGTACTTTAATGTTTAAAAATAAATAAATATGAGAAAGTGAACAGCACGCTTCTGTAGAACACATACATACTCCAACAAAAAGTTGGAAAATGTTTAATGCCATGCCACCATGAGTTTTGAGGATATGGGTGCCCATTGATATATCATTATTATTATTATTATTATTATTATTATTATTATTATTATTAATATTATTATTAGTATTAGTATTGCAAAATTTCTTTTTGATTTAACGAAAATTAATATATAGGGACAGAAACTTAATTTAACTTTGACCTATCCAGTTTGAGAAAACCCTGAGTGACGTTTATTGAAAAGTGAGAATTATTTCATTTATTGCTTAATCTTGTTATTGTGTTGGTGTTGTTGTCTTCGCTGTTGTTTGCTTTTATGGCCTTTTTTTTAAACAAATCTAGTGCTAATGTTTGCTCAGCATACCCTTTTTTTCATTAATTCCTGAAATCACTGCCTCTGTCCTTCCCACCCAAGGTGGAGATTGTGACCCACACAGGACCCCACCGGCGCCTCTGGATGGGTCCCCAGTTTCAGTTTAAGACAATTCACCCCTCTGGCCAGACGACGGTCATCTCCTCCTCATCCTCAGTCCTTCAGTCTCAGGGTCCCTCTGATGTCCAGCAGCCCCTTTTGGACTTTGACACCGACGACTTGGATCTACACAGCCTGAGGTGCTTTCAAGCTGCCTCAGCATAACAACCGTTTATGGACAGTTTATACGTGTTAAATTGATTTTCAAACCAATGCATGCTTATTTTTTGCTTCGATATCTTGACGCAAGATGCCTTTTTAATGGGTGTGCACTGCACGTCTGCAGGATCCAGCCTGTGCGCTCAGAACCGGTCAGCATGCCCGGCTCGTCGCGGCTGGTGCCAGATCGGCGAGGTCAGTCCAACCTCATGGACCCTGGGTCAGGTAGGTGTCATCACTTGGCTCATTGAACAGTGCGTTCAGGTTGCTGTGACACAGCTTTGGCTTCTCTTGTGAAATTCTACTACTCATTGACTTAATCAACATCGGTGGAGTCCCTCATCTCATTGTCTCGGGTTTTTAAGTTCACTTCTGTTGAAGTTTTCCACTGATTCCATCAATCTCATTCATTTAGACTGATCCAAGGTTTCTGCATAGTGACCGCTACCATTGTCCTGACAAGTGTTTCCTGATTTGAGTCATCATATAATCGGGTGTCCATGACTTTAAAGGTCTGGGGTGTAATATTTGGCCTGATTTACAATTTTTTTTTATTGGTAAAGGTTGAATATACTGCCAATAAATACATTCATAAAAGTGGATACTCACAGTTTAATAAAATTAATTTTCTTTTCCTACCCATAGAGCAGTTATTTATGTATAAGCAAATGTCTTGCTCCCAGTTAGCTGCCATCTAGCACCGCCATATTTCTAAGGAAGCCTGGTGTGGACATTCAAAGCCCGCCTGGCAGCGCGTTTCATATTCAGAGTGAACGATCGCATCTTCAAATAAACCAACCAAGAAGAAGGTGAACAGGGTGTCCACATTTGTGTGCGCAGGCCACTGTAGTTCACTAGATTGGGAGAGGGAGAGTGAGAGGGTGAGTGCTGCAATCTAAAATGTAACCACTTTATATCACTGTTTCTTCTCAAAATCTCAAAATATTACACACTTGACCTTTAAATGACATATAAGTGCTTCAGTTAGGAAGTGTGCCGTATTGTCAGCCTTTTTTTTGATTGACTTTTGCTCATCCCGATCGCATGAAGTTCATGCCACTTGTTTAAATAGCCTTGCAAGTCTACCAGTCATCACATAGGATTGGATTTGGTTTCAACTGATTGCCATGTCCCTCTACATGTCCCCTTTAATCTGGTTATGATGTTGGGCAAATCCATTTGCACGCAGTCGAGGAGATTTGCTCTTCAAAATATGCCTCGCGCTCTCTTGAGACACCCAGAGCTGTTTGTTACCTGGTTGTGGCCGATTAGGCCTGGCCGCGTCACACTGTGGGTTGCGGGCGGCGGCGTCACGCGTTGCGTGACATTACAACCCGTCGCCTTTTGTTTGGCCGGAGAGATAGAGGAGCAAGAGCGCGGCGTCTGCGGCATTATCTGCTTTGTCTCATGAAAGCAGGCTTCATCTGATCTGAAGCCCGCGCTGAAAGATAGCTGCACGCCGGCACTTTTTCAGTCAGGTGTCAAGAAGTATTTTTGCATCGTGTGGCCGCTGTGTGACAAGGAGGTGTGGCCGCAAATACTTTCAGAAATCTGATTGTTTGCTCCTTTGCCGGCAATCCGCTGGTGTCCGACCATCACTTTTTTACCACAAATGTATTTGTACTTTACAAACTTTGCACCTAGAGGATCAGGTAATAATACACAATTTAAAATATCTATTTATAACCTTTGTGAATGGGTTCAGATTTATATATTCATGTATGTTTTAAAAACACACCAATTCTGTCAATGAAATCATAGGCACCGTGTACCAGTGTATTTTAACAAATTCAGCAAGGTAGGAAACTACTTCCTGTCTGACTTTACCAAGTTTAACAAGAAAACACTACTCTGAGCTGACAGCAGCATAGTGGTATTTGACATTTTCTTATGCAGTCTGTTGTCAGCCACAATATATCATTGTTAGGTGGTTAATTAATGGAAACAGTTTAAAATTGTAAATGAAATCGCTCATGTATTCCAGTTGCATGATGTATCAGCTTGACATCAAGGTGAATGGAAAAAACTGTGACTCATTTTTTTTTTCCCCAGTGAAATGGATTCTGTTAAGAGTGATGAAGTCTTTGTGGCAGTTTTACACCTTCACCTGTGAGCCTTTGAGCTCTGCTTTCTTTCTCATCCACCTTGAGCAGTTTCCCTCATGTCGTTGCCAAGTGTCCCTTTGTGTTCAACAATCAGTTCAGAGCTTAGAGCAAGACAGGAGGACAGAGCCAGGCCATGGGATAGAGGTGATGCTTATCTCGCTGCTTGTTTGTGTGTGTGTGTGTGTGTGTGTGTGTGTGTGTGTGTGTGTGTGTGTGTGTGTCAGGAGGGTTGAGTGTTGTGTCCTGCTAGTGCCATGGCGCCACCTCTTATCACGCACGCATCGCTTTGGTCTCACCCTCCTGCACAGCACAGTGTGGCACAGTGCGGCAATTAGAGTTGGTCGGCTGACGCATTGGATCGCAGGCTCAGTCGGTGGTCGTTCTCATGCAGTTTTGTAGAGCTCACAAGAGCGGATATGAAGAAGATGAGGTGGGATGGAGCAGGTAAATAAAGGCTGGCACAGCTGTCAAGCATCGTCGCCAGCATTTGCTTCAATTGATTCAATAGATTTGTAATGTCAACCCTGAAATCATGATGCTTCACACCAAATACACTTCCATTGATAACTTATGATGGCCACTGAGGCAATGTTGGCCAAAGAGCCTGGAAGTTAGAGTTTTGCTAAGAGAGAAGCTTTCTGCAGCTTGATAAACGTAGGAAATACTGCGTATATGGATGACACACCTGTTCTATGTCACAGTTGCTTGATCTCAATGTAAAGGAGAAATATCTTACCTTCTAGAATTATTTTATGCAACACTGTTTCTCAATCATTTGAAATTCTTCTAAGCACTCAAAGCGGATCATATTCATCTAATGCATACACTGATGGTCAATGATGCCACGTAACCCCCAACCCTAACCCCATCAGGGGAAGCTACTCACATTCTGAGCTACTGCCCATGCACACACTGATGAGAGCCTGTATAATACCCATGGATGCAACAAAACTGATGGGAGGAACCGGGAATCAAACCACCCACCCTCTGATCAGTGTACAGCTGTCGCAAATTTCAAATCAACCGTTGGAAAACCTCAATACATGTCAATAGGCTAAATGCTAACAAATCCCTCACTACTAATCTATCTGCTCTCTGAAACCCTCTACCTGCTTTACATCGCCCGGACGATTCCTTTTCGGAAGAGAAGTGAGTGTTGCCTGTTCGGTCCTCGGGCCCAGCGAGGCCATAAAGCTGCAGATTTCCCTACAGTGACTCATTTACAGTCAGTCAGTCTCACCGGTGTCTGCTCCCATCTTATCTCAGCCCATACACTCTGCTTATCTCTGCCTCCCTGAGGTGATGGGACGCCATCTGCAAGGGCCATGCGCACGCACACACACACGTGCATGTGCAGACACACTGTGTGCCGCACAGCGCCTCCAGCCGTGGCTTCTTGACTCAGCATATCTGTCTGCACAGGGAGGACAGCAGAGGAGCGCGACACCCTCGCTCACCCACTCACTTTCCACCAGCCGCAATATAGAGAATCAGTGTCTCGACGTTATCGCTCCTTAGGATCTTTACCCCAGGTCTTGCCACGTTGTGTGTGTGGGTCTGTAGATGCGGCTTCAACCCCAGACAGACTGCACGGCGGCATTCGGAGGCCTGGGAGGTCACATGAACAAAGGCAGAAAAGGAGACAGACCTGAAAAAGAGATAACACCCAAGACTGAAAGAAAGAGTATTTAATCTCGCGACCTCACCTAGCTTGTTTGTGTGATTGTGCGTGCGTGTCTGTGCATTCACACACTGATACCCAGGCGCTCTCCAAACTACTGCACTACTGTGTTTTGACTCTGCGGAGGAAGCCACCGCCGCCGCAGCAAAACAGGAAACAACAATAAAGCTCTCAGTGCGCCTTTTGCGTCAGCCATGTTGTTGTTGTCGTTGTCGTTGTCATTGTGTGTGCACGCGTGCGGACACTATATCCTTGCGCTGCCGTTTCACTCTGTGTGTATTGCGTAACCAACAAGTGGCACTGGATCAGCGACGGCATCTTCACAATGAACCAAAAACAGTAAAAGTGGCGTCAGACGCCGGTCGTCCCCAGTTTTCACATGCACCTGCTTGCTGGAGATGCACAGCACTTTTTCTTTTTAAACTTAATGGTAAGCCACCATTCAGAAAGTGGCACTTCAAAATTCAAAGATGTGTAATTTGGTATTTTTTTCTCCAGTGTCTTTCAGTGCATTAGCAGCGTCCTGTAAAACCCTGCGGTAACGGCAGTCGTGAAGTGGAACAAAGTTTTGGCGGCCATTAGAAAACACTCTTAAATGGGAGGCAATTTTCAAGATGCGCAAAGAAGACTTGCTAGTTGATGGTTTAATATGTGGACTTCTGTGCATCCATTTGTTGTACCCATTGCACTCAGGGTCGTGGGTCGGTGCTGGAAGGCTGGGTTACACCTAATGACAATGTGGAGTTCCAAATTCACCTCTCATACGTGTTTTTGGACTGTGGGAGGAAGTCTGAGAAGCCGGAAAGAACCCATGCAGACACACAGAGAACATATGCTACTAGTTTGGGGTCTATGACTCATTTCTGCATTGAACTCCAATATAACCAGTTTCATGAAATAATGACCTTGATTGCTCTGCGAACATACCAACCTCATAACAAGTATGCAAACATCTTAGTTTTATTATTATTATAACCTTTATTTAAGCAGGCTTGTCCAATTGAGATCCATGATCTCTTTTACAAGAGAGACCTGGCCAAGAATGACAGCACATAGAGTTTCAACACACACACACACACACACACACACACACACACACACACACACACACACACACACGTAAAACACAAAATAAAACACAATTTACAATTGGATTTTCAAAAAACAAAAAAAGACCATAATTAGTGTTTAATGAAAACCATTTCCATTGTCTAATTAAAAGTTATTGAGATAATTCCAACTGTGCAAAGTTCTGTGTGAACACACTAACGGTAGGCTGTCTTAAAGAGCCTAAAATATAGACCATGACGCTTTGTTTATTGCAATGATGGCTGCATATTGCACACGTGATGTCCATTCTCCAAAATTACATTCAATTAGACATTTAAGACAGCTACCATCAAAGCCATCCCATAATGTGTTCAGCACATCCTGACTGATTTCCCTTAGCTAGTAATGTTCTTAGAGCACTCCAGTAGATTATTTCATGAAACTGCTTATAATGGAGTTCAATGCAGAACTTAGTCATTTCTTTGGAACGCTAATGTCGAAGCTTCACACAGAAAGGCTCACAACCTCACCTCTGTGTGCTAGTGGCTGTGCTTTTGCAATTTCTCTTATTGCAGTCATCATAGGTGTGCATACCTGCGCCGTCAAGCGTCCCGAGCACAGCGTCGCCCCACCACCCGGAGGCGAGAAGCCCCCCCCCCCCTGCATTATTGTCCTCACACAGGTCCGGGAGGAGGGGGGGAAAAGAAAGACAGGCCTGTTAGGGGAGTAAATAAGAAGAGGAGAACACCCCCTCTCTCTCGTCCCCTTCATACTTGAGCAGCCATTTAAATGAGTAGGCACCTGTTCTTCGGTATTCTGCCCCTCTCTCCTCCTAATACCCCCCCCGTAACCTACACCCTGCAATTACCTGGCTGCCTCATAAAGGCCCCTTGTATCTTTGCGCCGCGGTCGGCCACGCTGACAACGGCCGTCACACAGCAGGCCAGAAGAAAAGATGGCCGGCCATCCGATCTCCTCCTTTAAGACAAATGCCTTCATTTCCCGCGACGCTTCTACCCCCCCCCCGACCCCCTTCCGCTCCCCTTCCACCCGTCATTTGATTTTATTTCCATCAATAGGAACCTTTGTCACCTTTGCCGCGCACCCCCCAGCTTCCTCCGCCCGCCCGTCGCCTCGGGGTGTGTTTGCGACCCCGCCGGGTCGGTGACAGGACGTAAAAGCAGATCTCGGCAGCCGTCATCGT
>CM020510.1:21310272-21400272 GCA_009823395.1 Thamnaconus septentrionalis | reverse complement strand
GGATAGTTTAAGTATGGAATTGTTTTGGAATGTGCCAATGAAAATAAAAATAGAATATTTCCACAAAGGAATTATAATTGTCCTCTCCAATTGTTCCTAAAGTATAAGAAACAATAAATATCTTGTTAAGTTACGTATAGAGCAGGGTAAAACACTTGCACTTAATTTGCGATTAATCGTGAGTTAACTCAGGGCACTAATGCGATTAATCGCAATGAAAATTTTTAATCGACTGACAGCCCAAAACATTCATTATTATGATTTGCTTTTTTTACTATAGTCTCCTCACTTGTATTTTTTTTTTTTGTCTTGCTTGCATATCCTGCAGGGTGATCCTAGCTTTAACCAGAGCACTGCATCCTCACTAATCAACAGCAGCACTGCCTCAGTGTGAATAATCGTAAAACTCTGTTTTTTAGAGACAAACACAACTTTCTTCAGCTCTGCCAATCTCACACAGCTACACCCTCGCCATTGTGTTTGCTGCAGGCAACATGCTGGGCCTTTTAGTTGGCGAGATGGTGAGGCGGAGATTGGAAGAGAAGTCCAACTAAAGATTTACAAATAATGAAGCATTGGACTCAGATTTCTAAAGAGCCCTCATTAAAGAGTGCTACACTGCAAGCTCACACTAACAGAGTGCGCAGTATCTCGAACACCACGCAGGAAGAAGATGGACACCTCACTGCCATCCCACTATCTAAACTTGTGCCAATCACTGCCTGCTTTTCAAACACATTACACAATTACATTATATTCAGCAAATACTCAAAAAACTCCCCAGTTCGAGGTTTCTGTCACTCAAAGCCCCTTCCAGTAGTTGATGCCTGCTAAATCCACCCAGCACCATACAGTCTCCACGGTGAACTTGCCAAACACTTGACGCTTGTCACCCTCCTCAACTTCCACTTCCTCTCGTCCTCACACGCGCGCAGCTCTGCCGTCTTTCCCTTCGTCTCTTCCTCCGTAAAGAAGAAAAAATGTTGTCTCGCCTCAGGTCCCCCCCTTCTCCTCCTCCTCCTCCTCCTCCTCTCCGTCTTCGTCTTTATCCACAGTCACCATCAGGGCTGACACATCGTTCTCTGTCTTCGTCCTCTTGCCTCTCCTCCCCATCTGTTCCCCCCGCCGACTGTCCCCCGCCACATTTCCCTCTCCCTCCTCTCCCCCGCTGACGCTAACCCTCTCTGACAGTGTCTCCATGCTGTCGCGCGCTAATCCACCTCTGAGAGGTGTTAAAGTACTTCCGCGCACGGATGCGCACACACACACACACACACACACACACACGTGAACACACACACACCGCATAGCTTGAGATCCCGTAAGGTATCGATCCGCCGTCCCGCTCGCTCTAATGGGATTTTTTACACCTAAGCATCAGCGACGCCTAATGCATCGCATCACATCTGATGGAGTCCATAAAAAAAAAAAACACACACACACACACACATACACGCACAAGCACCCTGTGGTGCGCAGATACACAGGGATAATTACGGCAAGCGGGCTGAGCCCTGCTGGCAAGTGTGGTAAAAAATGAATAGAGGATGGAAGGAGGGGATGCACTTAACAGCATATGCATCTCACTCCCTGAGCATCTGAGTCATGTCACAGATGTTCAGACCATCTCTGCATCACACACACACACACAAACACGCCAATTCTCCGCCTGCCTGCCTGCCTGCCTGAGCTAACGAATCTCTTTACAAGGCGTTTTTATTAGGCGACAGACTGTCGGCACGAGACGGTTTCCTTCTTCGGTCACGTTTGGTAGTGTCGCCGCTCACGACATCAGCCTCGCTGAGCTTCCCTCATGGTCGGTTTGACAGGGGGGGGATCTCACTGTTTCCTAGCGGTGCGGAGATCATTTGCGTGTTCTGCTACATTAGGCCACCTGGTGGCTAGTGAGACTTTTTTTTGCTCTTCGCAACTGTTTTTGAATCGCTGACGAGCTCCCAGCAGTGCGCAGTCGTCACACCGCCTGGCCGTTGTCACTCCCGTCCGTCCGTCCGCCGCCCGTCTGTCTGCGCTCGTCACCAGTCACGCACACACACACACACACACACGACAAGATTCGCGATCACATTTGATCACAATTATATGAAGCCGTATCCGCACAACTCTTATTCAGAGGGACATCTTGCGTCCAGCTGTTTGACTTTCATAAGTCTAAATGGAAAAGTGTTTGCATGTATTTGTGAAAGATTATTGCAAAAAAAATATTATTTATTTATTCATCTATTTATTTATTTATCTATTTATTAATTTATTTATTTTTATACATCATAATTACGTTTCATGGGCATTGTCCAATGGCCGCATGCTGGCGCTGGCCTTGGCTGTGTGTTGCAGGATGCTGAATTTCTTCTTCTTCTTCTTTGTGTCCCTCTGGTGGAGCCACCGTCTGTTTTCTGAGGAGAGCGCTCCTGCTTTCTTTCTGTCTGTCTTTCTTTATTTCTGTCTATCTTTCTTCTATTTGCTTTTGCCAGTTTCACCTCGGGGCTGCCCAGGTGGAGGCTCATTTCCTCAGTGTGTGTGTGTGTGTGTGTGTGTGTGTGTGTGTGTTTGTGTCATTGCTCGCGGGCGTGCGCGATGTGTGTAAGCGCACTTTCAGGCTCGATGCTATCTGCTCACCTGCCACCGCCGAATCCACACAAGCGGCCATTGTGCGTCGACGCTGCTCATGCTAACGACTGCCCCCCCATCCAACCCTCCAGGTGACAACAGGTGTGTGACTGTGTGTGTGTGTGTGTGTGTGTGTGTGTGTGCGAGGATAATATCAAGGAGGATATTGTTTGTCCACTGATAGGGGCAGATGGAGGCAGAGGGTGAAGAGGTTACAGGCTTTCTCTCCTCACCTGGAAATTATGTCCTGCCGCCATTTTAGCGGAGTGTGTTTCCAATCACCCCAGGAACGTGAGAAATGTCCGCTAGGGAATTCCTCCCCAGCTTCCTGTCTGTCTGTCTGTCTGCCTGTGTGTGTGTGTGTGAGAGAGAGAGAGAGAGAGAGAGAGAGGAAGAGGGGGAACGTCTGTGTTTGATTGTGGGCGTATCTCCAAAGTGGCAGCAACAGGTTTCGCTTACTCTCATCAATATGAGCTTAGCGTCTCCTTCCTCTGCCTTATGAAAGGGTCGCCTCGCGCTGATGGAAAGAGACACTCGCTTGAGCCCCTGCGGAAAGTGCGTTCGTTGTGCTTGTGTGTCTACAAACTTTTTTTTCTTCTCCGCCTCATCTGTGACTCTGCCTCTCTGTGGAACAAAGCCAGCGTTGGTTTTAATGGGAAAACGTCACAACAAAAAATGACCCAACAGATGACTGAACATTTTTTTAGTGTGAAGGGAGGATGATATAAATATCTTAAAATGAAAAGTGATCAAATTCTCTGTCAGGCTCATTTCTAAATTGAATATTTTTTTCTAATTTAACCCTCGCATGACGTACAAATCAACCAGTGAATCATATCAGGTAGAATCAAGTGTCACGTCACATTTCAGTTATCATTAACAATATGTAAAAGTCAGAAATCGAGTCAGCTATATCCTTTTGAAATCCAACACCCTTGCACCAGTCAGGTTCATATTTCCAAATGCCTCACGAGAAATAAATGGACTACATGGGAATGTTAGAAAATAACTCCATTGCACCGAACGTTGGGACCATACATTAAGAACTCCAGCTGCAATAAATAAATAAAATGTCTCTGAGTGGCAGTGCTACTGTGACAGGCGTTTAGTTATAATATTTCCATAAAATATTTACCACAAAAATAATCATTGAAATGGGTCATTAAAAATGCCTTTTTGTCGATAAAAAAGAAACCTGAAGAAAAAAAGAAAAGCTCACAGGTTTATATTTATTATTGTTATTTATATTTATCTTTATATTTATATTTATATTTTGATTTATATTTATATTTATATTATTTTCAAACAGACAAATGTTTGCACACACCTTCTTATTTAATCATTTTTCTCTCATGTCCTTTTTTCACTCTCCCTTGAGGCATCGAAACTTTGAATGCACACAGATGGAATTGTGCAGTAAACAAAAAGTGTGCAACAACTGAAACACTCGATATTTTAGATTCATCAACATGGCTGCTCTTCACGTCAAAGATATTTGGATATACTTAACAATGTTTTCTTCACTACATAATTCCATATGTCTTGCTCATTTATTTGGTGTCTTCATAGTGTGTCTGCAATATTGACAATATGGTAAAATTCGACAATATTGACTGAAAGCACTTGCGAGTGCCGTGTCTGTCATCGGCCTCAGCCACAATAAATACAAACCACCAGCAGGACGCGAGGGCACATCAGCAAAGCGGCGCGGCAGAAACCCTGTGCAAGAAAAGATATTTAGAGGCCGAGCGCACACACACGCACACACACACACACTCAGACACACACACGTGGCGACCCAGGGCTCCGACTGATGTGTAGCGGCGGTGGCAGCGCGAAGCCCACGTTAGCATGTTGCCAGCGCCGAGCCGAGCGTCTTTTCGCTGAGGGTGGCTTTCTTGGACGGAGCAGCTCCGCCTCCCTCACGTCTTCTGCCATCCCTCCGCTCCGTCGGCCGCAGCCCCCCCGCTTGTCTGAGGCTTCTGCAGAGTTGCCAGTCTGAGCAGGTACAGGGCCGTCCGGCTGACAGCCTGTCTGCGTTTGCCTTTTTGTCACCGCTGCCACTTCACTATTTTTTTCCTCTCTCCCCTCGATGTCAACTGCTGTTGTCTCACCCCTCACCTCCGCCTTTTCCTTTTTTTGTTTTGCTCTCTTTGTCTTTTACTCTGCTCCCGTTGAACTCCGTCGCTAACTTACTTTCCCATCTCGGTCCCTGTAAGTCTCCGTATGGACGTTATCAGCAGCGCAGGAAGTTGGTGCTTCCATCTATCTGATGGCAAGAGGAAGGACTCCAGATGTGAAGTGCTCTCCGCCATCCCTCCCTCCCTCCCTCTCTCACTCCTTCATTTTGTTAGCTTCCGCACCCCTGGTCAGCCATTAGCACCCCGATAACACGACCCTTGTTGACTAGACTTTAATCCTCATGCGCTGAAACCAATTGCTGCCACTCGCGCTGGCCTGCAGATTACAGCTGCACTGGCGGCTAAATTGATAATATTGATGTTGGAGTTCTTAGTTCATTTTAGAAATTTAGAGAAACCTGAAAGTGTGTAATTTATTATTATTTTTTAGAACATTAGATATTTGAATGATAAAGCTATTCCAGTTATTATTTAAAACTTTTTTTGTACTTTCATTGCCAGTTAGATCCTTTGGACGTCATTTTATCCCCTTTTTATTGGTACATTATGGTAAACTGCCCACTTCAGTGCCCGACAATCAATTTAGCAGGCAAGATTTTATATATGTATATATATACACACACATATATGAATATGAATGAACCCTTATTACTTTCAATATGTATTGATAGTGGGCTCACTGCATGCTTTTAGCATGTACAGAAGGTCAAATGTGAACACATCATTTCTGGCTGAATTGAGGCTACAGATTATCACAGATTATAGAAAAAACTGTTCGTTTTGATTTTACTTAAAAAGAATGTTGTTTTAATCTCCCTGGGGATTATCAATGAGTCTATTCACACATGGGGATGTAATGCGTTTACTTGTGTCAAGCGGTTGTGAAAAATGTCTCCTTCGACCTAAATCATCCGTTTTTTTCAATGACAGTGCCTCTTTTCCACCTTGCGTTCCCTTGGGAAGCTCCGTTCCCCACCTAATGTGATGGTGACCGTTCTCTTCATCTGCGTGTGTGTCTCCTTGTGCAGTTTTGGCTGAGCCTCCTTGTTACCTGTCCTTAGCGCCACCGTCCTATCTGGAATTGGGGCCAGATTGCAGGGCCAAGTGACCTCCAGCAAACCTTTACCTGCCAGCATCTCTGATGAGCGTGTGGATGTGATTTGTTTGTGTCAGAGTGTACACACACACACACACACACCAACATGGGGTGGTTGAAACAGGAGAATGAAACTAGAAGGGCAGTGTGTTCGGTCACTGCCGGAAATGTATTCAGAAGCATGACACGTACCAAGAGAGCTCCCTGTAAACTGAACATGCACTCAGTCACACACACACACACACACACGCAAAACGCATGTGTTTCCAATGAAGGGGGTGCGCGGGAGAGCTGGTCAGCCTTACACGATGAGGTCATGTGGTTGCGTGTGCACCCCTACACATGTTTTTGTATAGCAAAGTGCTACGAGGTATCATGTCACTATGCATACAAGCCAGGGAGGGTGGGGCGGAAGCACGCTCACACTGTGTGTGTGTGTGTGTGTGTGTGTGTGTGTGTGTGTGTGTGTGTGTGTGTGTGTGTGTGTGTGTGTGTGACGCGCACAGCGGCCATCAGCAGCAGCAGCTCGGCCTCCTGAAACTCTGTTTAAAATCCTGCACAGCTTCTCACCCTGGCTCACCAGGTCCATGATATTTGAATGTGTATGTGAGTGTGTGCTTCTGTGTGTGTGTGTGTGTGTGTGTGTGTCTGAGTCTGAGTTTGCGGGCACGCTGTCAGCCACTGGGCCAACAAACACACTTAATACAATTATCCATGGGCAGAGACGAGGGAGAGAGACAGGGCATCACCTCAGAAGGTAGGCTGTCTGGTGTGTGTGTGTGTGTGTGTGTGTGTTTGATGAGCTTGTTGTCACTGGCAGCTAGTCGTGGCATTTCCACGCCTGGCTTCCACTCTAGTGTTTCCATCCTCCCCTCCAGGAGCCCCCCAGTCTCTGTCTTCCTCTGCCTGGTAATTGGGGCTTTCCCTTATAATTAGTCCGTCCTACACTCTGCCGTCCCTAGCATGGTACCTCTGCCCAAGTAACAAGAAGCCCCCCCCGACAACTCCCCTCCGTCCCCCAGGCACCGGCGCTCGCCCCCCCCCGACTCCCCTGAGGTGCCTAGAGTGGGAGGTTAGCTTAGCATCAGGGCTAAGTAGGCTGCGTGGAGCCTCGGAGCGGAGCCTGGCGCCGGCCAGCCACATCCCCACTGGTCAGTCTTGCACTAATCCAATAAATGAACTGCGCGGGAGGGCAAGTGTCACACACTCTCGCATACACACAAACTGCCGACTGCACACTTCATGGTCCAAAGTTGTGACAGGCCGCTGCTAATTGCGTTCCCCCGTCCCCGTCTCCTCCTCCTCGGGGCTGCGGAGGAATTCCTCAACCAGTGGATTGAACTCCAGCATGTTTTTTACATTTTGTTCTGCTCTTCCTCCCTCACTCCGTCCACTTCCTCGCCCCTCCCTTTCTGTGCGCTCTAGGGAGGCAGATAAGCTGATAAGGTCTAAAATGCCATAAACTGGCACCGGCACAGTGCAACAACCGGATGCTAAACAGATATTGTTTTATAGTATAAGTGCTTTTGTTGTACCTGTTAGGAGGTTGAGCTGGTTGGGCTTCAGGCTCTTCCTGTTCATGGGAATTTTGAGGTTGAACAACCAAATGGCATAAGCTTTATATAAAGGGTCTGAGGAAGGGTGTCTTAGCTGAATGACAAGACTTCCTGTCCTCACTGCGCAGTGAGCTGCTGTGCAGCATTTAACCAGAACCACAACACATTACATCAGTGCTTCAGTTGCCCAAAGAAAATGATGAAGGCAACGAGAGCAACAGCAAAGAAATGCTGCAGACAGCGAGCACGCTAGTGCTCATATGTACAAAACAGAAACATTTGTTTTTGTTGGTTGGTTAAAACAAAACGCAGCCCTCACACAGTTATGCCCACGCCTACATTTATGCTAATACATCATTTTCCTGGCAGTTTCAGGAATCTTTAGTGGAAACATCATTGACCTTTGTCAGGGTAAAAAATGATTGCTTCCTTATTTTCCTTTGACCTTTGTAGTATGAATGGGCAAGGAAACAATTTAAAACCACGGCCCCCTCCAAATTAAAAAAAAAAGAAAGAAAAAAAAAAGACAGTGGAAAAAGAACAATAATCAATAAACATGTTTCAGGGAGGGCGCGCTTAAACGGCAGCGCTCCCAAAAGGCCGTTAGCGAAAACAAAGAACACAAACACTTCCAGCATGTTTATATCCTTCAATAGAAAAGCTTTGACTGAAAAATCAACACCCTCCGTACCACAGGAAACGGCAGCCTTTATGGGAAATGTGGAGCTAATTTACTGAAGCTCTGGCACTAACAATACCGCTTGGCACCGGAGAGCAGCCGCCAATCACATCGCGCTTGTTTACTGGCAATTAGGTCACGCGCGGGGCGCCGGTCGGAGGAGCGCCGGCGTCCTTGGATCGCACCTTCCGCACGACGGGAGGATGGAGTAGCGGGTGGAGTTCTTTCTGTTTTTTTGTTTTTTTTGGGGGGGGTTCCACATCCAGAGAGCGTCCCCTCGACGCCACAGAGCAGCGCCATCCATCATGACGTTGCGTTTGTGGGAAGTGTTTGTGCGTGCAGTGCTGCGTGGCTCAGAGGAAGTTCATCCCAGCCATCGCCACTCTGAAGCTGCAGCTACATGAAGAAATGATCAAGTGAGACCGCAGGAGAACAACTCGTGAACTCGATCCATGCCAGGTCCCACAGTTTCATCACGACTTTTCTTTTTTAATTATTATTTTATTTTAAAGACTTAAACTTTTGAGCCAAATGTCTTTTCTAAGTTATTTATTTAATGAGCAGCCAGTGGAGCATTTTTTTCTTGCGGAACAGCAGCTGCTTTGAACGGTGTCTGATAAACAAACATGACCTAATGAAGCGGCTCGCAGCTCAAGTCTTCCTGGGCGAAATCAGGAACACATGGCAGACTCGCACACACGCACACGCAGAGAAGCCCAAGACTCGCAACTCAACAGGAAGACAGATTTCTCGGCTGTTTCTCTTTGGTCGAACGTGAGGGCTCACTTCTATTTCCCTCTTGTAACCCCCCTCTTCCATCTTCTGCTGTTACTTTCCTCCTCCCCCAGCGGCTGCGACGCCAATCGGCCGTTTTTTTGCGACGCGCTCGCGCCCCCCTCTACTTACCTGCACGCGCACACAAGCGCACGACGCAATCCCACCGCAGAAAGAGAAGCCGTGAGCCAGAACAGGCAGGAAAACTCTGGAAAACCAGGATACAATTTGGCACTTATGGAGCCTAAACGATTTCCTCCCGGGCGTCGGGCTCCCGTCCTACTGGGAAAAGCCCAAAGACCGGCAGAGAAAATTACATCCGGGAAAATGTTTATGCAGCACACTCGGCTCCCTCGCTTTTTGCCCGGCAAATGAATGATTGTTGGGCTCCTCTTAACTTCTGTTGGGGGAGGAGGGAGCGTGTGTGTGTGTGTGTGTGTGGGGGGGGGGGTTCCTTCCATCATTAAGTCCCTTGGAATGGGGTGGCTGCTGGCGTAGCTCAGCTTCTTTGTCACAATGCGAGCTTCCTATTTGGCAGAGCTGGGAGTTTCTTTTGGAGAGGCCTCTTCAAAACGCAGAGCCTGCGCTTTTACACAGCGCCGGTTCAGCCAGGGGAGCCGGGTTCATTGGGCAAGCAGGTGACACATGCACACTCGCGTCTAATCCGACTGTGCTCGCACTGGGTCGAGGCGTGTGGGGTGGACAGAACCGGTCGTCTTTCTAGCTGTTGCTCCAGCAAAGTTAAAGAACTTTGCAGACTAAACATTGAAAACGTCCCGCATGGAATCAATTCTTGGAAAAAGACATTTGCTGCTAATTTGATTGAATACTTAAGCCCTACTGTAGTGTATGGAGGCTTGAGGTAGCAGAGATTAAAATGTTGAGCTTCTCTACAAAGCACCTGCAACCAAACTTCAAAAGAAATGGATTTATCCTTTCAAATATTGAAAAATTCATCGTATTTCGGTGCTGAATTTCGATGCCCAAGAAGCAACGTCTTGGCGTCTGCGAGCCAATAATCATTTAGCAGATGTGTGTCAGGATCCAAAGTCTCTGGTGATTGGCTTTCACATTATAGAGACATGACCTGAAGACATGTGCAATTCTAAAGTGTAGCTCCACTTCAAGTGGATCAAAATAAAAAAACAAGGCTGCATCGACAAATCACGAGTACACAAAAAAACATGATATTGAGAAGGAAACTCTGATTTGAATCACCAATAAAATGTCAAATAAACTTTTTTGTTGGCAATGCCTTTTTGTTGTTGATGTTCCAGTTGGTTTTAAAACATCAGGTATCAAAATAAGTTTTCTTCTGGAACCAACATCAACATTGTCACTGCATTTCTTTTTTTAATGATACCCAGCAATAGTTCCACATTTGAGGGACAGTCAATGCATGCTAGCTGTTGCAGAGATGAAGTCAGAGAGTGACTGAGATGGACTGGTCATTAACCCAGGAGGAAGAGTGAGGTTGGGGTTGGAAGGCAGGAGATCTGGAAGAAGAGCCAAGAGGAGATTTATGGATGTAGTGAAAGAGGACATGGAGTTCTATATAAATACACATCTCACACAGGGTTTCAAATGTGCCTTCAAACCTCCCATTTTCTTGGTTTACCCACCGTTGCCGTCGTGCGCTCTCCTCCACGTGCGCACGCGGATTGGGTGAGGACGTTTGCGGCCTCTCAGAACTCAGGATTCTGCTTTCATAATGACTGATCTCGGTAAACTCACCTTGCAGTGCAACGGCTCGGAGGGATTAGCGCTGGCAACAACAAAAGGCCGGGCTTAATAGGGAGCAGAGACGTTTCTCATAAACAGATTCCAGCTTTAAGTCGACTGCCATTTCACTGATAGCTATTTTCCGTTCAGCTGTCAAGCGTACTGGAAGCAGCTCTTCATCCGAGTAAATAAAATGTCATACTGCGTGTTTCCGCCAACGGCGACGCTTCTCAAAAATCAAAACAAGGCAGTTAGCGGCCGAGCGGAGCCAGATTCAAACCACGGTGTGACACTGCTGCAGATGTATACGTACAGGGGAGCGGCTTGGCGTGTTTTGGATTAGGCATCAGAGGACGGTGGGCAGTCCAGAGTGTTTCTCAAGAGAAGCACACCTGCCAGTCCAGGCAAGAATCCCAGCATCCTCTCCACCCTTTTTGCACCAACCTGAAAATGATGCAGCATTAAGAAACATTTTTAATGGGTACTGCTGAGCACAAAAATTATCATCCTTCAGTCAACATGATAAACACGTCCAACCTTGGTTTTAGCACAAATCTTCAAATTGGCGTTCACATTTGGACAAATAGTCCAACTTCAAAAGTTAAAAGAAGAACAAGACGTTGACCCTTAAGGCCTTTGCACAAAACGAGCAACTGTTTAAAAGCCGCAGTACAGCAAGCAAGATAACACTGACCAATTCTTAGCCAATCCCTGCTGCCTGCGGCTGAGGGCAGGGTTAAAGCCTGGACTGGTTGCCAGTTTATCACCACGTAGAGAGCGTCCGTACCTGCATTCACACCTACGGACAGTTTAGCGTCTAGATTCGCACGTGTGTTTTTGTACTGCGGGAGGAAGCCGGAACAACCGCAGAGAACCCATGCAGTCGTGGGAGAGAACATGCGAACTCCACCCAGAACGGCCCAGGGATCCAACCTACAGCCTTCCTGCTGCCTTCACCTGCAACGATGTTGTAAACTCTAACCTGAACGTGAGAGAAAGAGCATCTCATCACAACGTAGTGCGGCCCGTTCAAAAAAAAAAAATGGCTATTGAAAGAATTTAAAGAAAGGAGAATACAGACAGGAATGGATATTTAAACCCTAAAAAGTCATTAGAACAATTAGGTGATGTCATTTAGTAATTTAACCGCGCCGGCCGATGGACCGTTTTCTCCCCATTTCCCATCCGACTCCCAACGAGCTGGCTTTGACTGACTAGCGCACACTGCACGTTGACTCGTCCCGCTCTGCTAGCGCATCCTGGGAGACCGGAGGTGTTGCAGCGGCTCGCCGCAGAGGGGCCGAGATGACGGACGGACGGACGAGCGTGAGAGTGGTGGGAAGAACCCTGCGGCTGCCAGCCTTCTGTTTTCTCCCATCAGCCCGGCTGGCTCCACCAGGCCTCAGACTGAGGCCTCGGCCACTTCCACTCTCTTGACCTTTCACTCTTTCTCCAGCTGGGGCCGTCTGTTGCTTCTTCTCCTTCTTCTTCTTCTTCTTCTTCTTCTTCTTCTTCTTCTTCTTCTTCTTCTTCTTCTTCTTCTTCTTCTTCTTCTTCTTCTTCTTCTTCTTCTTCTTCTTCTTCTTCTTCTTCTTCTTCTTCTTCTTCTTCTTCTACTTCTACTTCTTCTCCATGGTTGTGTCTGCTGCATGTGTGCATGCGTGTGCGTGCATGTGTGTGTATGGCACACATGCAGCAGCAGCAGCAGCAGCAGCAGCAGCAGCAGCCTGGGACCTTGACTTGAATTCCCAGTGGAAAGAACCGTGGCGTCTCTCCTCGCGAGGACATCTGGAAGTGGGCATTTTGCAGTCGGCAGCCGCTGCACTCTGACTTCATTGTATTATCTGGTTGCTGCGAGCGTGCGTGTGTGTGTGTGTGTTTGTGTGTGTGCGTGCACGCTCGCGGGTCTGTGCACTTCTTGGGCACCAAGTTTAACAAATACAGAGTAGCATTTCCCCCCATTTTCAGGTGATGAACCAACGGCTCCTGAGCACAAACGCTCATCAAGCTGCGCTAGAGCCTCGGTGTTAGCGAAATACCACGCGTGTGCGTGCGTGTGTGTGTGTGTGCGTGTGCGTGTGTGTGTGAAGGGGTCAAGTGGTGATTGCTGATGTTGTCTGCTTTAAACACATGTTTAGCCAGGGCCCACTCAAACGTTTGGCAACCATTAGACAACTTCCTCCCTATCTTCCGGAGTCAGCTCTCTATGGATTTGTGTGTGTGTGTGTGTGTGTGTGTGTGTGCGCACACACATGCGTGTCTGTGTTTGGATGCATTCGCAGGTGTGGACACAAGCTGGGATTTGTGCTAAATGGATTTTTCTTTTTTTTTTTTTGCAACGTCTTTCAGTCACCGACACGTTTAACTTAAATGCCCTCCAATGTCTCCTTTCTTTTTTCTTTTTTTTTTATTTAATGCTCACTCGTGCACACGTTACACACACACGCACGCACGCACGCATGCACGGACTCTCTCGCCACTCGGGTCTCTCGCAGAGCTTTTTGCTTTGCCACAGGATCAGAACAACTGTGAACTTTACATGCAACAGCAGCTCCGGAGTTGCTCGCAGGCCTTCCGTGCACACGCACACGCACGCACATACGCACACACACACACACACACACACACACACACACACACACACACACACACACACACACACACACGACACCTAGGGGCCTCGGCCGGTCATCAGGAAATGAAAGGATCATTTAGCTTAGAAGGAGATGAGAGGATTGAGGAAGAGGAGGAGCGTCCTGGAGTGCAATTCCAATTCCTCCGACAGGGACGGTGTGATTTGTGGAAAAAAAAAAGAAAAAAAAAAGAGCAGATGAGACATGGCTTTTTTTTCTATCTTTAAAAAAAAAAAAAAAAAAAAAACACACTCAGGAAGAAGCTGCTCATCTCCGGACGGCTGCCTCGGCCGCCGCTGCTCCTGGAATCTCCGCTGTTTTTCTTAATTAACGACAGCGCGTTTCCTTGGTAGTTTATCGAGCTCGTCGCTGCAAGTGTTTTTCCGGCCGCTCTTCCACAATCCCGCAATCGTGTTCCAAGTTTGGACGTAAAAAAAAAAAAAGAAAATGGAGAAAAAAAAGAAAACAGGGACGAGAGTTAAGTCCCCTCAAACGCTAAAATTAACTTTCCCCCCCTCTTTTCATCACCAGTGAGACACATTTAGGCACTGCAGTGAATGCAAGTACAATCTAATGACACCTAGCGACACGGTGGGGGTTTCTGAGGTGAATCAGCGTGTGTGTGTGTGTGTGTGTGTGTGTGTGTGTGTGTGTGTGTGTAGCTAGCGTTCTGTGCTGCGCCTTGGCAGAGGGCAGCGAGAGGACATGGGCAGATCCCACCGGGGCATCGGAGCCACATGTGTCTCTGCTAACATTGGCCTCCCCACACCTGGTGTTTGAGCGTGCACACACACAGACACATGCGCACGCACGCACACACACACACACACACACACGTACACGCTCAACTTTTCATGCCCTATTTAGCCCCCGTCGCTGTCGCCAAGCGGCGCCACGAGCGCGAGTGAGTTTATTTGTCACACTAGCCGCCGCAGCCTGGTAGCGAGCGGCCAGCGAGACTGCACACATTATTCATGTCTCCGCGGTCACACGTCGAGGTGTGTGTGCGTGTCTGTGCGCGCGCGCGTGTGTGTGTGTGCCCACGTGTTTCTCCAACACGACTAGTTTGCTCTGCCTGTGATTCCGGACCCTTTGCGCGGCGTTTACACACGCGTGCATCCGTTAGCACGTCAGCGCAGAGGCGACGCTTTCGCGCTAGCTTGATGGGTTTATGCACACAAACACACACGCGCGCGCACACACACACACACACACGTGTTGTCACATGTGTGTGTGTGTGTGTGTGGGCCTCAGGTGCGCCAGTCTAGCGGCTCTAGCGGCTCACATTAGCTCTGTAACCAAGCTAGTTTGACACCTTTTCTAGCCAGACTAGCGTTCAGCTGCTCTGGCACATCCAGGACCAGCTCGACCCTCCCCCCTCCTCACCCGTGTGAATGCTCTGTCACCTCCGCTCATGCTCACTTAGGTTTGTGTGCGTGTGTGTGTGTGTGTGTGTGTGTGTGTGGGAGGGAGAGGCGGTGAATGCACACACACGCATGTCTACACACCTTGACTCCTGAACTTTTCATGCAATTTACTTGATCCCCCCCCCACACACACACACACACCCACACACCCACACACACACACACACACACACCCTCCTGCCTAAAGTGGCTTTTTGGATACAAGCGTGTCGAAGGTTTTTCACGCCCCTGCTCCGGTGGCAGCAGCATATTAAAAGGTAGTGCACAGGCAAAATGCGCTAGTTTGTTGCTTGATGTGCGAGACGCGCACGTCCTGTTTTGTTTGTCGTGTGTGACAGTGCGCCGGCACCCGGCCAGCAGTGGAGGCTGAGGGGCCTCTGCAGCACTGCGAGTGTACATCAGCAACTGCACTTTTGTTTGTTTGTTTGTTTGTAAGTGTGTTGTGGCCACTGGGTGCCGATGGAACGTTGGGACGACTGGGAATGACAGTAAAATACACTCTGTTCGTGTAGTGGCTTTCCATAATATGTGAAGAAAATGCAAATTTTCGAAAAATAGCTTAAAAAATAGGTTAACAAAAGAAATCCACCAATTTGAATTCAAGGTCCAGTGTGTTGCCGTGATTTATGATTTTTTTTTTTTTTTATTGGGTAAATCTTAACATCCTGCCTAGAAATACATAAATAAAAGTGTATCCATGCAGTACAGTAGTAATTTGGTTTTCCTCCCCTTAGAATGGATTTTATGTATAAGAATATCCATAGATCAATAAGGATCATGGTCCCAGTTAGCACCACCATATTTCTAAGGAAGCCTGGTGTGGACAATCCAGCTGCCTGACGGCGTGTTTCGTATTTAGGGTGAACGCTCGCGTCCTCACATAAACCAACGAAGAAAATGGTGGACGAGGTATCCAAGTTTGGGTGCACAGGTCATTGTAGTTCACTGGCAAGCTCGGGAGAGGGAGGATTAGTGAAAGAGCTCTGCAATCTGGCCACTAGAGGGCAGAATTTTACGTACTGTACCCTACAGGAGGCTAAAAGTGCAGTTAGCCTTGACACTACAAGGCTAGCAGTAGAAGCAGTCAAACAAAACCAGCTGCATGAAGACAGACAAGGAGAAATTTGTCTCGACTGGTCAGCTGTAATTAGCTGTAACTCGTGCAGGTGGGCTAGCATCGGCCGTGAGGATTACTCCATCTTGCATTAATCGCAGAAACGGCTCCTCACTCCCATGAGCTGAGCCTCTTCTCAGTCAGAGCTTCCACACAAAATCTTGCACATTGGCTTTGTTTCAAAAATGACAAAAACCACCGCAAGCTAGCGAACGCACTCTATTGGAAATTAGACCAAGTTGTTTGTAATTCCTTGTTTCCATATTTTCTCTTTTTTACTTTCCACAAAAAAATAAATAAATAAATCACACATGCACTTTATGAATACCAAGCACTTGCATTTCATCAAGTTGCACAAATGTGATAGAAAAAGCATCAGTTTAGTAAAATACTGTCACTTTACCAGAGACATAATAAAAACCGCATCCCTGTCTCTGCTGGGATGGCATCCACATTGTGGCACAAAGCACATTTGAACTTCCTTCCTCTTCCTGACTCCTCCAAAGGCAGCGATAGGGCTGATTAACAGAAATTCTAAAAAAAAATAGGATCAAATAAAATACTTGGAATCTGTCTCTTCCCTGAGAAAGATCCAGTTTTCTTCAGTTTTGTGAGATCCAGAAGGTGAACACACAAACTCCTTTCTGTTTTGATATGACCACCATCAGCTTTTTCCACTTTATTTGCGTGTGCTTTTGTGTGTCTCCCAGCCGCTCCTTGGGTGTTCTGCTGCCTTGTTAACAACTTTTAACACGCAGCACCAATTGACCCCAACCCCCTGGCTACACACACACATGCACACATGCTCGGTGCCGTTTACAGTCCTACCTATAACCTTTATATTTGCAGCGAGACCTGAAACAAGTGGAGCCAAGTCACAACCCTGCCAGCGAGTTAGTGGTGCTGCTGCTCGCCGAACAAAACTGCCCACTTTTCTCCCACCCCCGTTAATTTTACCGCAGGGTTTGGAAAGTACGCGTTAAGTAGCGTGGCAGCGTTATTATCGGCTAACCACGTGGTACATGCTGCATTGCTTTTGTTTCTTTGTATTTTATCGACACTGTCTATATATTTATATATATATATTATATATATATATATATATATATATATATTATATATATATATATATATATATATATATATATATATAATATATATATATATATATATATATATATATATATATATATATATATATATATATATATATATATATATATATATATATATATATACATATATATATATATATATATATATATATATATATATATATATATATATATATATATATATATATATATATATTAATGGATATAATTTAATGGAAGGTATCTTCAGTCAATATATTACCATTTGATTTTTTTCTAAAAAGCTTTTTACAAACTGATTTGTCTCCAGAAATTTTAGCATCTCGGTTGAACACCTTAAACTGCTGAAACTACTGCAGTACTTGTGCCAGACCTTATATTATAAGGGTACTCCATAAAACCAGAGAAGATGACCTGGAGCGTGGGCGCCTAAGCTTGCAGGACGGGGCTATGACATCATCATTTTTAAATTAAGAAAATAAAAAATAAAAAAAAGCTATCATTTAATTAGCATTTAGAAAGAGCCTCAGGGTTCCAGCCTCTGAAAATGATAGCTCGATTACGAGGATACCGATCACAGTCAAACCTGGATCAGACGAGATGGCAGCCTCACTAATAATACAAGTACTGTCATGAAACGTGACATTTTTAATGTTTCAGACTAGCCACCGTGCCGCTCAGTCATCTAAAACCAACAAACAGACGTAGCAAATGGAAGCTTCCTCTGAACTCTTTGATACTTTCTTTTTTTTTTTTCAACTTTATCCCTATCGCTGGTGCTCACGGGTTCCTGCAGAGTGTCTGGGTGAGGGCGTAGTACTCCGTCTCATTCAGCGGGTGAAGTGACCATGCGTCCGCACCAGTGCGACATTGTCACACCGATGCCTTGGAGCTGCTAGCTGGCTGGTTTCAGGGGGTCAGAGGTGGGGGTCGACGAGAAGCAACCCCTGATTTGTGATCCTGGGCAATTTGTACCACAATGGCCGAAACCCAGACTAATGGACCTCTGCTTCTGGGTCACGGGCGTCTGTGAGGGCGTCTCTCTGGTGGGGTTGGTCTTTTTCCTGCCCGCCAGCCGAGCAGGCAGAAGGCAAACTGACCCGCAATTGTCCGTGTGACCCTGCTTGTGTGAACCGGCTGCTCTTTCTCTTGTACATGTCTGGTCTTTGTCGATTCCGCATTCACATCATCCATTATTCTGTGTGTGTGTGTGTGTGTGTGTGTGTGTGTCTTTGTGTGTGTGCGCGAGAGCCATATTTTAGAGATATGAAAAGCGAGTCAGTCGGGTCAGTTGGCCGCTTCACCTCACACCCTCAGTAGACATTGAGTCTGACACATCACACACACACACACACACACACACACACACACACCCTTTTTACTGTCCCTCACCAGAAGACATATGGAGCATGACTAATAGCTTCATAAAGGCACGCTCACACACACACACACACACACACACTGTAGATACATTTTTGTCCAGCAGCCACCATTGTGTTAATGGTGTTAGCCCAAAAAGCCACTTTTTTGTTGCAACAGATGTGCCTCTGCACTTCCAGACCCTGATGTGACCCAAATGGAGTGTCATATGTAACACACAAATGCACACATTCAGTGCAAATGTGTGTGTTGTGTGTGTGTGTGTGTGTATATATATATATATATATATGTATTATGAACAATTGAAGTCTGATAGAATACAAATGTTTACTCTACTGTGCTGTGTGTGAGCGACGGGTGTGCGAGGTTGTGAAAACCTGCGCTGCCGCACTTTTCCTCACGTTTAAAGAAAACATTGATTTCTTCTGAGAACTTTTTGGTTCATTGCCGCGTTTCCCTGCAGAGGTGAAATGTGTGCGTGCTGCATTTAACCACAATATCATTAGCAACGCGCTGACAGACCCACACCCCTTTATCCACTGTGTGTGTGTGTGTGTGTGTGTGTGTGTGTGTGTGTGTGTGTGTGTGTGTGTGAGTGAGTGACCCCCTCCATCACGGCACCAGTCCAGGAGACAGGCGTCTGGGCTCTCGTCAGTCCACATCACTGTCAGAGAGCCATTAATGAGGGCCGCGTTTACTGCTACATTAGGGAAATGTCACTACGCTCACACTTGCAAAGCGTGCA
Organism: Thamnaconus septentrionalis; assembly: GCA_009823395.1. Lineage (NCBI taxonomy): Eukaryota > Metazoa > Chordata > Actinopteri > Tetraodontiformes > Monacanthidae > Thamnaconus > Thamnaconus septentrionalis. Next base: position 21,381,286 of record CM020510.1, on the reverse strand, counting down.
CGCGTGCATGCACTCTCTCTCTCGCCCAGTCTTCCTCCAGCCAGCCAGCCAGCCAGCCAGCCAGCCAGTGGCTTTGTCCATCCTTCACTTCGACCCCGGCTGTTGGTAAATAACTGTATTGTAAATGAGGGTTCCGGGGACTAACGACCGGGGAAGCTAGCTTAGCTCTCGTAGCGTCTGTAGTTAGAATTCCTCGGTCATTATACCTTTAAATCTTCCTGTTCCTGCCTCCTGCTGATTGGTCAACCCCCCCATCTTTGTGTAAGAGGGCACCGTTACCCCCAATTCACACCCAGAGCCTCTGCGGTGCGTCTGCGGCGCATTGCTGGCTTTTGTTTTTAAATGTGCTGGATTTTACTGCGAGAGGTCAACGTGATGTATCAGCTGTTCAGTTCAGCTGTCAAATCATAAAGCAGATTTCACTTTAAATCTGAAACTAGAATGAAATTTTGTGTGAGACCAGCCAGTTCAGTTTATTTTTTATTTCTTTTTTACACACAGCGAGACCCAGTTTGGCTGTAGAGACGTAGAGTTTTGTTTCTCCGTTGTTTTCTCTGCACGCCACACCAAACTACCTGGGTCGTCGCGCGATCTTGCCATCCTCGCACGAGCCGATGGAGCGGCCGTGCTGGACGCCCCGCACAGAAGCGTTCTTCACGGTTAACAAATCATAAAAACACAGAGAAATGCTGATTCAGATCAAAGCCAAAGCTTCAACCCAGTCTAAAACATTCACCCGTCTAGGTTTCCTTCATTTGTCCCTCTGGTTTTCCCAAGATGCCGGACTCGCCACTTGTTAACAAGCAGCTCTGATGCTGTCCAAGTGTCCGCCCGCCTGCGGGGCCTTTTGCGGCGCCTCGACCTGATGAGCCAGTAAGTGTTGAGTGGCACTGCCGGACATTGCTGATGCGCTGTCAGGAGAGCGCGAGAGCCTGCGCGCGCCCGTGTGCGTGTGAGTGTTTGTGAGTGTTTTTCGTTGGAAAGCGAGCGAGGGAGCGGGAGGTGACGGGCGGAGGAGAGACAGAGGTCACCGCCGAGGTCGCGGCCACGTCCACGCGCTCGCGCTCAGTGACTAACGCTGTCAGAGGGTTGTCTTACTCTGGCGCCTCCGTCGCCGTGACTCACCCTGCGCACGGCTACGTGCATGTGCGTGTTGCTCATTGACTGGTGAGAGCCCTGGGTACATCGACTTGACGTCCGTCTCTTGCCTTTTCTCTCCAGTGCCACTTTTCTACAAGTTTTGGCTTTTTTCCCCCCTCTCGCTCTTTACTTACTCGGCACCCCATCGTTGACACCTCTCATCTAGCTAGCAGCAGCTAGCTCTGACTGGCCTCCGCATGTTCAAATGGAGCAATCCAAATGATATTTTCATACGTCAGGGCAGCTCGACTCGCTGTGCCAATAGTGGGGTAGCCATTCTCCCTCTTACAAGTCATTGAATCCATTAAATAGCTTCAGCTTTAATAGTTGTTGCTTAAAGTGCTGGTCTTTAGCTGGTAGCTCTGTCCAAGCTAATACAGGGCTAGCCAACTTCTGATCTGATTCAAGAGAAATATTTCTCATAAAACCAATTTTGTCGTGTCCCATTGACAACTTTTTGCTATCGTTTTCACCACTTCTGGCGAATACTGGTAGCTTGCGTATCTGATTCGTAAAAAGCTCCAAGAGATGCTGATCAAATAAAGTTGATGATTCATCTTGTACCGAATTGCTAACAGATTTAACATCATAACGAACAATGATGTGCTTGACTTATAGAGGACCCGTTGTGTGACAGAAGCAAATCAAGGACAAAAAAGCAACCAAATGTATTGAACTAATTATTTCTATTTTCAGCTGACTTGACGTTTGCAGGACTGTCACATAAAAGCAATATTGCATTGAAGGTCGCGCTGACTTTTTCTCTAATCGTGTCCTTTGTGCTGTTTTCTGACTCACCTAATAAAAGTAGGTGAACTGAGCACAACCCCAAACATCAGACCTTTATTTTCTTTGTTTCTTTTTTTTTCCTTTAATGGCCTTCACAGTGACTACTCAGTCAAGGCTTGAACCTGCCTTTACTGCCTTAACGCTCCTGATGTTGCTGTTTACGAGACAGCCGACTCTTCAGCAGAGCTCCATGTGCGTGTACATGACGAGCTGCTGAGTCATCATCAGGTGATATTTCAGGGAAACACCTCTTGCCAAGTAGCTGAAGTGCTTATTTTGTCACACAACCCCAGATTTTTAAAATTGCCATTTATATTTTTTTTGTTCCAAATCACTGTTTTAACATTTTTAAATTGTTCATACGAGTCTCTGAATGTTCCAAATGTTAGATTACGAGATATCTACATCTGTGGGGTAAAAAGAAAAAAAACTCAGTCTCCATCTGTCTTTACCCAGTGGCTCAGACACTCTGTCGTCCGTCTTCCTCATGTGGAAGGAGGACACTTTGCTGGATTGCTAATGCTAATTAGCCAGCAGCACCTTAGCACGGTTCCTCAGCCCCCCCTCGCTCCTTTTGACAGAGCGATAATGCTAATCTTTGCGCTTTGCCTCCACTGGTTAGCGTTCACCGAGCGTGGCCTAATCACAGCTCCTCCACAGAGTGTGTGTGTGTGTGTGTGTGTGTGTGTGTGTGTGTGTGTGTGTGTGTGTGTGTGTGTGGAGCGGGGGGAGAGGGGCGGGATGGTGGAGGGCGGCGGCGGCGAGCCTGCAATGCTAACATGCAAATGAATTGTGATGAGTGAGTCACCGCCTCATGTGTTAGCCTGCTAGCCTGGTGGACTAGTAATGGATCACTGGCTCAGTCATTAGCGCGCCGCTCGTGTTAACGCAAATGTACTGTAAGTATTAATTCTGACGTTACACACACACACGCACACACACACACACTAAGTAGAAAGGCACTGGCACAGCCTGTTGTTGTGTTGCTCTTTGGGCCAAATTGAAACTCCGCCGTGCGTGCAAGAGCTGTTTGAAGTCGGCCTCTTGCACTGTGGCATTAAATCAGCGATAACGGCACCGGAGAAACACTGGAATAACACACACAAGCACACACGCACATACACACACAAACCAGGGTAAACATGCACAGAAACACTGTTCCCAGGCAGTGTGCGAAATAACCCATGAGACAAGCAAAATTCTAAATTTATACTTTATACTATATATATATATATATATATATATATATATATATATATATATATATATATATATATATATATATATATATATATATATATATATATATATATATATATATATATATATATATATATATATATATATATATATATATATATATATGTGTGTGTGTGTGTGTGTGTATATATATATATATTATTTATTATATGTGTGTGTGTACGGTGTGTATCCGTATATATATATATATATATATATATTTATTAACGGTCATGTGACCTGGTGCTGACACGACTTTCTGTCGTTCCGGGCCGTAATCAGCAGCAGCTGGTGGCTGCAACTGAAGGCAGGCTGTTATTTTAGCTTCTCTCGAGCCACTTTTACAGCCTCTCTTGTCTTTTTTAATTCTCCCCCCTCGTGTCATTTCCAAGACACCGGCTTCCCGACACTGACGAAACAAATGCGTCGGGGCGACCGCTGCCTCTCGTTCTCCAATCAGACGCTCTCACAGCCAAACAGGCCGCGTCGTATTTGAAGGGAGTGAAGACACGTTCCGGGTTCACCGCGTCCCATTGGACATCAAAGCGTTTTAGAGAAGGGGGGAAGAAAAAAAAAGTGACTGACACTGTTTGAGCTTTTCCTCATTTCCTCCAGGGTTGAGATTAAGATCAAAGCGCTGCCTAATCTGATTCCAGGTTTTCACTTAATTGCAACTTGTATTTCACCTTCCTCACGGTCAGAGTGGCGAACCTTCTCTTCTGCACCAACACGCTGCCAGCTCGCTGTTAAATCCACCGGCTTTACGTGCCTGTTTTACAAACGATTCATGTAGAATAGAATATAAATGAAATAGAATTGTTTTGTGTTTTGTTTTGGTTTTGTTTTGTTTTGTTTTTTTGTTTCATGCAGACTCAGATATTTTTGATAAAGATTTATGATTAATTTGGGAAAGCTCTATGTAGACCAGTAGTTCTCAACTGGTGGAGGACAATCTTTTTTTTTTTTCCTTATCATGAAGTCGTGACCCAAATTTATTCCACAGCACTCAGATTTTTTCCACAAAAATAAAAACGCTAGCCCACTTTCTATCATGTCTTGTAAAGAAATCATTGAATTGAATTTTGAGTCTTGCAAAATTAAAATCCCTTTTTTAAAAAAAAAAAAAAAAAAAAAAAAAAGAAAAGGAAACTGTCCACAACCAAACCAACCAAACCCAATCAAACCTGTTCCGCAACCCACTTTTGCCACTTTTGGGTTTCGACCCACAAGTTGGGAAACTCTGATATAAAGTGATCCCAGTTTCTTCTTGCAGGAAGTTTGTACCCTAATTTAATCCTTAATTTGTTCATAAAGCGCGAGAGTGCAGCTCGCAGGCCTTGTTCGAGCTGTGAGTCAAATGTGTTTTGGGTCAAAAAAAAAAAAAAAAAGTATCTTTTATCTAACAAAACTTCTACTTACTGCGTCTTTTCAAATAATAATAATAAAAAAAAAAGGCAGGAATCCTGCAGGTGAGGACCTTCGTCTTCCGCATCGAAACTTTTCAGTCGCGAACAAACCAACAACTAGCGTCGTCTTCCTCCGCCGCCCAGAAATCATTTCCCCGTCAGCAGGCTGCACCGTAAAAACTGCTCACGTCCTCATCTTTTTTCACTTTCCTTTTTGTTTTTTTCCCTCCATCAGATTTATTTCCTCGGCAGGCTCACAGGCGCCACACTGTTGCGTCTGCGATCTGTTTCTTCCGCGCTCGCCCCCATCGCTGGCATGCAGCGCCCGTGGACGCAGTTCAAAGTGTTCGCCGAGCACCGTCTTAGTCACATTTCTTCCCCGGCCCCCAATAAGTGGGGATGTGAAGTGGTGCCCGGCTCCCAGATAATGACACATATTGTGGTGACATAAATGTTGGATCAAAGGGCCGAGCTGCCTCGTGACATTTAAGCCGGGGTAAACAAACACAGACGGGTCTGTTACCCAGCGAGCAGAGCAGAGTCAGGGGACGACTGCCCCGTCCTCTCACACCCCCCACTCCCCCACTCCCCACCCCCCCATCCTTCCCGCCCCTCGCGTTGGGCTGGGTAAAAGGGCAACGACGGGAAAAACAAAAACCGGCCTGGTTTTATTTTTTTTACGCATGCGTGCGTTTTTGTTTTTTTTTCCGGGCGGCCGCAGAGCTTCCACCTCGGCTCCTTTTACTGGGCAGCGCCGGCCGTGACGTAATTACCCGCCGCCAATTAGATCACATCCTGTGCCGCACTGCCGGCCGAAGCCGCGCTGATTAATCACTGAAGCGTCCGGGTCTGAGCTGGACAGGGCGGCGCGCGTGCAAGCATGTGGATCAATGTTGGTGACTGCGCGAAGATAAACTGCAACTCTGAGACCCTGAGACTGACAGTATAGCAAAAATGTATATGAGGTGTCCAAAAACTTTTTTTCCACCGTTGTGGAATTGATTTGCGTGTTTACATTGGCGGAGGTTTTTTTTTTTTTATGTCAGGGACTCTTCTGACACCAACACAAGCAGGAAACTGGTGTCCATGAGGGGCTGCATTTCTAGTATGACCTGGCTGGGAATGGAACCCAAGACCTCCCTGTTCCTGGGTGGCCTCTCTACATCCGAGCCTCTGGCACACACGGAACCTAAACGGTTTTTATGTGTCAGTGTGTTCACTTAATAAACCCGCTCTTTAGCCTGTGATGTCGAAACCATTTGCACCATCGGGTCCCAGAGATCTTCTGAGCGCCGCCGCAGCTGCTCCGGTCAACATCGATAACTTCTCCCAGTGTTGGCGAGCCCACGTGAAGAATACATAACATGGCCCAGCTGACTCACCTGGCAGAGGTCTCGCAACTGGCGGAGGAATGTCTAATACTTTAAGTCAAATGTCTCTGCCAAGTCCAAAGGCTGAACTGAAACCATTGCAGGACTGTTGAGTATCAATACGACACCTTGAACCTCTTTAACTGGCCAGTACTTGAGATTAACAGTTGGCAGCTGCATTAAGTCTCTATTGACGTGGTGAACCCAAAAACCTCAGGCCGACCTTTCAACTCAGAGCCGCTGTCAAATACAGAATATGTAGGAGTTTTGACTACTTTCATTTTTAATCCGTCGTGTCATCGTGGCAACACTGAAAAAGACGTTCATGCAATCAAAGAAACAGTGTTTGGCCGTCTACTCTGCTGTGCATTGTGACGCAGGATTTTAAGCGTAGCCAGATTTCATTTTGTTTACAAATGAATCACCCTCAAAATCAATACAGAAACATTAAAGGGCATACAAAATACATTTCTACTTGAAAGAACTAGAAAGAAGAGTTAGTTGTGTCCTCTCACCATACAGCGCACCCATCTGGATCTCTGCGGCCTCGACGACAGCACGGATCAGCACTTTTAAAAAAAAACACTGCAGACCGACACTTTTCTGCAAGTGAGATTGGAGGCTCGCTGGTGTTGGAATTGGCTGTGTCGGGTTTGCTAATGCTAGCGTGTAGGTGAGGGGTGTGCGGTGCGTCTGCAAAAGATGCATCCTCCCTCTGGCCAAGTTTCCCCTCCCTGCGCCTCACCCAGAACACAACGCGACGAAAAGTCAATCAAAACGCAAATACGGTAGCGTGCTAGAAATCCCAGCCCGGCGCCTCCTGCAGTGTGTCGAGGCTGCTGCACTGCATGTAGTTTTGATTAATCTCCAGTGTTTTTGAGTTTCACCGTGCGCGTGCGTGCGCGCGAGAGTGAGCGAGTGTGTCATAATCTCCCAGCTCCATGATCAAAGCAGGTAGGGCTGTGGTCGCGCACACAAGACAGACAAACATTCCTCCAAACGGTTGTTACATGCCAGAGTCAAATTAGTCCATGGGCTTTTTAAGTGGCACAAAAGGTTCAAATTAGAGACGGGACTTTGAAGCCATACAGTTTGCAGGGATAAGTCTATAGCCCCTCGCGGTTTTGGCCTCCATATCATTCCCTCAGAAAAGAACATGTTCACATCAAAGGTTAACCGGGGCATGTGTACTGTAACTTGTCACCAGCATAGCCTGATTTCCAAACAGCAGGGAATTGTGACAGAATGGCATGTGGGCTGGGAAGAGGCACAGTGTGTAATTACATCAGGATCCGTGGGTCGCTCTCCAGCCCTGCACCGCATATTACGCTGGAGATCAAGACTGGTCATTTGGTAAAGATTGTGTTCAAAGTGTCAGCGCTCATCTACTGGACACCTATATAATGGTTGATTGCAGGATACAGTAAATTACACAATCGTTTAGAGTCCAAGTGCATTTTAAAGTCATGTTTTATCCCATTTAATTCATTGCAGTAATTGGCAGTTAGCTTGTTGTTGCTAGCTGTGTAGTTTCACACTGATATGAATTTGATAGGAATTGGAATATGCATACATACATACTGTACATACATACATACATACACGCATACATGCATACATACATATATGCATACACACATACATACATACATACATATTTATATATATTTGTAAATAGACATATATCTCAAATTCACAGATGGATCAACACTCTCCTTTTTAAAAACAGAGCCTCATAATTAGGCACAGTGGACAACAGAATTGCCAAGTCTAATAATCCTGGTGGGTTCAGTCTAAGGTTACAACTGGTCCAGGAAGTTGGATCACTGTCCCAAATCCCAGTTAACAAGTGAATTGGAGGGGAAGAGATTTCTTGACAGAGATCGTCTGTCTCCGCCACACTAGGTAGGGGGCGATATACCTTCTGCAACCTTCTTGAGTCTCAGAATTGGAATCAAAATAAAATATTAATCCCCAGGGGAAAGTACGTTCTTGCATTGATTTCCCTAATAGACCTGTTGCACTATATTTGGTTAACATTTCAATGGACAGGTACAGTATTACACACAGCACCAACTGCTTCTTCCCATTTGATCAAAAATTTAAAAAACTTTTTGAATTTTAATTAACATGACTCCAAAATTCTAACTCGTAAACAAACTGATTGAACCAAATTTCCATTTATGCCTTGGAAATCATCGCTCTTATGAAATAGTCAGGGTGCATCAACAGCACAACAGAGGTCCAATATTTTGTGTTGCTGTTTTGTCTGATACAGACCAACAGAATGAACGTAAGGGATGAGAGACTTTGTTGAGAACAGATGAGAGAGCAGCTGTGCTCCTTTCACAGTCGTATACAAGCTTTTAATTAGTATTATCTCAAATTAGAGGCCGCGCAATCTAACTTACATGCCCGTGTGCCTCCTGTATGAATCGATATTAACCCGATCTAAATTGTCGTCCGTTGTAATTGAGTTGAACTGCTCTCACGGCCATCATTCTACAATTAGAGCTGCCAATCAGAATCCTGCCGATCAATCTGCTGATTGAATCTGCACTCCTGCGACTCTGGAACCCTCTCGCACGGCAAGTAAATAACTAAATAAAATCCTTTGCTCGTGTCTGTCTGCACCGTTGGCCGTGTGGGTGTCCACTGGCCTTGATGTCTGTGTGTGTGTGTGTGTGTGTGTGTGTGTGTGTGTGTGTGCGTGTGTGAGCTCTGTAGCATATGGTGCGTTTGGGTGCCGAGTGAAGCCGGAGGCGCCGTGCTACCGCCCGGGCTGATGGCGCAGCACTCAGCATCGGCTCTGGCTTATTGTTCAGTCGCTTAAGATCAGACAGCAGATAGAGGAGGAGGAGGAGGAGTGTGTCGCAAAACGCACACAGACTCGGGAAGCAGCTGGAAGGATGTGTGGCTCTTTTGCATCACGGACGGCGTAAACAAGGCGATTTTGCGACTTTTCTAGGGGGAGAAAAAGCGACCAGCTGTCATTTACTTTTCAAAAAGGCAAGTTTAGTTGGACTGGAGCAAGACCTCAGACTGGCGATGAGGCCAGAGAACCTTTAGTGGGTGTGGACCCCCCAATCCCCCTCCTCAACCTGCCGCCCCCTGTGAGGCCCAGTGTTATTGCGTAACTGCTAGCACCACCTTCAGAAATTAGCATGAATGGTTTTTATCGCACAAGGACTCAACGTTTCCACAATGCCGTCTGGCTCCGCCTTCTCAGTCTCTCCTGTGTGTGTTGTTGTCCGTGTCTGTGTGTGTGTGTGTGTGTGTGTGTGTGTGCGCCTGTGTTGTGGTGTTATCTCAATCTTCACCTTTACTGACACTTGTGCGACTCATCAGCGCCTATGTGAAGTGACAGGCCACATCCTGGGGCAGCTGGCAGGAGCTGGCGCTCTGCAAAAGAGCAGCACAACACCATGATAACACACACACACGCACAGAGACACACACACACACACACACACACACACCTCGGGCCATTCCCCAGTCTTAATTCCTAAACGCATTTGCTCCAGTTCCTGCTGAGGCGCTGCAGGGGAGACTGTTGGGGGCTAGAGGAGGGGCAGGATGCATGGCGGGCTAGCTCTTCACACACTATTACCCCTAACCAACACACACACACACTCGCACAGACTAAGCTAGCACCAGTATGGTATAGTGTCCTCACATGTCCGCACACACACACAAACCGAATACACCCATCAATAAAGCGGAGGGAAGGGTTGCAGCGCCTGCGACGGCCTGCAGGTCGGAGGGCTTCAGGCTCTTCACGCAAGTTGTGTTTTGGCTGAGTCACTGAGACAGAAGAGATCATTATGTTGCTTTTCTAAGTTTAAAAAACACATTTAAACACAATAAGATCACCAACCGTCTCAGCTGCGTATTCAGGACTTCCCAACTTGGAAAAATAGCCGAAATGTGTGAGGTTGTGTTGCAAAAATGGTCCAAATTTTTGCATTTGCTTGCTGCAAGTTGTTACAATTCCATGGTCACCCATCAGTAACGGTCGGGTGGTTGTAATGTCCAGACTGTTTTTATTATATATTTTTTTTAAGTTTGTCTATGGTCGCAGTCTTTCAAGCCACAGTGTTGTAATTGCCAAAAGCGGCTCCAAAAGCGCCAAATATGAGAGCCATATGTTAAAACCACTTTGCACTCTGGCTTTAGCCAAAACATTTTTGCTTCTTGCCAAACCGTATCACATCGTTCCGGCAGACAAATAAACGCAGGTTCGCGCTCCGCCCCCCCGTGTTTGTGTTGATAACCTTCTGCGGACTTAGAAATTAGCCTTCAAATATCACACCGCGTTTGGAGGAATTGGCCGCAGCTCCCCCCCGAAATCGCCCCCCCCCCCCACCCCATCCTGCCCCGCCCTCAGCCTGAGCCCCCCGTGGGATTTAAAGAGGAAGAAAGAGTGAGGGCAGAAAGATGAAAGTGTCTGGGGATCTCGTCCAAATCAAAAACAAATCTCTGCGAGCGTCAGGGTCGACCCCTTTTAGCCGTCCGGGGGGCTTTGAAGTGCTCGGCCATACAGTTAATTGTCAGGGTCGGGGCTTAGAGAAAAGGTGGTAACAATTTAACCCAGGCGGCGAGAGGGCTGAAGGCCACTGTTGGGTCCTATCAGGTGTTTGCAGATGTTGTTTGTGCCTGAGGAGGAGCGACAGCGGTGCTGCTCCTCCAATCCAGACCATCGGAAAGCTTAAGCGGGGCACCTAATGCTCTGTTTGCTCAAGCCCCAATCACGTTGTAATTTGCCGGGAAGAGGGAGCAGAGGCCAGCTGATTGGACAGCTGCTTCTAGTATTTCGGGATGGTGTGCGTTCCCCCCCTCCCCACCTCCCGACCGAAGGGTTCTCGACTCCTCGTTCCTTTCGCAGCAGCGGAGAACCCGACTGACGGGCTGTTGGCCAAACAAGACGTTTGAAGTAGTTTGTTGCTCATCTTCCCTCCACTGGTCCCTCTGTCCTCTTTTTGTCTTGTTTAATACGCAAGGGATGTATTTTTTATTTTTTTGGTTCCACGCCTCTGACATCTGTGCACAATAAATCTTCGTAACACCATCAAAAAACCTTGCTTTCATCAAAAAAAAAAGAGAGAAATTCCTCAGCCATCTGAGTTCAGAATCCCACGTAATCATCACGTCCATCACATTTATTTTTTACCAATTTCATTGTTCCTCTCAATTTCTAACAGATGGAACGTGTCAAGAGCTGGCAAGAGCACAACAGGCTCGTGTTTTTTGTTGAGTTAGGGAACAATGTCCAACATATCTAATGTCACTGTCCTTGGGACTTAGGGAAAAAAAAGAGACTCATGTTGTTGCCTCTAAATGGCCGAATGATCCAAATAAAGTTTTTTTCTAATCAGCAACACTAAGATGAAAATGTGTTTGTATAACATACCACTATGCTACAGTGTGTGATCTATTATAACATTATGTCATCATTTATTATTATTACTATTTTTTATTGAATGATTCACTTAAGGCCATTAATGCAACATGTAATTAAGTCTACAGGAGTTGTTATTTTTTAGTGCATCGTGCATCGAGAAGGCAAAACCTGATCCTAATGTGTGAGCAGCTGCTGCTATTTGATTGAGACTCGTCCATCAATCCGTCTTTCACAAAGTTTTGTTCAGAGCAGCGACCTGGTTGGCCGCCGGAAAGTCATGGAAAGGTGTGAGTCTGTGGGAACAGATGAAGGGATTTATTTTTACTCTTTTCCATCTAAACTTTGCATTGCTGCAGCTGAAAGTCCTGCAGCAGATTTTTTTTTTTTTTTTTCAGGGTTGAACTCAAACTGCTGCCTTGTTGTTTCAACCAAGCTTTTTCCTGACTTTTGGTCACGACCTGCAGGAAACTGCTGGTAAAGCTCACCTCAGGACCTGCTCGACGAGGTATTGCTGTCAGCTTGCGTTGCGCCGCATTTGCTCTTTTTGTCCTTTCGCTCCGTTTCACCCTGACAGCCGCGACTCCCCGCGTCTTTTTTTGTTTTGTTTTGTGCTGAGGCGTCTTTTTAGGACTTGCAGCTTCTGAGAATGTCACTTTGCCTCTATTTGGTCTTCCCTTCGGCCCAAACTTGCCGTGTTTGACACAGAGATCCGTTCGCATTTAGGAAGGAATCAGTCCGCTTCCGCTGAGTCTGTGTTGTGCTTCACGTGCAGGAATCCAAGTTTCTTGTGTCTCAGAAATTATTCAGCCATCTTTGACTCCAAGGAACTAGAAATACAAAGAGCTCATCAGTAAAAAGATTTGTGTACTGTGGGGAAGCTTTCACAAACACAATGCCATTGACTAAAGCGCACACCTGTATCGAGTTTTAGAATCTTGATTAGAATATATACTTTATTACCTTTCTGGGCTCAAATGTGAAATGCAATGAAGAAAAATATGAAAGTGAACTACAGACAAATCGTGCCGACGATTCTCATTGTATTTGAAAAGTTGTCGTTGCCTGTAATACATTTTGAGGTGCATTTACTTTTATCATTAACCACACTTGGCCGGATAAAGAAGATCCCACCAAACCCTTTACTTTTTTGAAAACAAGTCATGCCTTGCTGCAGCCAATTCTTCACCAAGGTGACACGAGCTCAGTTCCCAGCGCTCACCTTTCCAGCTCACTGAATTAAGGTCACGCCGCTCGCTGCCCCTGACTGCTCTGACATTGAAAACAAATCATTTGCTGCTCCGGGTTAACAGGAACATAATTCCCAGGGATATTGCCCCCCCTACCTGCCCCAAAATAGGGAAAAAAAAAAACCTGTAACACGACCACAGCTCGCATGGCCACTTTGTATCCGTTTGAACGTGGAAAATATCAGAAACCAGCTGAGAATTGCTTACAAGGCAGCAGCGGCGGCTAAGAAGCGTTCTGATTGGACTGTGATCTTTTTGGCACCAGATAACCGTCAGTCTTTGCTCGGCCCGCCTGCACTCCGGAGTTGTGATGGTGGATGTGTGTGGCCCCCCGGTCGAGCTGAATAAAGCGAGTGTGACAGGCCTCGCAGGTAGCGCCCACAGCTGTGTCCCGTATCACTGCTCGCCACTTTGTGTTCAGGCGTCAACGGAAGTGAGGCCGAGGCGTGTCGCGCGGCCGTCCGGGCGTCTCCGGCTTTTGATTGGCAGGACAATGAAGGGACGGCCGTGCTTGACCCCACCCCCTGCTGCCGACGAAGAATGGGTCTGTTTCTCCTCAAACAGTCTGCCGGTTGGAGCCACAGCCGGCCAAATAGGTCAGCATTAAACCCCAACTATTCAATTAAGAAAGACGTTTGTCCGTCACCTTCTCACAGTTTTCCATCGAGAGACCCCCCACCCCCCCAACCCCACACACCCCGGTGGAGCCGAGACGGCTGCCCTGAATGCACTCGCCGCACTGCAGCCTGCGGACACGCATCACCGAGGAGCATCGTCCCAAAGCTGTCACTGTCATCTAATAAAGCCGCTGTAATAGACAAACAAAATGAAGACTTTGCACTTTGCATCATCATCATTATCGTGGCAAATCCTGCAATGTTCCACAATATTGAAATCCAGTGTTGTTTCCCCCCTTATTATATTATTATTTTCATGAGTGTTGATTAGTCATTGCTTTTATTGTTATAGTCAGAAATGTAGATGTGAAATATGAACCCAAACACAGTGAAACGTTTTCTTTTCAGCCCTTGGTGTATTTACAATCAATAAATTAGGGACTGCAAAATGATGTTTTATGGAAAAAAAAAGTTATCACATTGACAGACAGACAGACAGACAGATAGATAGATAGATAGATAGATAGATAGATAGATAGATAGATAGATTGAGTTTTCAGGAATCCCACCAGGCAAATATCAACGTTGGCACTCAAGGCTGATGAGTGGCGACACCCTCTATCATTTGCCCCCCCCTCCCCCCCTCTCCCTGACTCTGTGTGATGTTGGGATGGGGCCTGGCACCACGCTAGCAGCTTAGCGTTCGCTCGGACACATTAGCTCGCCGCCGCCGCGTCGACCCGGTCACACGGCGGCCAGCCGAGGTTGATGTCAGCACGACGCCCTGCGAGACTCCACAGAGGCCCATTTAGCCGAGGCTGCCCACGGCCCACCCCACCCCACCCACCCCTCCCCAACACAACCCAGCCTAACCTAACTAACCCGATGCCAATCAGTCTCTATTTCCACCATAGCAATCCTAAGCAGTCAAATCTACACTCTCTCTTTTCTTTTCCTCCTTCCACACAGAAAGGAATTGAACTGACACATTCTGAGGGCGGCCGCGTCTCTTCCCCGACCTTCCTGAATCGAGTATTTTCCTTTTCTCCCCCCTTCATCTCCTCTCACACGGCACAGCGTTACTGTCGAGCCGCTTGTCCAATTGCTTGAAAGGCCAGCTGTGTTTTATTTCTGCAGCCTCAAAACGTGCAATTCGGTTACAGAGGCCCGCAAATGTAATCCGAGTATCTTCCCTTTTGTTTGCGTCACGTTTCCCTTCTTGTTTGCACACCTCAGCCTCCCTCCTCTTCCTCCTCCTCCTCCCTAACGCTGTCCACTCTCTCTCCCTCCCTCCCTCTCTCCCTCTTCCGTTGCCCCACCCCCCTCCCGACCCCCTCCCACCCGGTGGGGGTGCTGTTTGTAAAGCATTATAATTTATAACGGAGCAGAGTGGATTTAATTTCAGTGCGCGGGGGCTCGCCAGCAGGGCGCCAGCCTGCAATCAGGGGAATCAGCAGCTCGCACAGGGCCTGCACGCACACACACACACACACACACACACTGTCTCTCTCTTTTACACACACACTCACACGGAGCAGACCCCCACATGGAGACAACTAGAATGGAAAGTATTATCAGTGGCCGCAAACAGACAGTGTTTCTCGTCACCCAGCTCCCTGGATGCTCCGCCAGCGACTCCGCCACCTTCTCAGCTTCACTTTCCAGGCCCCGGCTGCTGCTGCTGCTGCTGCTGCTGCTGCTGCTGCTGCTGCTGCTTCGGCTCCCTCTTTTCCGTTTCCCTGTGTTCCTCTGCCATTCCTCCGTCTGTGTCTGGCTTACATTATCTGCATCTTCCTCTTCCTCCTCCTCCCCTCCCTCCCCCATCCCTCTCTCCTTCTGTCTCTCTTTTCTAACTCATTGTCTCTCGTTACCACTCATTACCCTTTTTTTTTTCTTTTCTTTTTTTTTTGTTTGGTGGGGGGGCAAGAGATTTTCCTCATCGCGGACATCATAGCTGCTGTTCTGAAGACAATGAAGGTTCACCGTGAGGTCAAATCCAACTGTTAAACCCGATTCGTCCCCCGTCTAATATTTTGCTTTTGTCTCTCGCTCGATGCTCCTCCTGGGCAGGAGAGACAGAATTTTTTTCCTCTCTTTCCCTCTCTCCCTCTCTCTCCCCCGCTACCCATTTGCCATTTGCAATTTCCCCTTCGTAAATCCCGTTGCTGTGGCAAACACTGCCAGACGGTGGGGATGATCCTCTGCTCGCAGAAGGTCAGGAAACGAGCACAGGAAGGAGGAGTGAAGGGAAGACGGCGTTCCTCCCTCCTCGGCCTCGCCGCCGTCAGTCCCACCGGGTCCCTGCGTGGCAGTAACAACAGCTAGCGCAGGTCAAAGTTAGCTCGCGTAGCGCAGAGTAGGAGCGAACTTGCAGTTTGCCTGTTTCTTTCATTGTGTCTGACTCGTATCAATCTTGAGGTGACCTTGCTTCACACATTCTCCATAATAAGAAAAAAAACGAAAGAAATAGTTGACCCTTCAGCTGATAGCCAATCAGAGAAAGGCATTCGGGCCGGCGCTCCGTCTGTGAAAAACACACTCAAGGTGAGGATCAAGTTCCAGTTCTGCTGCAGCCGGGGGTAATTTTAAACTGCACCAGCGCTGACCGCTCTTTCCGAGAGGAGGCTGGGGAGGGACGGAGGGAGGGAGGAAGAGAGGGAGGGGGCGGACGTGAAAAATATGATGTAATTACAAAACCGCACACATGTAAAGGAGCTCTGCCGGAGGAGCGATCCGCACGGCCGCCGCGCTATAAATGGAAGAGAGCGTGATTCTCCGGCCACGCAGGGCCGCTTCCAAACTCTGCCCTCTCATTTGCATCTTCTTTGAGCCGCTCACTCCACTTCGCATCGGGCCTCCTTGATAGTTGCAGGGCTGCCCTCAAATCCCCCCCCCCCTACCCTCCCTCCACTCCGCCCGACCGTTTCCAGAGGAGCTGCATGTGTGAACATATTTCTAAATCAGCTGGCCTGGATTTTAACCTGCCAACCTCCCTTTCTGGCAGACGGCAATCGAGGTTGTTTTCTTTTGTTGTCATACCTAGAGATGTGTGTATTATTTGGAAGTGGAACTGCTCTGCCTATTTAGTAGTTACCTGTTGATGTGTAGTCATTAAGTTTATAACCTATTTATTTATTCCAGCGCTGTGTGTCAAGACGCATGTGCCATATTTAAATGCAGCAATCTATTAGTTTTTCATTTAGATTAAATTAAATTAGATGGACTTTATTCATCCCACAATGGGGAAATTGCTTTGTTGCAGCAGCACAAGAAAACAAATACAAATGACAAAACAAACAATATATCTCTTACATACATAAATGAAGAAAGAATGTTAAATATGCACTATACATACCAAAAAGTAAACCCAGACTAATCCAAATACACTATACAATACCTAAATACATTATTAGACTTTATACTATTACAAGTATTAAGAATATTTTTAAAAAGAAAAAAATTCACTTTCAATTTCAAATTTCGCATTTGAATGTCTCAAAACAGCCATATTTCAAACGGTAAACTGTCCATTTCTCACACACCTCCAGTGTATCTCCATGTTCTGAATCGGAGGGAAAAAAACTTTTTCGAAACACAACATTTGAATCCCCCCACTGCTGTATGTGCAAGTGTCCGCACCTCTGATTTGGAGATGGTATTGTTACATTTATAGCTGTGTGTTGGCAAACTTCAGAGAACATCTGCCCTTGATTACCTCAGAATTGTATGACGACGGCTTTACAAATTTGGTCTGGGCAGTGATGAGTGCGGTGCATTGTACAGCGATCAGGCCAGCGAGGGGGCGTGTGCATGACGGTGCAGAGGTCACAGCTGCCTCCGAGTCTTTCCTGCTCGGCCGTCTATGACTTCAGCTCTGTTTTCATATTAAGAATGGGCCCACTTTCTACATTGTAGATACACACTGAAGACATCAAGTGTATGAGCAACATAGATGCAATTATGTTACCAAGGAAATTTGTCGAATAACTCAAAAATAGTAAATATGTGTGATATGAAGAGTGGCTATTTCCAAGGATTTAAATTATAAAACGTGTTTGAGTTATTTCCCCCTTTCACTGTTTACTACATAATTACATATGGATTAATTCATAGTTTTATTGCCTTAAATTACAATCTGCAGTAAAACTGAGAGAAAAGCATTAAATGAGAAGGTGTGTCCAAACGCTTGACTGGGAGTGTGTATCCAGCACCTTCACCTTCAGATCATTGTGCTTTGGTTCCAGCCTTCATATAAATAAAGTTTAGCACTGCCGGTGAACATGTAAACACGTGATAGATCCATCACTGATCGGTCCATGTATCTAAGGTGATGATCTACTGGTCCTCTCCTAATTCTTGTCCACGTTCTCATTGTAGATTTAGTTTTTGTTTATTTGTGCGTGATTAAGGTTGAAGGAACATCTGTCTTTTTTTCACTATATTTTTTTTTTTTTCACTTTTTTTCACTATATTATATATATATATATTGAAAAATGTAGTTTTAAGCAGATATAGATATAGATATAGATGTGTGTGTGTGTGTGTGTGTGTGTGTGTGTGTGTGTGTGTGTGTGTGTCTGCTGGCATGTTTGCTTGGGACCTCAGTGCGAAGTGCAGCAGTACAGGGTGGAATGTGCTCCCACTAATGCCATCCCGTGCCAGTACTACTCCCCCCCACCACCACCACCACCACCACCACCCCCCCCGGTGCCAGCTGCGCAACCTCATCTCGCAGCGCCGCAGCGCTGCTAAGTCTCACCTCATCTTGCCTGTATTAGTTTGTTGTGTTTGCCGCTGCGCTTTATCCTCCTGCGAGCAGATAGTTTTAATCTGAGGCCTCGGCCGACGTGTTGTCCTGTTCCTGCTGTTATATTAGGATGATTGGACATCTGCTGCGGCCGCGCTAAGCTGGGAACAGCAGTCCAATCTCCAAAAAAGAAAATTTGTCCGTCGCCGCTGCATCGTTGTCCCGAGTCTTTGTGCGTGCGTGAGGGGGATGTTGGACACCGTGATAAAATGATTGTGGAACGAGCAGGTTCGTGGCTTTAAAAATGCACAGTTTCTGGGGTCTGAGCGTTCCGTGCCTGGCTCACATGTGCGCTGTTCAGGCTTACTTAAGCGTTACGCCATCTTTCTCCATTTACCATAATTAATACCCTGCCTTTTCCACCTCTTTTTTGGATTCGCTCGCCTTTATCTAACCCCGGCTAATGACTGCGAGAAATGCTTTGTGAGCTCAGAAGAATAACACACCAGCGCAACACGCACCCGCTCGCACGAGGGCCCCGGCATCAACCAGCCACAATTAGCTCATTTATATTTGCCGGACGATCCCGCACCACATGAATTGAGCAGGAAGCAGGTCATTTCTCTCGCTGTTACATGCTCCAGCAGCAAGAGTTCAGAGGAAGGGCTCATCTCATAAAAGCTCCCACATGGAAGTTTTTTTTTTTTTTCTTGGGGTGTTTTTTTGTTTTTTTCATATCTGACCCCTGCACCCTACATCACTCTATGGGAAATAAACGGCATGTATGGCATAAAGTCTCATCTCAATATGTAAAATAGAAAAGTACAATTAAACAATTAAATACAATGCATAATCCAATTATAATTATCATGAAATACCAGAATTGAGTATATATTTTCAGTGTGAATTTAAGTCGGGCTGATTATTTTTGCACTCCACACTCTGAGGCCACACCCACTTGTGTGTAGATTAGTTTGAGTTTTCCTCCCTAATGCATACAGTGCAGTTCAAGAAAAGGAAAAAGACAATTGTTTTCCGCGCACAAACATACCAAACAGAAGCAGGGTCACAGCAGAGCACCGCTTCCTCTTTCTCTATTTGCACAATCACTCTCACTACTGTCCTGGACGTCCTGGGCTCCCTTGCTGCCCAGGTGTTTCTGCTGTGACGTCCGTCCCCCTGCATTAAAAGGTCAGTCATCTCACTCTGCATAATCCCGGTGATTACAGCTATATTATATGTGAGTACATTTGTGTCATGGAATCTACCGCTCAGCCATAATGTATGCTGAAGCGTCGGGTGAGACGTGATGATTGGTGTGGCAGTTCGGGACGGCTGTGCTGTGACGTGGCCCGGTTCTAACGTGCCGTCCAGCGAGAGTTGCAGTTGTCAGCAGGGACGTGAGCTCCTTAACGTTCACCAAAATATAACAAGGTCATTTTCATAACATTTCCTTCACAATTATAATGTCTGCGCCGAGCACCACAATTTCAAAGTAGCTCTCCAATCATATTTGTTTATTCCCATAAACCTGAGTGTCGCCGGGCAGACTGTGGCTGCCAAAATGGTTCCTCACTGCCAATGGAAATGAACCTAATGACCTTGGTTGCCTTGCCAACTCTGAGAGGCGTGCGTGCGTGTGTGTGTGTGTGTGTGTGTGTGTGTTGGTTAGGGGTAATAGTGTGTAGTGTGTCACACTAATGGCTCTAAGGTTGTAGTTTTTTCATTTAAGCCAGAGTTATGAAGTGTTACCGAGTCCCCATTTAGGCTTCACTCTCCCTCGGCACTAGTTAGGATCTATATTGCAAAGGTTAAAAAGGCTTCGCAGTCATTCACTTCTTTCTTTCTTTTTTTCCTTCGCAGAAACACAATCACACATACTTGAATGAAGCTGCGGCGGCCGCAGCCCTTAATACATGAGCTGCACTCAAATTTAATCAAAAGTCCTAATGGCTTCTCGTGGGACGGTCACTTCTGTGTGTGTGTGTGTGTGTGTGTGTGTGTGTGTGTGTGTGTGTGTGTGTGTGTGTGTGTGTGTGTGTGTGGCTAGGCAGGCAGGCAGGCAGGCCAAAGGGGGCTTTAGAGGCAGCAGTGGTTGATTGGAGGGCACATGTGTGATGTGGCTGAGAGATCAAACGCACGGCCTTGATGAATGCGAGCGAGGAGGCGGCACCACTCCTCTGTCCCTGCCTCTGATCAAGGTGTTCTCGGCTCATTACACACAGCGAAACACACACACAGACACACTCCGCTCGTCAGGTAAGTCATTGACAGCGGGACGCGGCCCCTTTTTTTTTGCAGCGTAGCCACTTTTTTTTTTTTTTTTTGTTGGTGCTGTTTGTGTTTTGTATTTTCACGGGCGCGTCGGCCAGTAATGAGGTCAATCTCCCGCGCAGCTATTAGACCTGCGTGGGTCTTTATCTCAGTGACACGGCCAGGGGATTAGTCCCATCACTCCCAACACCACTTTCACCATCAAAATCGCACAACGCTTCCATCTGCACAAAGTCCACAAGCCCCTTTTTCTCTGTTGTTGTTTTTACTACTTAAGTCATGAAGGCAACAGAGACCGGACGCCCGGTCATGTTTTGGATGACACGGTGCCCACTGTGAGGTTTGACATATGTTGTTTATATCATTCTTTATTTTTAGAAGGCAATGAAGAATTATTTTTCATCATTTTGTCTTAGAGAATGCAAAGAGTTTCATCTTTGCACACGATTAAACGAGTTGAGAATTGTTCAGCAGATGTGTAATTAAGCTTTACAAGCGATGCTTAATTCTAAATACAAATTGAAAAAATGAAATGAACATCATACTAGGTAAACATTTATCATTTAATTAAGCATTTAAATTTGAATTCATGGTTTAGCTGTTTGGGTGCAAAGACTGAATCTCCGTCCTTTCTGATAGATTGGCATTGGTAAAATTCAGATTTTAACAGCGAAGTCCATGCTGGCACCAAAACCAGCATTCTTCCAAAATATTTTCATAATACAACATCATCTATGTTATATTTAATGTTGTGTCAAAAACAAGTGAATAATGTGAAAAATAATATGTTGTTTCAGGACATCTACATGCTATTTAAATAGTAACCTGTCTAATCGGACATGTTCGGATCCAGACCCTGCTTCCAATATTAGATTAACTACTAGAAGGAAACACACTAAACAACCATTGGCAGTGTGTCCAACTGGAAATGTGTTTCATATCATTTATCCGGAATTCTTAAAGGGACGTGATCTCATGTTGATTGAAAACACTGGTGGCTGGCGGTTCTAACCATGCTGATGGTGACCTCCAATCCATGTTCCATGGGAAAGCATTCACTGCAGAAATTGACACCCAGGTTTCGTTTCTACGGGAAAAGTCTGAACTGTTTCGCATCCTCAGCGGATGGATGTCGAGGAAACGCTCCTCCTCGGACGTTGTGCGGACCTAGTGGGCCTCTCTGATCGCTGGGGAAAATCATTTGCAACCGCATCTTCATTTAAAGACCAAACACGGCGGTGAGGCGGGATTATTTAACTTCCGCACGTGCTAACAAAAAGGAATCTGCAGACGGTGCATCGGTGGATGCTGGTCACACGGCGCGTCGATCCGCCTGCTCCGTGAGGCCTGGTGTTGTATACATCAGCACGCCTGCTCACAGAGCCACAGCTAATCAGCTCCTTCCCCATTCAGTGCGCTGGCATGTTTCAGTCCGATTGTGTTTCTGGACATGGCCACATCCTCTTTCTTTTCTTTTTTTTTTTTTTTTTGAACCAACAGACACAAACACATGTCTGCCTCTTCGCAGTCTGTTTCACCATAATTGCTAACACCCCCCTGCCCTCTGTTCACTTCACACATGACGTGGCCCACCTTTTCACCCATCTGTCGGAACTGCTAAGTGTGAGCATGTGTGTGTGTGTGTGTGTGTGTGCGAGCGTGCGTGCACGTGTGCGTACAAGTGCATTGAGCTGTCATGCGAGGCCGGAGCCGTGTTGATCAGCGGGCCAAGCCAGTGGCATATGGCCATGTCCTGAGGTGCCGTGGCACGTAGGAATGCGAGATAGATAGAACACACACACACACACACACACACACACACACACGGACGGACGGCGATGTGCCAACGTTGCATATGCAACTGATCAAGTGGAGTTCTGGGCAGCCGTCTCTTGTCTTTGGCTCCGCCTCCCACCCAACCGAAAGCGGGCGTCCGTGCCAGCGCCGCAGCTTCGGACTCTCGCAAAGTACAAAAGTAGCTGAATAACTGAATACATTTGCTCCGCCCACGTCTTCATTTGCCCCGAGGTGGCTCTTCTAATCACGTCCTCTCCAATGCGCAATATGAAAGCGCGCCCCGTCATCTCTGGGATGACGTTTTGGAGATTCATTTAGGCCACTTTTTGTTCCCAAGTCATCAGATAATTACTGTTTTCACGGCGGGGCCCCTTTGCGTATTATTCTGAAATAGAAGCCGCCTTCGCCACCAGGCAGTTTTTTCCAGGAACCCCTGTGTACGGTGTTATGAGGTGCAAATGTAGTGCTAATTTCAATGACGGCGTAGTTAAGCAGCGTGCGGCAGGTTCGCTTCGAGCCAAGGGTCAAACACACGTCCTTGAGAATAAACAGTCGCTGTGGTGCGGCCTGGCGTGGCCATTAAATACTGGATTCCAAAACTGCAATGCAATTACAGTTACTGCCCCAATCTTAACTTTTTAAAATCATCATCTGCAGAGGAGGTTTTCCTCTCCTTTAGACAGAGTGTGTATCATTAAGATTGTGAAGACCAGTGCCTTGGAACCTTCCGACGTAGCGCCTCGCTCCTCCCTCATCACTTATTCATACGGGCTGATTGAACGGCTCCATAGTGTGTCTTTTCCCAGCGTATGGACGCCGAGCCTCCACCTAATGGACCCGGCGCGCTCCGGCCTCTGACGCCGATAGCCCGTCGCGCGCTCGCCCGTCTCCTCCTTGCGGTTTTCCGCGTCTTGTGTTTCTCGGGAGACTCACGGCGTGAGGCAGAGGTCAGGTGATGGCGGTGACTCAGCAGAAACCTTTGAACTCAATGATTTTATCTTGGCGATGAACGCATGCTGGCAACTTGCGCCGTAAAAGGTTTAGGAGGTGAAAGGCTTTGAGATGCAGATGCAAGTCTTCAGATGTCTAATACACACACAAACCCATGGCATTGTAAGGTATGTGGTTGCGTTAGTGAGGAAAATCAAACGTTGCAATAAACTAAGAATGTTCAGGGTGGATAAATGCAGTAGGAAGACAGAAATACACTGCGATGATAAATCACCAGTGAAACATTTAAGAAATTATTTTGGCTTCAGTCATTTTTTTTTCCAAATGTATTTTGCTGATCCCTAACGTTTCATTGAGTCACCTTCGTGCGCTGCTAGCTTGTTGCTATCACTGCCTAAAATCTGAAATTCTTCAACAAATGCGCACCAAGACGCAGAAACTAGCCTTGATAACAGTAGAAATTTTCCTTATTCAGAAAATATGACTTGATCGTCGGTGATGAAGTCATCGGACTGAAAAACACGTATAACCAGGATCATCTCTAATTTGCCTTCTGCGAGCCCCTTTCATCCTGCATCTGTTTTTGCTGTTCATGCTCTGACGGCGCAGTGCAGATTTTCTTCCTTCGACCTGATGCAGATTGTCGCTCTGCTTTTAAATCCCCTGATTTTTACAATGGCGGTATTACAGGAGCACTTGCAAAGTGGATGGAGCGCGGGAGCGAGGTGGAAGTGGGGGGCGGGGGAGGAGGGGCGGGACGCCGGCCTAGGAAGGCCCAGCGATAAACACTTAACCCCTGCTCCTCGGCGTTGCGGATTAAATGTAGCCTGTTTATTACGAGCCGGGTTTGGGAATAGAGGATTAAGTGGTCCCTCACCTCTGCAGGAGCCGCTGCGGGATTGTCATGGGATGGAGCCGATGCATTAGGAACCGGCTCTGGCAAAGCTGCTCGCAGCGAGACACACAAAAGAACATGAACTTGTTGCCTCCCCCCCGAACCCACCTCCCCCTCCACACCTCCCTTTAATTAGGATTCTGAGAAGGGTGAAATTGGGCTGACAAAGATGTCTTGGTCTGATTTACTGGTCTCCTCTGTCACGCTGTGTGTAGAAACAAGTTGTCTGTAGATTGGTGACAGCAGGTGGCCGAGGGCTGATAAATCCTCTCACGGCCTCCTGAAGACAAAAAAAAAATACAAAATGCAAGAGTGTCTTCTTACAGCTTTGAGGGATCCAAATTGTTTCTCTGAGCAAGACAATCACAGTTTAAAAAAAAAAAAACTGCCAGTGCTTGAGTAATGACACCTTTTCACTGAGGAAAAGTACCTTAAAGCTCAGCTACTACTGAGTGCTAGTTAGAAATGGTGAGATTGCTCACAGCCTCCCTTGTTTTCAGCCTGATATTCTGTATATCCGCCCAAATTGACTCTTGCATCCATTTTAAAATAAGACCCCAAATATGTAGTGTGAAAATTGATTTTTTTTTTACAAATGATTTGATGAAATTATAGCAATTACGTTTTTATCATCCCTGGCCTATTTTTAAATAATCTAATGAAATTCCTTCAAGTATGCCCGTAAAACACATTTCCCCACTTAAGTGAATTACTACACGTGACGATATTACACAGACACGTCTCTGCTGAACCTGGGATGTATTTTGACAGTGCAGCATTGTTCAACCTCATATAGAACAACTGTCCAGACGGGCTTTTTTTTTTTGTTTGTTTGTTTGTTTTTAGGGCACGTCACGGCTAACACTCAAGGCTGTGAATCATATGACGCATTCACAGCCAGCAGACAAGCAATAATGATTTGATCTATTTTTATGGCCCTGTACCTTCAGCATTTAGAATGTTCCAGGGGATTAAATTCAAAAACCTACGAAAAACATGTCTGCCTAATGGCACTTGGAAAAAAAATATTAAAGGAGAAGTTTTCAGCCAGAAACGGAAATTTCTCCCTGCTGTGGGGGGGATGATAAACAGATGAATATCTCAGGGCCAATTACGTGGTGTTGACTTTAGCTTAAAAGGGAACTGGTTCAATAATGCCACATAATATTGAGATGGATTCTCTCCCTTGTTTTGACCATTATGCCGCATGTTAAATAGTGTAAATAGTGTGTTTCTGGTCTCTTTAGTCTTGCCACCTTGTGTAAAAGGGTGGCAAGGGTGGCAGATCTAAAAATTCTAGTTCTGCAACGTGGCATTTCTTTAGAAGGTGATGATCAGAAAGAGAACTTGAAAACTGAGTAACAATCAATCTCTGATCTTTGTTGACTCTTGTTTTCCATATATATCCATCAGTACTCCTTTTATTCCAATTAATAATTTATAAAAATGGTTTGGCCTAACCAGGTCACGTTATGATGCGCTACAAATGGGATTTCTTGCAAAAGCACCAACAATTTCCAAATGTGTGCCCCTCTTTTTAATGGATTGTCAGTAGCCCATTGTTGTTGTTTTTTTGTTGTTGTTTTTGGGTTTTTTTTAACAGACATGATGGTAAATGGTCAATGGACTGCACTTATATAGCGCTTTCCAGCACCTTCACGGTACCCTAAAGTGCTTTTCAATGGCCTCTCATTCACCCATTCACTCACATATTCACACACCAATATACATGATGATACTAGAGGTGCGTTTACACCAGATCTGTTTAATCAAACTCCCTCTCGTCCGCCTGTTCAGGAACTCCGGTTACTTCAGGTGGGTGTGAACACTGATGCTGATCAGAGAAGTGAACTCTGTACGGCCAAAAAAACGATCAAAGATCTCTGTCTGCTTCAAGCAGGCCAAAGGCAGGAAGGGGACTCCTCTAATGCAGGGCATTGTGGGTAAAGAGAAGCAAATTGAGTGTGGGTGTTACAACTATAGGAAGGGAGAAGATGAGCTTCCACGGTTTGAAGACGTAGTTGTTGGTTTATACAAAAGGATCAGTACATATGACAGAGTGCAGTATGAAAGCAACCTTCAACCAGCTGAATGTTTCAACCCCCTGATGGAAGTGAGCCTCCCTCACTATTAGCTGTGAAGATGACCAAAGTCACTTCCAGTTAATAACCCACTTGTCATTGTGTGCACGTGTCATCAGGACATTGAATAAACCATTGAGGCAAAAGGGGAGACAGACATTGCTGTAACCTGAGACCCCACCCGCTCGTCCACCCACATCCTTTTTTTTGTGAGTTGTGTGCAGCGTCATCACAGTTGATGGCAGCGGCAGCAAGCCGCACTGCCGCCACTCTCATAACTTCATGCGCATCGGATGTCGCGTGTTGCGTGTCGCCCCGTAATCTGTCGGAACCATCTGGCCGTCAGGACTGGGAGATGATGGTGGATGATGAATCAGCACGACGTGTTCCCAGTGAGCAGAGTGTACCGGGAAACAAGGTTCCCTGCGCTGTAATTACCGTCGTTGTAGAGCAGCGCTAAGCGACGGTCGGTCGGTCGTTACAGCTTCGCTTTGTGCCTTAGACGCGCTAGGAGACACTGTGGGGTTTGTGTAAATGTTTTAAAACTACAAAACTGCTTTTTTTTCAGACTCTATTGATACGCATAAGTTTGTTTGTTTGTGTCACGTTTTGATTTGTATCTCTCAATTTGCAATTTGGACACCAGCGTCTTCTTTGGCTTTCCTCTGCGAGTCTGCGTTTGTGTGTCTGATGTTGTGCAGTTTTGTTTTCTCTCTCTCTCTCTCTCTCTCTCTCTCTCTCTCTCTCTCTCTCTCTCCCCTCTCTTCCTCTCTCTCTCTCACTTCCCAATTCCTGTCAGACGCTGCCGAACGCACGCACGTGCGCTTGCAGAGCCTCGGCTTCGTTGTTTCTCACACAGCGGGGCACAGGGTCGATTGCCAGTTGTGGAGCATTATCGGCCTCCTTGCATTAGCTGCTGCGCTTGTGAGTGCGTGTGTGTGTGTGTGTGTGTTGTGCAGACATGCTCTCAGCTGAGGGAGCTGGTTCACAGACCGGTCAGAGCTGCTTTATTTCCTTTTAATTGACTTAAGATGGGCAAACAAGACCTCGGCAAGCACACGGTACCCATTACACTCGCGCACAAGAAACACACAACGCAAAAGTGAGCGCTAATGAAGCACACGTACCAGCGCGCGCACACACACACACACACACCGACACTCACACAGGGCTCACAGTTGCTCCTGCGTGTGTGTGTGTGTGTGTGTGTGTGTGCGTGCGTGTCCGCCACTCTTTGGGTTTCATCAGGCTGACTGAGGGGACTTGTTGTGTTCTTTCCACTCATCACCACTCTGGGAAAACTCATTACGGAGTCGTTATAATTCTCTGTATAAAGGCCTTTTTGGGGGTTAAACACATTGTGACAAGTATGCAACGGGTATCCTATATGTGTGCGCACATGCCGCCACATGGCGGATAAAGAAAGTGGCTCCCTGCTCGTCTCTTCCTGCTCAAATCGTGAAGGAGGAAGATGTTACTGGCGCTGTTGTCACAGTTTGAAGAGAAACTCAAAGTGAAACACAAGTTGGTCAATCAGTTCATTTTGAGCACTGGCAGGTTTCCAGGTATAGCTGCGTGTGGGATCATGTGGTCATGATCATGTCACGAATGGGCTACATCACAGTTCAGGGTGTTGGGGTAACCCATACATTGACCCCATCACTTCCTTTCAATGTTCATGTAAACGGGACAGTTTGAACCAATCAGGGTGACAAAACAGTGAACCAACACCTATTGTTGGGAGAGAGGGAGGACAGTGTGACTCTAAAGGCAGAAAGACAAGAGGCTCCACCTTGGCTGTACTTACATTTAAGACTCTGAAAGGCCTTAGTCAATAACGGTGATAGTCAATGCAGCAGGTAATTCAGCAGACACCGGAAGACTGCAAAGGAAATGTTTTGGTGCAAAGTATTAACCTGGATTTGGGTATCTTGGATGTGATCCCAGTGATCCTGTTCATTGCTGGCATCGTTTGTTCATGTGAACATGATTTCCTGACTTTTAGAAACAGTGCTTTTGGCTACAGGTAGAGCCTCTGCTTGGTATAAACCATTTAAACACATTTTGCTAAGCCTGCACCAAATCGCGACGGTCTCACAGATTAGAAAAAAGAAATCTCACTGGTGCCTGTATGAATACAATGTATTGCATAATTAGAAAGCAATAGTCTAAAAATCCACGTTTCTCCAAACCTGGATTCCCGATCAAAACTGAAGTAAAGATTCTAATTTCCTTCAGAGAACAGAGGTGAGGCGTGCCGCAATGAAAGCGGATGGACACAGGCGAAGGCCAACACAGAAAGCAAAACAGCAAAACCAAAACCGGACACTTGAAGGAGAAAAAGAATGACCGGCCGCCATGTGGTCTTAACCTGCCTCGTTTGGAAGCTTGCTGTCTCAGAAGCGGTCTGGTCAAAGCTTTTAGCCACTTGCCAATAGCCTCGCTGCGTCTGCCGGGGTGTCCTGTGGACACGTGCACTTCCTGCTGCATGCCTCATTCACTCACTCACTCACCCCCGCCACCACCACCACCCACCACCCTCCCCCCCCAGCCTCCTGCAATGGGTGGGGGTGGGAGCAGCTACTGAGAACACAACGAAATTTGTGCCACCGACAGAGACTCAACAACTCCTTCTCTTCTGCATTTTATTTCCTATGTGTCCTCTGCAGGTTATGCCTAAAATCAAAAGAAGCTCCCCTCTCGGCAAATAGCCGTTTCAGTTATTTATTCATTTATTTATTTGCTGTCCGCACGCATGATTTCCATTCCATGGCCCTTCCATCCGTCCACCCTCCACCCCTCCACCCCCTCCACCCCCTCCTGTTTTCTCACCGTACACCCAATCATTGTTTTTAACACTGGTGTGAGAGAGAGAGAAGAGGACAGGCCGGAGGAGGAGGAGGAGGAAGAGAGGAAGATGGCCAGCATTCAACCTGTCTGTCTGTCTGTCTGTCTGTCTGTCTGTCTGTCTGTCTGTCTGTCTGTCTGTCTGTGTGTGTCTGTACAATTACTGTCCAGTGACAGTCGCCTCAAGTCCAAAATAGTGGTGAGTGATGCAGTGCATCAGTTAGATGATGCTAAATGATGCCAAAGTGAAAGGGGAAACAACTGCAGTTCAAAAAATTGGGGACATTTAGGAAAAATACATTGAACTGACTTGGAAAACTCACAGAGAAACTGCTAGAAGTGACTGAACGGTGAAATCAAATGATTCAAAATTCTGTATTCTTGTTTCCCAGTGTTTTCCGACTGTACTATTTATCACTGTAGTCTGTCAATGTACTCCCCAGAAACCAGAACTGTTGCTGTATTTATTCCTCCGTTTGCGCCCCTGTTCAGAAACACACAGTTTTTGGAAGTCTAAAGTGCCGTTTGCGATGCTATGTCAGAGCCGTGCTAGCCAGAAAGAAAAAAGAAATGCAGCTTGGCCTCACAGCGTGAAGGAGCCGTGTGGGATTTATGTGCTCATCATTAACACACAGACGTGTCGGCCCAAAGCAGGGTGTAAACCATTCAAAATACCAATAAAACATGAAAAACTGCTACAATTTATCGACTGACTTTCTGCCCCTGCCGCCAACGCCGAAGCCACCCGCGAGCCTCAAATCCCAGAAATACCAAATTGCGGCGACGCAGCTATTTTCCAAGCAAAATTTAGCATGATGAAGTCATTAAGGCAAAATTGCTGCCTCATAAGCTCCTTGGTTCCCATGGCCTTCGGTTGACAAAAGAGACCAACTGCACTGGGCTCAGCTGTCTGCTGTGCAGCTTTTTCTTCTTCTTCTTCTTCTTCTTCTTCTTCTTCTTCTTCTTCTTCTTCTTCTTCTTCTTCTTCTTCTTCTTCTTCTTCTTCTTCTTCTTCTTCTTCTTCTTCTTCTTCTTCTTCTTCTTCTTCTTCTTCTTCTTCTTCTGCTTCTGCTTCTGCTTCTGCTTCTGCTTCTGCTTCTGCTTCTTCGTCCCAGGTCACACAAGCCCAAACTCGGCGGTTTTTGCCCTTCAGGCAGAGAATAAAACACATATTATTTATTCAGCTCAGGATGAGATAGGAAGGGGAAGGACATTGTGAAGGAGGGAGTGCACAAGTGCACTTGAGTACGCTGAGGAGCGACATGGTTGCTTCAGCAGCGTCCCCTCGCCCTTCCAATCAAACTCTTCCATAGTATCATTGCGAAAGGGCCGATTTTCTATATAATGGTTCTGATTTAGGGTCATAAAACAGCCATAACAGCTGGAAGTACCCTTGACCCCCACTCCTCCCCTGCCCCAGTGCTAAGCTAATTTTGTTGTCTAATTGTAGAAAGTAGTATTTGTCAAAGAAAAAGCTTGTGACTTTAATAGCTAACTTCACTGAGCTTGATCTTGTTTTGGTTGATTTGATTTACAAAAAGAAACAAGTATAACAATGATTCGTCAAAAATAATGATGAATGATTGATGGAAAAAAATATGTCCTTGTAAAACCTAAACTTTGTTCCTAACATTTTCTCAAGCCTCCATTGCCAATCAGCTGTACAGACAAATTCAATTCTGATTTTCTCCATCAAAATGAAAAAAAAAAAAAACAAATTTTTAATCTCATGTATGTTGGGTATCATTATGTGTCAGCCCTGGACTACAACGAACAGAGTAATTCACCAATTTATTTAAAGTAAAAAACAACGACAATACTGGTGCCTTTGCATGGGTGTTTCATTTCAGGGGAACTTAATTCAATTCAAACTTTATTTATATAGCACTTTTCATGTTTGAAAAATGCCCAAAATGCTTCACAAATTAAAACAAAAAATAAAATGCAGAGACACATTTATCCAATTTGAGAAATGAGAAATTGCGCCAGTAACTTCTGCAGCACTGCAGTTAGCAGAGATTAGCATGTAGCCTGAGCCACATGGAACACATAGCTGCAGTTCCCGAGGACGATTTGAGTCCTGTCAACCCCCTCGTTTGACAGTAGAGCCAAATGTCAGTCAACACATTAGTGACGTAAAGTTCGGCCTTAGCTGTGCCGGGCTGACGACTGCCAGTCCACCATTTGATCAAGTTTTGTCTTCGCTAAGTATGTTTACCACTCTGGCTACTTAAAGAGTCAACATTTTGCATGAGTTACTATCTTTTTTTTTTTTTTTTTTTACGTTTTATAAGCATTGTTTGGACTGAACTTAAAACAAAGTACGTCGGCGGTTTAACACTTGTGCTGGTCCTCAATAACTGATGCATATAAGAATAAAAACAGTCCGTCTGTATCTTAGCAGCTCGGTTCTTTCATGAGTCACTGTGCAAATGTACATAAGCTTCTATCACCTGTAAATACGCTGTGTGTCGCATGTGATGTGTGCGATCCCACTTCCTCATTAAAGGACGACGTGTGAGGGGAAACCTGGGAAACACGTGCATTTACTCTCTCACTCACTCACTCACTCACTCACTCACTCACTCACTCTGACGCCACCACCCACGTTACACCACAACCCCACCCGCTTGGAGCATCACAGCCCAGCGCGCGCGTGTGTGTGTGTCCGAGGGCAAAGGGACGCACACACCCCGGCGTCCCCTTGGCGTCGCGTCGCTGTTTGGGCGACGGCCTCCGCATGATGGGAGTTGGCGACGGCGTGGCGTGTTTTCTATTATTCATACGTGTAGATAAAAGGGTGTTTGAAGAAGGGTCTTGGGGGTCTTTGTTTGGACTAAACAAATAACTGGTGCTGACTAACACACACACACAGAGGCACACGCAAACACACAAACACGCAAATACACTTCGTCAGGTTTTGGAAGAAATACAAAATCCCTTTTTAGGGAGGCCCCTGAACGCACCGTGGCTAGGAAGTTGTTTTTTTGTTGTTGTTTTTTTTTGGGGGGGGAGGTGGAGTTAAAGAGAAAAAAAAAAAAAACACCATCCGCCGTGTGGAGAAATCGACAATGCGGCTGCGACCGTGCAGTCGGTGTTCACTCTTTCACCCGACGCACGACTTGGCCTCGCTTCCCTCTCGCCACTTTGAGCCATTAACCCTCCGCTTTGTAATCAGCTCCAACAATTATAACCTCGGAGCGCCTCTGATTACCGGCCTGGTGTATTTTGGACGCTTCTGGGAAGTCGGGAAGGAAAAAAAAAATGTAAAAAAAAAAGAAAAGAAAAAATCGGATGCCGTCCCCGGCAGGACTGTAGGCTGCACACATTTACAGTAAGCCCTGTTGTGTGTGTGTGTGTGTGTGTGTGTGTGTGTGTGTGTGTGTGTGTGTGTGTGTTGTCGTTCGTTTGAAGTGCTCGTTGCCTTCAAATTACAGTGCTGCCATAAGTGAAGTATTGCCATGTGATTCCAGGGGGCAGTACAAAGGGCCGCGCATTGTGCGCCTCTTTGCGTGTTTGTGTGCGTTTCGGACACTTGAGGTGAAAGTGGGATGCACAGACGACGGGAATCCGCACGGTATGCCTCACCCTGTGTGTGTGTGTGTGTGTGTGTGTGTGTGTGTGTGCAAAGGGCGCCCGCTGTGCCCAGTTTGCTCTTTGTGTGTGTAACAATGCGAACGGGAGGTTGTTGCGTGAGCGTCCCTCCCAGTTGCGCTTCCTGAATGTGCCGATCCACCCGCCAGCCAGCTGTGCACAAAGCACGCACAAACACAAACACACATACACACACACACACACAGGCTCGGAGGTGAGGGCATCCTTGGCTCCAGGCTGTGTCGGGCTCACCTACGGCCTCCCCGGCCTGCTCAATGTTGCATGGGGCCCCGGCCGCCTCATTCATAGTGCATTAGCACAAACATGCCATCGGATGATATACATACTGCATTGGCACCTGGGCCCCTCCTCCGCTCACAAACCTCCCAAATCCATTTTTCATCGACACGTGCGACGGGACGTCGGTCCGAGGGCGCCGAGGAAGCGGGAGGTGGTGGCTCAGGTCGTGTTTTCTGTTGCCTTGTTTTTATTTATTTATTTATTTTTTGGTGGCTCTTTGGTGTTTCTTTCCCTCGCTTTTCCCTGTTGTCGGGCCGCGAAGAAATTCATTTCCAAGACTAAGAAGAAAGTTACACAAGTGGCAAAGTGAAGCCGCAGTGACAAACTTGTCCTTGCTGAGCACAAGTGGGACATTCATTCACGGCGGTTCCATTAAAAGTGAGCTCGAGAGGAACTTAGAGACTGTAAGTTTAGACATATTTAGTTAAATAATAATGCATTTTGAATGTTCAGGGAACTACAATAGGCGGTGAAAAAGAGTCAGAGAGGTTGTTGCTGTTGTTCGAGTCTTGTTGTGCTATTTTTTTTTTTTTTTTTTTTTTTTGCAACAAAAAAAAAACCCTAACCTGCTATCGTTGAAGCGAGACAAAATTCACATTTGTATTTTTTTTTTTACATTGTCCCTGTGGTGCGTGAATGTGAGTTTATACTCACTGAATCTGTCCATCAGCCTCAAGGGTCTTTTGCTCCTCAAATAGAGTTGCGTTTCAATCAATAGTGAGTCAATAGGTTTCTTTTTGTCTTTTGTTTTGTATTTTGCAGCTCAACATTCTTTGGCAAAAAAATGCAACTTTTGACTTCCAACACCTTTGTATGAGTGATTCAATATGTTGGTATGATGGTAAAAAACACATTTCGGAAAAAGTCTGAAAGTGATTCTTGTGATTCTCTCTCTCTCTCTCTCTCTCTCTCTCTCTCTCTCTCTCTCTCTCTCTCTCTCTCTCTCTCTCTCTCTCTCTGGTTTACACGGCCCGCGTCCCGGATGCTGCAGCGCTAGCATGCTAACAGCGACGGGGGCCGAGCACCCTTCAGCGGGTCTCCCCCTGCCAAGCGAAAAGCGTATAGCGGCGCCCTAAATGAAAACCACTACCCAGCCCACCCCCCCACCCCACCCCCACCCAGCCCAGATCTGCTGCTGCTCGGGGGGACGGGAGCCGTGGGGTCAGCAGCTGGTGCAGGATATGGCAATTGTTTATGAAAAACACACACACACACACACACACACACACACACACAAACTGCTGCTTTCTCAAGCCCACCAAAAAAAACACGCACTCAGGCTAAAAGACAGAGGAGGGGAGAGGAAGAGGAAGAAGAAGGAGAAAAAAAAGCCAGCGTCCCTGAACAGCCAACAGCTGGGAAGGGTTGGGAGTAGCCTGGAGGCTGGCAACCCCCCCCCCACCCCTCCGCTCCCTCCGGTCCAGATGGGGGAGGTTAGGCCGAGGCTAGCTGCTGCTGCTGCTGCTGCTGCTGCCGCCGCCGCCGCTGCTGCTGCTCCTCCGCTTCCCCTGAACTTCCCATTCCCATTAAGGCAAAAGGCCCAAGATTGCAGAGGGAGGAGGGGAGGGAGGGAGGGAGGGAGGCGAGAGGAGAGGAGAGGAGGAAGGAAAGCAAAAGAGCATGACTGCTCTGTTCTTCACCCCCGACCCCCCCGACTCGGCCCTAATCAAATAAAGCAGGAAGCTTCCGAGACGGAAGAGGAGTGTTTATTGATATTTGTGCGAGCCCCCCCCTCCCAACCCCCACGCCCCCGTCACCCGCTCTCCCTCCTCCTCACCCCTCCTCCCCCGCTGCTGCTCTCCTCCCCTGCTCTCCTTTTTCCTCCCGCCGTTTGAGGCTCCTGATATCATCGACCGCTCCGAGCCGTAGATCACTTCCAACAAAGTGCGCAAGAATCCGCCTCGGCAGAAAGAAGGGAGTTTTTTTTTCTCCTTTTTCGTTCTCTTTCCCCCGCAGCTTTTTTGAATGTTATCGTCTCAAATTGAGCCGTGGGGAAATTAACTCCCCGAGTCGGCCGCGAGAGGGCCTGCGACCGGTTCAATTTATCGTAATAAGGGGGTGTCGTATGAAATGGAACGCCCCCCCACCCCAACCCCCGGAGCCTTGGTGAGAGTATTGGTTTTCGCCCGTTCACCTTTTAGCGCTCCAAAAAGTCGAAATTGTGTCTTTAAGCAGCCCCCCCCCCACACCCCCTTTAAATGGAAACCTGTGTCGGATGCGGGACTCGTAACTCTGCGCAGGAGTAGATTCATGAGGACCCAGAGTTTTACATCTGGGGCGACAACGTCGGAAAGCATCGGAGCGACGTGCGCGATGTGCGCGTCCTCAGCCGTGGCGTCCTCAGCCTGACTGCCGTCGGTACAAAGTGCAACCGAACCCGAGACAGAACTCAGTGGTTCCCAACTGATGGAGTCTCATGACCCACACGCTCTTCCTTATCATGAAGGCGCGGCCCAGATTTATTCCACAGCACTTAAATCTATTCCACAAAAAACAGAAGTCAAACCCGCCTTCTATCCTGTCTAGTAAATAAATGATTGAAATGATTGAATTAAATTGTGTGTCCTGCAAAATAAATTTCAATTCTGGTTTCGCGAGATTGTATTTTGTCACCAGAACAAAATAAATTCCCAACTTTTCTCTCTTTCTCTCTTTTTATATGTATGTATATTATATGTGTATATATATATATATTTCAAAATGCCTTTAAATAAAAGGGGAGACTGGCCATTATGCGGCAACCCAATCCAAACAGGTCCCAGCAGTGGAGAAACTCTGCTCTGAGGTTTTTATAAGGCCAGAAGTGAACCCAAGAAGAACCAGCCGGCCGTTTTCACGCTTCTGTAAAAATCATCTGCGCCGCCTCCAGAGGAGGAAACCCACTTTATTTCCAAGGCGTCATTGTTTTGCTGCTGACTCTTTATCGTCGCGCTGATGCGCCTTGTCAGCTCGGAGGTTCAGACGCCGCAGTGGGGGTGTCTACCTTCCCTCTCTCTCTTTTTTTTTTCCAATAACGGTATCCAGTAGTGGTGGTTTCCTCGCAGTGCGGTCAACCCATTTAAAAGCAGTTGGTCGCCACTGAGAGGATCTGCTGTCTGAGTGACGCGGCGCTGTGAAGTTGCCTGCAGTAACAAAGGGAAACTTTTTTTTTTCCCTCTCCCCTCTTTTCCCGAAGCGGCGCTGTGAGAGCCGTCTTGTTATTTTCAATGGTCCTTTTGTTGGAGGTCATTGAGAGGCGACAGCTTGATTTCCCCTCCAGCCATTCGTGTGTGTGTGTGTCGTGTGTGTGTGTTGTGTGAGTGCACGCGCACGTGCCCCGGCCTTCTTGTCACTTGTCTCAAGCATTGTGCTTTGTGTGTGTGTGTGTGTGTGTGTGTGCGTGCGTGCTCGCTGGTGCGAGCAGTGGCAGTAATCCAAGCCTACCTGCCACCCTGTGGGCTCGCTGCCCACTGCTCCCTAAAGGTCGCCGCCTCGTGACCTCCGGACTGCGGGCCAGATTAGTGTCCCGCGGTGCTCCCGTCTCCCTCGGAATCATCCCAACACACAAACCAGGAAACGCCCCAACTTTTTCCACTCAGAGGCCCTGAAAACAGAGACACTTGTGCAGGGTGACTTTAAAAAAAAAAGCTGTAAAAACACTGTGCTTTATTTATATAGACAAATCTCTTGTTTTTGTTAGATTTTAAAAATCTTCTGTATAAAATTGGAATTTGTTCATAAAAATGAAATAAATGACATTATAAGTATACACAAAGGATGACAACTGAAGCTAAGAAAGCTGAACACTGACACATTTTGCTTATTTATTGTATTGTTGAGGATGAGCACAGTCATATAAAACACATTGAAAAGTTTCAGAACTTACACTTCCATATACTAATTTTCTATCCCCAACCCTTCCATCACTCTATCTCCCTCCAAACAAACCATGTATTTAGCCCCCTGTTTACAGCCTCCATACAGGAAGCTAAAGTGTCATTTTATCTTCATTCTCAAAGCCACAACCAGCTGTAGGCTGGAGAGGTTGTCGCTAACCTGGGAGAGGGTTTGTCCAGGTACCAGTGCCCCCTCTGACATCACTATGATGTGATTACCAGCAAGTTACAGCTTTAAGGATGGACTGTTTCTCTGTTCTGGGCAGCATAAGTGCATATTCTTTGTTATTGGCAAAGTGTTTTTACATAAACTTGGACAAAAAGTGGAAACAAAACTGTAGAGCAGGTTGAACTTATGTTGAATGAATTGATTTTTTTTTAAAAAAGAAAGGAGGAGGAAAAGTTGTGAAAACTCACATGCTTAGGAAATGCGTGTTGCTTCTGACCTGCTACACTTTGACACACAAACAATCCTCTGGTGTCGTTGGGGGGGGGACCATTTGTAGGCTGTAATTGTGAGGTAATTTGGTTTGAGGGCCGAGAGGTGAAAGGTCACAGGAGTGTTGTCAAGAGGCCTCAGCCGGCAGCCGTCAGGTCAGGCTGCAGTCGAGTCACGTGTGCGCGAGTGTGCGTCTGGTTTGTTGCCTTTCGAGAAGGTTTGTTTCCACAAGGCGACGCTCCGCACACCTTCCCGTGCTAAAGCCATTAGCGGGAGACGTGAGAGCGACGAGGCCTCGACCTCTAATGAGAGAAGCCAGCCGGGCCCCGCAGGTTCGTCAGTCGGATGGCGAGGCCCTGCCTTTTCTCACGCTGCCACTCGACAATTATTGGATTGCTCACTTACGCTGTGGTTTCGGTAGTCGGCGGTCGCCATTGCGGCACGTTAGCGGCTACGTTCGCTCCCGGTCTGGTTGCAATTAAGCAAAATTAATCCGCCTTTCCGAGGGGGTTCCTGTCAGTTTCAAACACAAATATTTTCCCTGATGTTTCCTCATTTACCGAACGTATCGGTTTCTTCTTTCTTTTTTCTTAATGGCTCCCAAAATTCCTAGCCAAGAAAATTGTTCTATCGTCGCAGAACAGTCAGACAAACAGTCAGAAACAGTCGCCGGGGCAACACGTCGGCTCTTCACCCCAACCGACATATTTTAATGACGTTAAACTCTTAAATGTCACAAGCTTGATGAAGCAATTTCACGGCGTTGCAGAAATCAAATTATGGCGTGGGAGCCCCGGCTGTCTGTACCGCTGGCCGCACCATTGTTGATAATTAATTAGTGCGAGTCTGGTTCAGACGTAGGCTCCTGTTTTACACAACACAAATCATGATGCAGAACCAAAACGTCTAATTGAATATCCAGACAGGAATCATGAGGTCTGGGTTTTGGCAAGCGCTGCCCGGTAAACAAGACCAAATTCTAATTAATGCTCATTAGCACTTGGCGATCGCATCCTATCCTTGCTCTCCCGGAAATTTTATTAAGCTAACATGAAAAAAGGGAGGAAACGGAACATAAATCTCTCTTAATGTGTCCTCCGTATGAGGAGCCATCTCTGACTGGGCCGACTGTCTAGAGTTACAGCTGAAAAATATCCTGGAATTAAATCTTTTTTTTTTTATTGTATTTATTGTTCACTCGTAAAGATGGATTTGTTAAAGATGGTCATTCAATGCTTGACTACCCTTCAGTGCACCTCAAAGGACAACTCCATCTAAAACTGTCCATTTCAACCCACTATCCAATATTAAAAAAAAAAAAAACTAAAAACTTTTTCCGGAAACTTGAATTTTATCAAGTAAATATCAAGTAATTGGAAACTTCCTGCAGTTAAAATGTTGCACATCAGGGAACTGCTGTGTGCTCTTCACAGAAAGAGGAAAGAAGGAAAAGACCTGTGTTTTGATTCTACAAATGCGGGTTATTTAATTTCTTTCTAATATTCAGCATCAGATTTAGTTTTTATTTATTTGAATATCAGGGTTTTTTTTGTTTTTTTTTTTACATTTTTATGCACTTTTCAGTTTTCCATTGTAGCTTCAAAAGTGCGGATTTCATTTTAACCCTTTAAGCGCTATAATTCTTTCAAGAAAATATTCAATTTTGATATCAAGGGTGACCACAAACATCCCTGTTGCCTCCACCGGCACTGGCTGGGCGTTTCCTCCCACAGCTTCTACCACGTTGATCACTACCTCCCCGCGCCCTCTGTCACCATTAGCGGTGTTTTGAGCACTACTGCTTCCCCCACCACGTCCCCTCATCCTCATTCGCCGATTCCTCCCACTACACCCCGGCCACGCTGAGGCGAAGCATGTGCTGCTTGGTGACTGTCCTTTCTCTCTGTTTATACTCCGAAATCTGAATATAAACAACCCCACAAATGCTGCTTAGATTGAAGCCACAGGTGTCTGCCATCTCCTGGTGTCAAGTGGAAACTACTTTTAGCACCATATGTACAGCTATGGCCTGTTTAATTCAGCAATGACGCTTGTCGCAATTTTGCAACCATGGCGCCTAAAGGGTTGAAACAGATGACACAGTTACCTTGATTCCTCATTAAATCAGAACTCTAGTTGGACCTGAAGCATTGAGAGGTCATGGTAGTGTTCACCCTCCTTAGGAATCAATGCTCAAATCTCCAATATTGAACTAATCACATGATTTGTATGCTTATTGATGGATATAAACCATCAGCTACTGCTTTTCGGCCACATAGGTGTTTTTTCTTACCTGTTGAACTGTTTTTGAGCAAATAATGAACTGTAAACTCAAGCAAGGCTGACTCTTGGTCTTCTCTGAGGGCAAAGACCGTATTGTATTTGCTTTGCTATTATTGTTCTCTGAGACTCTGGCACTCTCACTTTAAAATTACAAAGAAAAAAAAGGTTTCATTTGTTTTGTGGTTGTTTTTTTAAGAGGTTGTCTTCATCACACGGCCTAAAATGTACACTAGTCGCGTCTTTTGATTTGTGATGGGGCTCCACAGCGGTGGTGCCCCAGCAGCAGTAGTCATCACAGTCCTCCTGCGCACTCCCAGTGCATAAACTGGAAAATGTCACACGCGTGCCTTGAGATGGCCTCTGGTGTTTACCCCGCCTCGGTGTTTACCGGCTAATCTGTGCGTCGTGACGACCTGTTTACGTCTTCCGCCTTCAGCGCCGGCAAGTTTATCTTGGACTCCCCACCCCCTCTCCCCCAAACCCCCACCTTAACGGCGAGTCACTTTTTTTTTTCTTTTTTTTTTAACAAGTAATTGGGCAAACCATGTAACCTCAAGCAGGTAAAAGTCCTGAGAACCACTGTAATTGTGCGGGGGCCGTGCCGCTCATTGTCCCAGGTGATATAATTATGGCTAATGTTGTTAACTGGCTGATGTTCCGAGTGTGGACGCTAACAAACAAAGCTAATGAAATTACCTCGCAAAGGGCCTGCGAGGGCGATGACCCGGCCGGCACGCTCGCCTGTTTTTTGGGAGAATTCTTGCCGGGTGAGTGTGTGTGTGTGTGTGTGTGTGTGTGTGTGTGTGTGTGTGTGTGTGTGTGCGTGCGCGCGCGGCCTTCCCTGTTAGCACTATGAATCAGCCTGTAAACAGACACCTATGAGCAGCTGGGCACTTGGCCTCGACACAACTCCCGCACAGAGAGTAGAAGAACTGTTGACCCCTCACGAGCACACACGCACACACACACGGACTTGTGTATGCATGCGCCGACAAGCGCTACATCGCCACACACACAGACGCACAAACATCCATAAACACGCAACCCCACTCGACAGCGCCGCACTCTCACACAGACACATTTCCCCGGGGCTCCCACAGGAGACAGACGCTGCCATGTTTACTGGCTCGCCGGAAACTTTCACAGGAAGAAGCGAGAGGCTAGCGCCTGCCCCCCCCCACCCCACCCCTCCCACTCCAACTCCAAATGTGTCCCCCCCCCCCGCTTTGTTTTTTTTTTTTGTTTTTTCCAACGTGTTGTGTGTCTTTTTCGGACGTCTCTACATCAACACTCTGCTGTGTTTATTTGTCCGGGACAACAACTCGCCGAGGCTTTATTGCCCTACGAATCTAAATCAGGGGAGGGAAGGCGGGGACAGGGGGGACAAATTTCCGGATGAACAAGCCAGTGGACACTCGGGAGAATGTAAACCGGGGCCTGGAGCATAAGTGATAACAAATAAGAGATGTGCGCTGGCTTGGCGAGCGGTGCGCTGCCAGTGTTTTTGTTTTCGCTCTGAAGGAGTTCTGGAGGAGTTCTGGAGCTGGAAGTGGAGCCAGGGAGACACTCCAGGAGCCTCCCGAGCACTGTCACTCACTCACTCACTCACTCACTCACTACCTCAGTCTGTCGTCCAGGTGCCGCCTTGTCCTGCCCTTCTTTCTCCTCTCCCATCATTATTATTACGCTGATGGTCGTGAGCAGGGCAGGGCGACTCAGAAAAACATGCTTGTTCTTGTTCTTTCAATGTAGCAAAAGCAATTTGACTAATTAGCAAGTATAGGCCCAAACTTTTTTTTTTATTATTTGATATAATTATATATAATAAAAAATGTTGTTTTGTTTCAATTACTGTTATGTATTCTGTGATGTGTATTGGTATCAGTGTGGGGGTCGTCTCTACTGGACTAAACATACACAGAAAACTTGCTTTTTGCCCCCTAAATATGATATTAATGTAATCTCCATGCATATATTACAGTAGTTTTAGTTTTTTTATCCTATGATATTTCAGCTAGCTTCTGTTGCCAGGTTCCATGCAAACTGCCTTCGGCCTTCAGAATCAACATTGCAGCCTCCTGTGTGCTGTGAGTGAACAGTCGGTTGCGATAGCCAATCAGATCTGGAGTCTGCAATGCGCAGGCTAGCTAACTGGCTGAGCTGGGATTGGATAAGCACTCATGAGAGCCTGAGAGACTTAACTAACCGTCCTAACGGTCCATTGGCTGGAGGTTAAAATGCAGAAACATCTGCAATTTGTAATGTAAATAACATGGTGCGTTATTGTTGTTTTATCGGTTGTTTTGCTTTTGCATAGTCTCAAAAAGAAAAGCAGATAGTCTGTTTACTTTTATTTTCAATGAGTAGCTTTCATTATCATCTCGTTGGTGTCTTATATGACACACCAACAATACGCAGTTTGTTGGACAAACTTTTGCTGGACGTAGTAAAGCTTTGTTGACTAGTGCCTTAAAATCACCCTTTATTTTTGAGTTCTCACAACATTGATTATATTATGAGGTGTATTAATTTAAGTAGGACTGAAGGTCTAGACGTAAAATGCACAGCCCTGCCACTGACTGTTATATTGTGTCGTGAAGAAGTCAACAATATAGATGACTGGGAATGAAGAAAGTCATGTAGTGGACGTCTAAAAAACCCAGAATAGTCGCTTCCAAAATATCCAGATCATTTTATTTATTTCTTTGTTGTTGTTGTGTCTTTAAGTGTCAACTTATCAGCGCCACTTACTTTGATTAATGACTTCATAGAGCAGCCACGTCTATGAATAGAACCGGGGCAGAATTACCCTGCAGGGGTCAAGAAGGAGGCATCAGTTCGTTCTACTGGGATTGTTAGCGAGAGTGGAAGGAGGTCGAGAGACAGAGACCATCTTTCGTATTCGGAGGAGTTTTGTTTAGTCTTGTCTTGTTGTGTGTGTGTGTGTGTGTGTGTGTGTGTGTGTGTGTGTGTGTGTGTGTGTGTGTGTGTGTGTGTGTGTGTGTTTTAATAGATAAAGTTGCAACTCCCTTCTCATCACATCGTTGGCCCTGCTGGTAGAAGTCCTACTGTTTTCTGGGGTCTCGGCGCGGACACACACTGTCCTGGACTTGCTGTCCTCGTGTTGACACTGAGGGACAGCTAATTGTGTGCATGCAGCCTCTCTTCCTCCTCCTCCTCCTCCTTAAAGTTTTTTCTCTCCTCTGTCAGCCCACTTCTTTTCCCCTTCTTCTTGCATTCACAAGCTGCTGGCAGAGCCCGTGACTCTTTTCTCTTTGCCCTCTCTGTCAACACGCTACATAGTTGACATTCCGTGTCAGCGCCAACAGCACAGCTTTCCCCCCCTGTAATAACCCTCCAAATTAGATGCTGGTTGGAAATTTTGATCACAGCTTATTAGAGAGGGGGACAAAGTGTTTGTGTACCTAAGTGCATATTTCTGATCCATTGTGTGTGTTATTTTGTCGCGATTGCGTGTGGCTCATGTAAAACGAGCAGCGGCCAGCCGAGTGAGGCATTTCGGGGACGTCTGATTCAGAAATCTCTCGTATTTTCCTCGTCGTCTGGTAGTTTTTACGATATAAACAATGATTATTGTTATTAGATTATTATTTTGTAAGTAGTTTTTTTTGCAAAGATTCTGACATCTGTGCTAGAATTCAGTGGTGAAGACATATTTGAGTTGTCGATTCTACATTTCATGAATGACTTTGAAACCTCCCAAATCCCCTCCTTGCCTTAAGTTGTAAGGCATTTCAGGGCATATAAAAAAATGTTCAGTCCAGTAGGATCAGAATTTTTACTCTAGTTAATTTGCTGGTGGAGTCTGGTTAAGTTGAAGAGTTGTTAATGCTGATAAAAATCTGCTGCGGATCAAAGAAGCAGCAGAAAAAAGGACCAGCTCGCTCAGTGTTGCCATTGAACCCCTTGAACTCCATTCGAATCAAATCCCCCTACCATCTATCAACATCAGTGCGCTTCTGCTGTAACTTCAAGGAAAAACTTAGCTTCAGGATAAACGCTAATGTGATTCCCATTTATTCCAGAAGTGTGACTTTAGATATTCCGAGTCGAGATGTTTAATGTCTTCTCCCTTTTAGCAAAGTGCTGCTTTTCTTTAACAGTCACACACATTACACTGAAATTGAACTTTGAATCGCTTCAGTGTTTCACTGCATTTGAGAGCCATGAGATCCAAAAGGAGCGCTGACGCCAAGCTAGCCGGTGCGAGAGGAGAAGACACGGAGAATATTGTTCGGCGGAGGCCGAACTCTTTGACGCTGGCTCAGAACTTTTTTTTTTTTTTTTTGTCTCTTTGGGCAACACTCCAAAGACAAACCACCCACAGAATCTCTGTCATCATAGAAGCTGAAGACACTGAACTTTGTGTCCTGTCCGTGTTCCTTTGCTTCTCGATGTGCAACTCCAGCAGCCCTCTCCAAATCCCCTCGGTGTTGCCTTACAGCCTCGACTACCCGTCCACTCTTTGGAGTCGCCCAACGATACGGGACTCCTTCCCCTCGCTTGAACTCCTCATTCATTCGCGGCGTTGCCATAATTCTTTTTTTTTTTTAATTCGTGAGTCGCAGTGCGACCGATCTGCCGCACGTTGCACAACGAGAGCTCCGCCCGCGCCAAGCGCCCGGGCAGGCGGCAGCTTTTTCCCCGTACTGTCCCGCCTGGACTCGCTGGACAGTAAATATTTAGACACCGAGGGGTGATAGAGGCCCATCGCACAGTGAGCGCAGGACCTTGAACTCCTCATTCTCCCACACTGGCTTTCCGAGAGGCTGAGGCGGGGGAGGAGGGGAGGGGCGGGGGGGACACTGGCCACCACACATGGCTGAACACACCCATGTAAACACTGGCCGTCCCATGTGTCGCTGTGTCTGCGCGCTCGTTCACACACTCTCCTGGTGCAAAAATATGTTCTCTGTAAATAAACAAG
Organism: Thamnaconus septentrionalis; assembly: GCA_009823395.1. Lineage (NCBI taxonomy): Eukaryota > Metazoa > Chordata > Actinopteri > Tetraodontiformes > Monacanthidae > Thamnaconus > Thamnaconus septentrionalis. The sequence continues at coordinate 21,337,046 of CM020510.1, read as the reverse complement.
TCTGGAGAAGAATTTCAGAATGACACACACACACACACACACACACACACACGGTCGTGATAGGATTATGGTGTAAGCGGGGAGTCGGTGTCCCCTTCCTATTTAGATGGCGTTTCACCAGCTTGTGTGTCCCAGTGCGAGGTCCACTTTCTGTGTTGTTTTTGTTTGTTGTCTTTCCTTTTGTTTTCCCAAGAGTTTGGCAAAAAGAAAAATGTTAAAATAACACAATTCAGCAATAATTATAAAAGAAACAAAATACATGAATTGTATCCCCATGACTTTAACTCAGTGTCCGATATTCTTTTGCTGGTGGTTTTGTTCCTCTCAGAGTTCCTGCATTCTTGGTCTTATTTGTTATCATTTTTGCGAGGATACATCTTTGGTTATATTTGGATTTGATTACATTGGTAAATCCAGTAATTAAAAACTTGTAAGTAAAAATAATCAGAGTATTCTTTATTTTTCTGTAATAATTGGCAAATGCGACACGGTGGCGCAGTGGTTAGCGCTGCCGCCTCACAGCAAGAAGGTCGTGGGTTCGATTCCGGGGCCCGGACCTATGACCTTTCTGTGTGGAGTTTGCATGTTCTCCCCGTGTCTGCGTGGGTTCTCTCCGGGTTCTCCGGCTTCCTCCCACAGTCCAAAAACATGCATGTGAGGTCAATTGAATATTCTAAATTGTCCATAGGTGTGCATGTGAGTGTGAATGGTTGTTTGTTTTTATGTGGCCCTGCGATGAACTGGCGACTTGTCCAGGGTGTACCCTGCCTTCGCCCTAAGACAGCTGGGATAGGCTCCAGCAGACCCCCGTGACCCTGAACAGGAATAAGCGGGTATAGAAGATGAATGAATAATTGGCAAATATTTACAGCTAGTTGCACTCACAGGATTCCAATGTCTGTTTCTGGTTGGGAGCGGCTCAGAACTGCCACTATCGTTTTGTTTTCAGTAATCCAAACTATTACTTTCCTGTTATTATTTTCTTCTCTATCACCTCATGGTCAAGCTTATAAAATATTTTTAGTGGAAATGATCTAAAATATCAGTTGAAGCTCATGATGACATCCTAAATGTTTGTTTGTTTGCTTGCTTGGCCAGAAAAAACCAAGGGGCCAGATCCTCAAGGAACGGAGTGCAGCGGTAAATTGATGCACGTTTTGAGGCGACTTTGCGGCCGTAACTTCCGCCACCTTTGCTTCATACCCACAAAGGTTTTTGCGCTGATGATATGCAGGCGCAACAACACCCAGAAATGCGGCACCTGAGCAGTCAGAAGGGCAAATTGCGCTCGAGTAACCTGACCGCGCGATAGAACGTTGGTGCACCCCTCAATCACCAGAGGTTGAATTTCTAATGCAATACTTTATTTTTGCTGCTATAGATAAATAAATAAATAAATAAACAAATAAAAATAAATAACACGCACATTTGCTTTCTCTTCAACCCACGGCCAGAAAGAGAAAGGGGAAGTATGACATATTCGCCCCATACTAACAGCAACATTTATGAACAACTGAACAAACGAACAACACTGACAAACATTAATAAACTGTGGAACTGAACACACGTTTTTGATTGATTGTGTGGCAAGAACGAACTCGAACCATCGAATCATTTTAATTAGTCTGATTTCAGAAAGAGAAACTCTGGCGCTCTTGTGCGCTGCGGGCATTACGACCGCCGTCATGATCAGAAGACAGTCAAGGCGTGCCAGTATATTTATATATTGTTATTGTGTTATATATTTTACAGTTACCGCCATGAGTGCGATTTGTACCTGTTTGGTGGCAGAACTGATCGAGTAAGTCCAGGTTTAAGTGTAAGTGAACTTGTAGCTTATCAATGTTTTGATTTCTTTATAAATATAAATAAATCAAAATATTTAACATACCTCATCACACCTCTTGACCGACGAAACTGCTCCTGGTTTCGGCTGGCGTTGTTTACTGTCTGTCAAGTTACGCGCGGACGTGAGCGGAAACTCTTAGTGGATGATGAGGTGACAATGAATGAGGTGTCTTTTGCTCGAAATGACAAATTTAAATGTATTTAAATGAGTCTGGTGCAGTCCTGCCGCTACCTGCGCCTCTGCGCATTCTCCGCCACCTTTTCACCTTTACACGACGCAGTGTTTGTGGTGCTATTTGCAGGGGTGTTCTGGGCAGTCGCTTTGTGGATCTGGACCCAAAGGGTATTCATTTTGCTGTCATGGAGGACATAGGTGGCGCTAAACACTCTTGTTTGACCATTGAAAAAACAGCCACAGGTAGTTGTTGTTGTTTTGTTTTGTTTTTAATTTACATATAAACACTGTGACAGAGTAAAGAGTTCATGTTGTCTTTGTATTTGTTTTTACCGTCTCCTACTCGGTTGTACTGGGTGCAAATGTCGGCATTGTGCATTATAGGACCAGTGCAAGAGGGCCTCATAGGCTCATTGACATCCCTGTGACCCTCGGTGCATAACACTCTCAGTGTGTGTGTGTGTGTGTGTGTGTGTGTGTGCGTGTGTGTGTGGCCTCCGCTGGTGTCGTGGGGGGTGCGGGTGGCGGAGGCTCTCGCTCCAGGGCTCGGCTGAACTTCCTGCAAAGGTGTAGGGGATAAACCCAGAGATGGCGGTCGGGGGGTGAGGGTGGGGGTACGTGGGGGGGTGGGGGGGTCGGGGTCTGCTGGGAAAGAGGCGAGGCCGGGCGACGAGATGAGACGAGATGAGAGTCTGAGCCCGGCTTAGACGTTCCTCCCTTCAGAGGCTCCCGACATCCCTGACGGCGATCATATCCTCCGCGGCCTCGCTTGACGCCGCGCGCCGCGCGCGCACTCCCCCCCCCCCCCTTCTACTCGCAACCCCCCAGAGCAGAACTGCTTTTTACGCGGCGCGGAGACACTCAGTGCTGTCGGACCACCACCACCACCCCCCCACCCCCCACACTCCTCTTCATTCTCGGCGACTCGGGCCTGCGCATTGAAAAAAAAAATAAAAAAAAAGGCGAAGGCGAAGGCGGCTGTTCTACGCAGCGCCGCCGCAGGTCGCGACAGAGGGGCCTGAGAAGCGGCTAAGTGTGCGGAGCTTATGCGCTCGGCCCTGTGTGTGAGTGTCACCGCCTGAGAGCATTTCCTGGGTTTTGATGTGCGGCAGAGAGCGATATTATGAGCCCTTCCAGAACAGGGATGAAGTGTTCTGCCTGGGAACGACCCCGCCCCCAAAGACCTCCACGCTTTTATCTCCCAGGCGCGCTCCGATTGCACAATGTAGCGCCGACAAAGTGAACGCAGCAGCAGCGCGACGTCCTGTGTGTGTGTGTGTGTGTGTGTGTGTGTGAAGAGTTTAAGTACTTTATTTCAGTGGAGTCACCAACATTGACCCCACATGCTGCACGTGCGCTGTTCCGTCCACCTCTGAACTGGATGAATCAGCACCATGACTTTGCAACACATCCACAGTCCAAGCACTACAATTATTCACTTTTTTTTTTTTCTTATACAATGAACAACAAAATATTCTCCAGTTGTTTGTGTGCCTCTGATGCACACATGATGATGATTGTTTTTTCACAGTTGTAAAGCAAACACAATGGCTGGGTCTCAATTCAGGGTCTGCATCCTTCGAAGCCTGCATTTGAAGGCCAGTTGCAACACTGCACGAAGGCTTGAAACAATTCACTAAAGTTTGGAAGCACGCTCCAAATGCGCCCTTGAAATGCACCCTACTTTTAGCCAATTCGAAGGATGCACCGCTACTATCCTGCGCGTCCTGCTGTATCCCAGGATGCTTTGTGTGCTGCTGCTAAGCATGCTGGGATCCTGTGAGGTCAGCTGAAATGGCGGCATCTACTGGCAAAGACACAACGTATAAATTTAAGTATTTAAATTTAACATGAATATGAAGTTTTTACTGTAGGGTTTTTACATATTTGAACATCCAACGCCATGGTTGGATGGCGAACCATTGATTAGCCAATGTGGACAGCCAATGAGCCAAAGTTGATGACCTTTAACACCACACTGCTTCTGACAGTGCTGATGAATCCTTACATTGTTGATTATGATGACACAGTAAGAATGTGAGCGTTTATCAAGATGAGCCCTCAAAAAGGGGCTAATTGCTGGACTGTCATCCGTAAATTTGCGAAACATTAAAGCTTCAAAAGGAAATGATTTGATCGCTATGAAGTGAAAATGCCTTGTTAGCAGATCTGGAAGCTTTGCTACACTGTTAGCTTAGCGACACATTATGAAATGTCCAGTTCCATCAGTTCATAAATGCTGATGTCTTGAGGTTTCTTACTGACCGATGTCTTATTTCTGCTTTCCATGTGCTGCTGCTGCTGCTGCTGTCTGGCTCTGGTCTCCTGCTGTGACACAGGTGAGTGTCACACTTCCACCCTCGGTTCACTCTTCTCTCACTCCAACGTGGGGGCTTCCTCCGGCCCCTCCTCAGTTTCGGTGTCGGGCCGCTGCACGCCGACTCGGCTCGGACCCGACACCCTGTCATTATTTCAATCAGACGCTGTTACGGCCACGCTGGGGACAAAAGGGTTCTGTTGACGGCCCTCTTTTTTTGTGCATTAGCTCCCTGTCCCCGCCCCGCTGGTGGCCCGCCTCACTGCCCGCTGCATCTCACACACACACACACACACACACACACACACACACACAGACAGGCAGCAGCTGTCCTGGACCAGAGTTGAAAGTCTAACAGTCAGGCAGGCGTGTGGGCAAAACGATTGCGGGGGTCCGGGTTTGAAAACACAGATTGCACTGTTCACTGTGGGGGGGGCGGGGCTTAGAATTTGATTGAAGTGTTAAGGAAGTATTGTGTTTGTCCTGCCTGCTTGCGGGGGGGGGGGGCTGCCGCATGTCTTTTAGAATGCAAGTTGGCGGGCACATCCTCCTGGTGGTGTGTTTTCCCTCCCCCCCTCCTCCTCCTCCTCCGGCCGCCCGCAGACGGACGGCCGCTCTGGCTTGGGGGAAAGGTCAGAGGTTAAAAGACCGAGTGACGCTGTTGTCGGACGAGGCGTCGGGCTGCCCCCCCCCACCCCGGCGCTTTGTGCCCGGGTGACAGCGAGACTCCCCCACCACCACCACCACCCCTGTGAATGATGTTTGCCCCGCTGCAAAGTATGATTGGAGATCGGCCCCAGCGCTGTCTGTGCATGTGCATGTGCACTGGAAGGGGAAGGAAGGGCAGGGAGGAGGCGAGGAGGAGGAGGTGGAGGAGGTGGAGGAGGGCAGGCACTTGCTGAATAGCCCCCCTGTGCAGTAATCAGCAGGCCGAGCCCCCCAGGAAGGGGGAAGAAGAGCAGCAGGATAAAGGCCGTAAGTGTTCGGAAGACGTGACCGCCGCACCACCGCCGCCGCTTCTCCTCTCTTTGCCTCGTGGGCACTCGGAAAGAATTCGCAGATCTGTCATCTGCCAGACATTACCCCCCCCCCCCTCCCGACACCCCCCTCCACCCTCGCCCTCCGTTCACACACAACACAACCCCGGCTCCGTCCTCAGGACTCCTTCCTGTAACTTTTGGTTGACCTCCACCCCCCCCTCGCCCACCACCACCACCCCCCCCGCAGACCAGACACACAATAACCAGCAGATCCCTCACCAACCCCCCCCACCACCACCACCCCCCGCCTGGTGTGAGAGGACTTAGCCGGCGTCTCGCAAACTTATGACTCGCCTTCAGGTGGGGACTGCCAGCGCACATGAAAGAGGGAGGAGGTCACGGAGGAGCGAGGATGCTCTCTCCTCTCTCTCTCTCTCTCTCTCTCTCTCTCTCTCTCTCTCTCCCTCCTTCATCCCAGCCTACCCCTGCACTTCAGCGGGAGAAAGCAATATAAACATGACACACCGATGGAAGTGGGCTCGGGGTTTTTTTGCTCACGCATGGCTACTAACCAAACATGAAATGTTTATGTTGTCTGCGACGCGGAAGGCGGTGGTGGTGTGGCTGAGCGGGAGAGAGAGAGAGAGAGAGAGAGAGAGAGAGAGAGAGAGAGAGAGAGAGAGAAAACAACTGGACGGGGTTGACTCTGATCTGCATAGCGGGTGGCGGGTGGGGGGGGGGTGCTGCTGGCCTCCCACTGTTTCATGTATTCTTGCATCACGGCGCGGCCGTAACTCCGACCCCCCCGAACCCCCCCCCCGCCCGACCAAAGATACGGATATTGAACAGGACACGACATTAACATTTCACCAGCACCTTTCCTCCCCCGCTCACTGTTTTCTCACCCTGGCCAGGAAGAACAAAGTGCAGTGGTGGGGGGCGGGGGAGATGGTGGGGGCGGGGGAGGGGCATCTCGGCAGCAGCGCCGGCTGCTGGAGGCGCCTCGGGCGCGTCTGCTCTGACCCCGAGGCGCTCGCCTTTCCCGGGCAGCTTTTAAAACGCACTCCCTCACCGGCAGCGTGCACGCCGCCGTTCACACGCCGCTCTTAACGATCCGCTCCCTCCGCCAGCTGCTTTCAGTTTGGATCGGGGAGGAAGGAAAGAAATGAAAGGAAAAGAAAGAAAAGCGACCTTCCGAGTGTGCGGCGCGTCGCAGTCGTCCTTTTGCGCCTCCCCGGCCCTGGTGTGATTGGAGGAGCAGGTGGCGCTGTGGAGCAGTTCACGTGACCATGTAATATCTGAGTTACATCCGTATCATGCCTCGAGCAGTCAATAACCCCGGAGAGGTGCGGGTGCTCATATGTATATTTTCATATTATAGATAGATAGATTGATAGATCATTCGACATTGTTGAAGAAAATAAACACACTTTTTTTGTCTGAGAAACATTATGCTGATTTTTAACTGAGGTGAAAGATTTATTTGGTGTTCTGATTTAGCATGATCGTGCTAAATTCTGCCAGTGGCAGAAATTTTAACCAGCCGCTGAACAGAAACATCGGCGGTGATGTTTCACCCTCGTACGTTGACGTCCGTTCATGTGTGTCATTGGATTTGCGAGTCCTTTTTGCTTTTCGTTGTGCAACCTGCGACCAGCAAACTTTGTGTTGTTCCCAAGTTCATTGGTGTTTATGTTGTACAGTGTAGCTAGCTCAGATACCAGATGAGATGAATAAATGAAATGATATTCTTGCATAAAAAGTAGCTTTAATTTTAGCCGTCTGCTACAAGCATGTCCCTCACATGTTATTATGACATGTCAGAATTCTGTCTTTCATTAGGGTCAAATACATGTCGTGATCCAGTGCACACGTGTCAAACTCGAGGCTTGCGGCCCAGAGTCTGCCCACAACATCATTCTTGTGGCCCTGCAAGGCCTTGGATGAGGTGCTTCTGTGCTTCCACCCAAACATTTCCAATCCAATCTATGCAGCCAGGCGTGATTGTATTTATACAGTCCTTCAAGGGAAACCGTAGTGCTGAAGTGGCCCTTGGTGAAAATGAGCTTGAAACCCCTGATACCAGTGGAAACCATTTTATTGAATTTTAGCCTCTGTCAGATTAAAATGAATGTTTCAATGCAAAGTTTGATCCGGGAGTTAAACAGCGAGCAGGATGTCCGGGATAGAATGTGTTTCCCCCCCCCCTCGCAGCCTCGACCGTCCGTGCCGTTCGCTCAGAGTGTGACATTAACACTCTGAGCGAAGAGCCCTCTCCCAAAGTGCCGCGTGTGGTTGAAGCGAGGGGATTTGTTCAAATTAGGCTTTTAAAGATCATGTAACATAAGTGGAAACAAATGTGAACGCCTCGCTGCTGCTGGGAGACTCAGCCCAAGCCGACGGCTGCGCGACAGCTCGTGTCTCACAGTGAAACTGTGGCAAATAAAGACACTTTTCTTTTTTTTAATCTTCCCCTCGCCCTGTGATCTTTGGTGCACTCTGGACTCGTTTTATGAGACACCTTTGAGTGTTTAAAGGAGCTGGACCATCACAACCCCCCCTGCCCTGGAGATGTGTAGGAGGACCCAGCTATGCCTCATGCGCAATGCCCATTGAGTCATCTGTTATAGATGGTAATGAATGGCGGTCAGAGAAACAGTGTCCTGTATCAAAGAAGCAGAGCGGCGTGCCTTTCTCACGGAGCCAGAGAAACGGGCCTTTGTCACGGCGGACGCCTGCCACCGACTCCCAGCTTGGAAAAATATGCCCCATTGTTGGAGAAGGCCAAACTCTGTTTACAACTGTGAGCCGCCGACAGCATTCCTGAAGGCGGCCACGCTGAGCCCTCCTCCTTTGACTGCCATGAATGACGACAACAGATTACATTAACTTTCACCCCATTTGATTGTGTGTGGGTTTTTTTTTTTTTTCATTTATTGACCTATTTATATGTGATTTTAACCAGTGGGGGGTCCCGGATTGTTACGCTCAGGACCAGTTGGCTCTGCTTGGCAAAAAAAATTGTAGAAAAATATGAGACCCTCTAAAAATGTTGCTTTGAGGCTTTTAGGGGGTCTCAAGGGTTAATCAGGGGGTCCAACCCCCCCAGACAACCCGCCCATGTATTTCACACACTGAGTTACACTGATTGTTTATCCTTGAATCAGTTATACGTATTACTAGGGTCAAAAGCAGTGAACAAAGTGAACAAATGGACATTTAGGCAACTTTTGCCCGCTTGTCTCGAACTCACTTTCATGTCGGTGCTTTTTGTCTCCTGGCAGCATCAAGTCATGTTTACAGCTGTGACAATCAGACAGACTGATTGTTTGGCCTGTTTGTTTGACAGGTCGACATAGGCCTAAAGAAAATTGCACAAAAAAAAATAAATAAAAAGTACATCCAGCACCACCATCTGGCATGGGGCTGGGATAGGGTTAAATTTAGTGCCTCCTCTCAGTCGGGTGGGTACACGCAGTGCTGGAGAAGAGACCAAGCTCATCTCTCGTCTGTGCCTGAGCCAGTAAACACTTAGCGAGAGCTGCTGCGGGCTTTCTTTCACTGTGAAAATGGTGGCAGTGAAAATGGCGTTCGGGGGGGTTGGGGGGGTGGGGTGGGGGGTGCAGGGGGGGTGAGTCCATTTTAAAAGCCCCTGCACCACTGCCACCCCATCTACTCCCCTTTCACCGTGTTGGTAGTGTTGGAATGTTTTTCATCAGAAGGGGGGCTATTTACTCGGCTCCAGCCTCGGCATGAGTGTGTCTCTACAACTAAGAGAGAGAGAGAGAGAGAGAGAGAGAGAGAGAGAGAGAGAGAAATAAAGCTCAGGAAAGCATTTATTTATAGGTATCTGAAAGCTGCAGGGGCCCTGAAACTCTGGGATGTATTATGACGTGCGTGTGTGTGGAACAGTGCAAACAAAACTCCCTGCATCCAGAATTAGCTGGTTTTATCACTTTTTGTTTAGCTCCATATTGTACTCTGTAAAAGCTGCGGCCTCACCCCCGCTCCTTTGGTCCGCATTAGCTTGTCGGTGCTAACGCTTCCCGTCGGGAATCTCCCAACTTGTACATGTCCGTATAACGCTGCGAGTCCTGGTATCCTTGTGGGCAGAAATGCACCGTCTAGTGTTTTTAGCGACCGCGTTTTAGCGCACAAGCTAGTACCGCCCACTAGCTTGGCCTCTGCCGCGCGATATTGTCGGAATCGGATCGCTACGCCCAGCGTTAACAACTGCAATGATGAAGTCAGCACCTCTCAACATCTCGCCCCTTAATGGAGTCTTCACTGCCTTTGTCCTTAACCATCCATTTCCATTAATTATTCAGCGGCCAGAAAGGAAAACCGTTTGAGTGGGTAACACTGATCCAGTGTGCTCAACCAATCCATGCAGTGTAAGTAATAAAACACCGCGCACTCAGACGACACAATAAAAGAGATGGAGACAGAGGAGACGCTTGTTAAAAATGTAAGTAGACGGAAGCTATACCGAAGACAACAAAAGGGGAGGAGGAGGAGGAGGCGGCGGTGGCGGTGGCGGCAGCTCGGGAGTCAAAAGACACGGCAGCGACATCTTAGTGTCTGGGCTAATCAGCAAAACAGGCCGATAGCAGCTGGTGTTCCGCCGCGTCCGCCAGGTCCGCGGAGGGCGCCTGTCTTGGTAGAGGCTGAGTCGATGTGATGCGCCCTCAGTGTAGCTGAGTGATGCTAATTTGGATTAGCGCCCCGTGCGCTACACTGACACAAGACATTCGGGGCCCCAGACTTTCCAGTCCCCACACGGGCTCCATCAAAGTCAGACATATGTTTTCTTCGCACCCCCAAACTCCCTTTAAGTGTCAGAGTACCTTTTTATTCCACATAGGAGAAAGAGAGAGCGAAGGGGCTAACCCTGCTGTTACTAGCGTACTAGCGCACAGAGTGGAGAAAGGTTGTGATATCCTTTTGAACTCTCGCACTCTCGCTCTCAATAAGAACAGATTTCCACCCCCAAATGAGGGAGAATCGGAAATCCATGAGCGTCTCCTTAATCAAATGGAGCCGCGCCTCCGAACATCAGCTAGATTTCCACTGACGAGATGGTTTTGCACCCTGGCTTCGATATGTCCAGGCCGTCGGCTACTCCGAAAGGTTCTGGGAAGATAATTTTTTCTTTTTCCGTTCGGATTTTGGGTGGTGGGTCTCTTCCGAGGTATTAGATCCATGAACTGGGAGTGCTGTATTGAATATTTTATCGACTGTCTGCTTGCCCCGTGCTGACCTGCCTGACATGCTAAGTTCCCGGCTCGCTGGAGACGCCACGTCGCTTCTCATCAGCCCAGCCACCCGTAAGGCTCTCCTGCATTTCCTGTGAATAAACTCGCACACAGTGGGGGAGGAAGAGAGGCCAGGGCACAGGGGCACTGGGACTGAGATGAGGAGAAAACACACACACACACACACACACACACACACACACACACAGAAATTCTTTCCCTCAAGAACAACACACACAACCTTGGCTACAGTATGAACTCCCTTGGTCAGAGCCTGATGAATCCTCTGAAAGCACCCAGTGAATTGAAACGACCTGAAACCTCTATTTTAATTACAGTTTCGCTGTCCAGAGAGTTTGACGTAGCAGCGCTGGCCACGGCTGGCCTTGCATCAGAGCCTGATGAATCTTCCATTTAGTCCTCGTCACTAAGAGATAATATGAATATTTTGTCATATGTCCCTGATATACAGTCCCGGTTGACAGGGCTACATCCAACAAGACCCATATGGCAAAACAAGAGTTATACCATGTATTAGAAAACGCAAAATCAATTGACAATCTTTTGACACCTGTTTGCCAAAGAAATTTCTAGAAGTCCAACTTCAAGCAAGTTGGACTTCTTTGGAGTTCAGGCTACCGAAATTGAACAGAAATGTAAGTGTTTCATATCTGTTAACTTGACATATTGAACTATTTTCTAAGAGATATGTTATACCTAGATAAAATAGATAGGCAGAGACCTAGAGGTACTTCTACCTTCCCTCAGAGAGAGAAGCAGTCAAAACAAGTCGATGGGGAAATAACAGTTTGATTAGAAGTAGAATTAATGCAATTATAAATGCATTAGGTAGTTAGTTATGATTTTCCCACCAAAAAGCAATGTAAAGTGCTGTGTTGCACACCCAGCTGTCTGACAGTCACAACTTATTCTATTTAGTTACACTGGCTACATGTCAGGCTACACGCATCATCTGCTTCGTGCAACTCTGTTCCATCTCGCAAACCACTCCTGACTGGTCACCAGCAGGAAGTCAAAATACCTTTACAGTCACATCTAGCAGCATGGCAGCCGCATAATCACAGGACGATGCAGAATGAAATTTGTCACTCTACTGAAGTAATCACAGTGCATAACGCGACTCTTCCGTTTGTCCTCCTCGCTGTCTAAAGCAGACTATTCCACTTTAATCATAGGGCTTCCCAATAGGAGTGCCATCACATGAGACTGCGGACAGCATTTGCACAACAATAACAGGTTGAGGGAGTTGTTGCTGTGAGCACACAACCACCCCTCCACCCCCCTCCAAGCCCTTCTCCGCCCCCCTCGTCCCCGCTGTCTCTGGCTCATTACTGGCAGTGGGGCTTCCTAATGTGTTAAAATCCACTGAGGTGGAAACGTCAGCCAACGGACTTTGGTCCCCCAACGGTCTTTACTTATTCATGCAAGCGCTGGCCTCTCCCCAGGACAGTGTAGCATTGACCCAAGAGGACAGCAGGACCTCAACAAAAAAAAAAAAATAATAATAAAAGAGCCTTCATTAGGGTCACTCAGCATTTTAGGCCAATGAGTCGACAAATGTTCGTGTCAGTGGAAGGTGGTGCTCACTTCTGTTGATGATTTAAGGAAAAATAAAACGTGTCCAGATCCGTGTTGGATTCTGCACCTTTAACGTCCCTTCTGTTCCCTATTTTGCGTGTGTTGACGCCCTAATTACCAAAACCCTTGGGTGACGAAACAGACAAACTCAGATGTTGCTTGAGGACTTAAAGGAAAAGCCGGTGGGAGTTTTGATTCAAGGAGTTGTCTCTATCATCTTATAATTGTGGCTTTATGAGGGCAAAGTAATTATTTGGATTGTGGATGGAGACGTCTTTATAACTTGGTCTTTGCTCCGGCTCATTTGGACTCTAGCATCTCCCAAGCAAGCATGCTTGGTTGTGGTTTCCCGCTCTTGAAACTGAAAGCTGTCCCACGATGTTTGAGACAGTTTCAACAGGAAAGAAAATTGTTTTTCAAAGGAAGAAATCTCCTGTCATGACTTGGGGGCAGGTAAAAGATCCCTCGCGTCTTTCAACCTTTTCCACTCTCTCATTTACGTCTGTACCCTTCCAGGGGCAAAAGTTCATCATTTGTTTTTCCAAACGAAACCAAGAAGCGGTTTGACTTTATTTAACAGACGCTTTGCATTTTTTCCTAAACCTAACCACATGTCCCCTGTGCCCAAACAAGACCAGAGTGACCAACACCTTGTGTGTCACCACCAGACGCACCGCTCACAGGCCTTTGAGAGTCATCCAGAGATGCTAGAGAGAAAATGCTTTTGTGCGTCTGTCAGCAGTGACAAAGGGCAAAGTTTTACTGTGAGGAAATCTCACCTCATTGGAGGCTAATGCCAAAGGGCTGTGCGCCATGCCCGGCTAGATAAAGCCGTGAGGTCTGGCGTGCTTTAGAAACAACACAGTTTGATAAATTGTTTCTGTGCAGATGTGTTTGTTTATGATCCTAAATCCTTTGTTAAATACAAAGGCAGTAAGTGATCTGCAGAGGTGGGAAGTAACAAAGTACAAATAATCCGCTACTGTACTTTAGTAGATTTTATCATGTATTTGTACTTTACTTGACTATTTATTTTTCTGATGAATTTTTACTTTTACTCCCTAAATTTTCACACAGATATCTGTACTTTCTATTTCTTACATTGGAGAAATATGCTTATTGATATTATTGAGAGTAGAAAAGCTTTTTCAATTTTTACAAAATTATTAACACGTCTTGTTTCATTCATGGAAAAAAGGTCATTTTTACTTAAGTGCATTTCAGAACCTGGACTTTCTTCCTTTTACTCTACTCTGAATCTGTGCTTGCACTTTTACCAGCGTGTATCCGTACTTTTACTTAAGTAAAGTATGTGAATACTTTTGCCACCTCTGGGGACCTGAATGAACTAGCTGCCTTTCACACAAGTGCAGGTATGTACAGCTGGGAAGACTACTGTGTCCAACTGCTGACATTGGGCCAAAACACTGGTGTAAACACTGAATGTGTTATATTAGATTGCCAGAAAAATCAAAGTCATAAAGTAAAAGTCCTATTTATTGTCAAATGTGCTGTACATGCTCGACACACAGCATAAGTGAAAAATATGATCCGTCAGCTGCCTGTGACCATAATTAGCCCAGCATTGGCCAACAAAGTCCCCCCCACTTGTCAAACGGAGCCCCATCACCTCCTTCCCCACTAACTATCTGAATCCTGTCCTCCTTTAATCCCTGCATCGTTTCATCTCCCCCACCTCACACTTTCCAAACCATCCATCCGCTCTTGTCAACACTCCCTGTTCTCTCCTCCTATGTGGTCCTTTCACGTCCTCCACGCCCCCCCCCTGCCCTCCCACCCTGCTCATCACGCGGCCATCAAAGAACATTTGGAGAAACCCTTCAAGATTGTTTGTTTGCCTCGCTTCCCTCCATCCCCAATTGCCAAAAAAGAAAAAAAGAAAAGAATCCAGACCGCGGAGCCCCAGAAGAAATGTTTTACGTTTTTGGCCCTTCAAAAGTCGAGGGAAGACGTTGAAGACGGAGCTGCCTGTCGGCGTCTCCCCGCACAGTTTGGCCCGCTGGGAAGATGATTTAGCGAGCGGGGCGTGTTCCTGACATTGTTGTGGCCGCCTCAGCCGTCTGAAGTTGATTGTGGGGCTGTGCTGCCATAAATTAAAGTTCTAAGCGTGACTCATATTCGTACACCAATGTGGGCTATGTTTAGAGCGGATGAACATTTGTCAGCAGAGGTGCCCAGTAGCTGATAACTTGCTTGATTTCGCAGTTGTGCTTCTGCGTGGTTCTGTTTTCCTCCGACGGCGTCTTAAATATGCATCTGTTTTGAACAACCTTTCAATTAAATGAATAATACAATTCAATTTGTTCTCCCTCCTGAGCGCAGGCTGAATTTAATGCGCTTGCATTAAAGTTGAATTCATTTGTTGAATAACTTGGCCCAAATCTTGCTCCTCTCATATTTGATGATCGCGACCATTATAAAACACTCGGCGAGGTGTTCAGGAACCTTCGCCGTATAAATAGTGGATGAGTCTGCCTGGCGCTGACTGACACTGACTCAAATAGAACTCTGCTTCGGAGCACCAACAATGAAATAGGCCCCGGATTATTTTTTTATTTTTTATTTTTTTATGCGTTCATCAATTATTGAGCCACCTACTTAACCTCAGCTCCTTTCCTTTGTATTATCAGGATTCGGCGTGTATAAGTATAGTAGGTTTGGTGTGTGATTAATGTACCTCATTGGTTATTTAAGTTATTGTATTTTTTATGCAGGTCTGCCTTTTTCTTTTTTTTTTCCTTCCTCTAAGTAGGAATCAGCAGTGCAGTTCAGAGAAACACATCAGAAAGGCATATTAGACTAAACTATTGCACCGGGCTTCTGATCCCACTGACTCACACATCACATGAATTCACACTACAGTTGTACTGTTTATCTTATTAATAAATACATAAATAAATATTACTAATTTCTCCCAGCTGCTAAAAGTGATGCCATTTTTGATTTTTTTTTTTTTTTTTTTAACGTTTATCCACAAGTCATCTTCACACTTTAAAAATGAATTGTAGTCCTTAAAACAATTAATTTACAAAACACCACTTTCTAATCTTTGTACTGTTGGTATTGTGTGCCATAGCAGGAAGGTTTTTAAAGACGCGTCGCCTGCTGAAAATGAGTCCCTGTTCCTGTTTAAGGGCATTAGTCATCTTGGTTTTGATTAAAAAATGTGGTTACCCTGGTGCAGCCGTCGCCGTCATGCTTTGATCAAAACAGTGTTCGCTGTTGGTTGGAAACAGAGAATGGGAGAAAAAAAAAAAGCCGCCTCAGTGTTGAGGTCTGATGTTTTGCAGACCCGCCAAGCCTGGAGTCTCTGAGCAGATCACATTGTCACTTCACCGACACCTTTGTTTGGTTATTACTCGTAGTGCTGAAAATATGACTTGTGTCTTTATCCACAAAGAATTCTATATTTTTTTTAACTTGAAAACTGGATGGCTTAAAAAACATATCTGCATGTCTTCTGCCTGAAGTCATTCCATGTCACTCTCCGCCTTCATCTAAAAATGAAAATTCTTTCATCACATTTTAAACCCCAAAAGGAAGATTTTTTTTCTTTTCACAAAAATGTTCCTTGCAGTGCAAAATATCAGTCAAAATTGTTTCTTCACGATGATTAGCTTTCACAGAAAGTGCCTTTCCATTAACCTCAAAGTTTCCCAAATTGAAGAGGCATGAAGTCAAGGCACCCTGGCATCAGCTGGCATCTTTGGCAACTGCGGTGGAAACACTTTTTTTTTTGTTTGTTTGTTTCATCTGCAGGTCACGGATGCCTATCAGGCTATTGTGCATGTGGGTGCAAGACTAAAATGTGGCATTATTTATATATGTGTGTGCGAGGGTGTGTTTGGCGAGGGTGTAGGGGGGCTGTTTGTTTCTGTTAGATTCAAAACAAAAGAGAAGCGCAGCGTGGTTGTGGAGGGCGTCCTTAACGTGTGCTGTCTCCCAGTGCGCACTCTGCAAGAGCACTCCCAGTTAGACTGGAAGTGAAGTGGCTGCACGGCACCAGCGTTCAGAACAGACACTGCCATTGTCTCCTCCAGTGACTTTGTGTTGAAAACCACAAGGCCAGGCTGCTTTTCTCATTTTAACAACATTTCAAAAATTTTGCTTGTTTTGAGCAGACTGGTAATGAAAATATGAGTATCAGGAAAGGTTTTTTTTTTTTTTATATATATATATATATATAATTAGATGCGGACTTGCATTGCATAATAAGAATTAGAGTAAGAATGCCTTAATTTATCCCACATCAGGGACATTTTTCATTGTTTCAGCAGCATGTGCAGTGCAGAGAAGAATTTAAGAAAAAAGTGCAATGACTGAATTAAAAATAACTAAATAAAATATCTATACAAATTATGTTCATATCTTAAAAAGTGTTTAAAAAAAAAAAAGTGTTTTTAAATTAGGCACATGATTCTCAGCTTCCGTGTGTCCATTGATCAGACCAGTTCATCCAAGAACAGAAGAAAGTTGTGTTTATATTGTTTCATTTTTCAGTTTTTTTTTGTTTTTTCTTAACTTTCCCGTTATTTGGAAATACACCCTTACTCCAGTCCTGTGCTCTGCACGCCGCGGGTCATGGCGCCAACACTCAAACAGCACACTGGGCGCCCGGGAAGGTGTCCCTGCGAAGCCTCTCCGGGTTGCCGGTGTGTCGGAGGGCCATTTAAAAGCCGCTCTCGCTCTTTTAAAACGGTTTCTCAGCTCGCCCCGCGTTGCTTCTTCTCCCGGGCCATATTTAATAAATAAAACCAGCGGCACTCTCCCCCTCTAGGCGAGAGAGCTTCTGCAAAGTGTGCCGGGGTGGCGTGTGTGTGTGTGTGTGTGTGTGTGGGTCACTATTATATCTTGCTAAAACGCTCCAAATGTAATTCAGCCGCGGGTCAGAACTTTAAAAGTGCAAGCGCACGTGCGCTTTCCTAGGTGTGTGCCCGGCGCCGTTCGGGTGTGTGCATGTGAAAGGGCGAGGAGGAGGAGGTGGATGGAGGGGGGGTGGAGAGGGGAGCGGGGGTTTAAAAGGCAGGGAGGAGTGAAGGTCAGGTGATGGAGGGAGCGTTAACAGCAAACATCTCCCGCCTCCCCGCTCTTCCCCCTCGGCCGCCCATGAAAGTTTGATGTCAGAATTAGGTTGTTGACTCATCTCGCACCTCCGTGCTCATAGTATTGACAGGCCGCCAGTGGACCACTAGGCGTGCCGGGCTCGCCGCTGAGTGTGTGCACTCCCTCCCTCACCCCCTCACTGTCTCACTTCCCTCAGTCTGAGGTTGTTGGTTTTTTTTTTTCTTCTCTTCTCCTTCTTTCTTCTTTTTTTTTCTTTCGCCCTCCTTCAGCTGCAGCATCAGCCAACAGCATCAGAAGTGTTTTAACAGAGCTTTAATGGCCCTGCCTCCCCCCCCCCCACCACCACCACCACCCCAACCTCACCTCCGATATGCACTCACTCAAACACATGTCAGCACACGCGCGCACGCACACGGACGCGTGTGCACGGCGGGTTGGAAATAGCTGGGCCAGTGGTTGCAGGGGAAGGATGAGAAGAGTGGGGGAGAGATGGAGAGATGGAGAGGAGAGAGGGACTGGCTTTGCTGATGGAGGATGACATGCCCTGTTTTTCTCACCCGCAGCTCCCACCTTCCTCCCCTCTGCTCATTGGCTGACGCCACCGCAGCTCTCTTGTCTTCCCTTCCTCTCAGTCTTTACAAGGTTTTATCCCGTGTTTAATCTTCACTACCAGGGAAGAGATTGGAGAAACCTTGTCAACATTTTTTTAATCTTTTCTACTTTCTGCATTGTCGATACTCACTGATGGCATCAAATATAGGAGCATGATATATGAAATATTATATAGCAAAGAAAGTATGTTTTATATGAAGGGTGGCTGTTTTGAAGAATCTAAACTATGGAACATGTTGGAGCTACTTCACATGTTGTGTTGTTTTCATTCATAGTTTTGATGTCTTCAGTGAGAATCTACAATAAAGTAAATAGTCATGAGAAAAAAAGAATGTTAAATAAGAGGGCGTTTCCAAACTCTTGACTGGTGTGTATGCTCTACATTAAGTGATGTGACTTTTCACTCAACATACTTGCATTCTACCTTATACAAAATTCCACTCATCTATTTTCTGTAGGCATAAGATGGCTATATGTAGTCAATGAACTAAAAAAAAAAGTCTTTACTTCTTTTTTTGCTCTATTTCTTTATTAAGAAATGTGTCATAAAAGATGCAATTCTGGAACTCAGCCCTCATTTGTGATGTCAGAAAGATCACTTCTTCCTGTTTTATTCTACTCCTGGCTTCCCCATGTGACTGTCAGACTAGGCTTAAGTTCATATCACCCTCAAGACTGCCTTCCAAAAGTGGGAGGTGCGACGAATCACCAGGTCCAGTCCAACTCTGATATGGAGTTGATTGGGCCTGTGTGGCTGTTTGATCTGATCTCACTTAAAAGGGAAAAGAGAGCCCCTGCACTCAACAGGTCTGAGATGAGGTCAGGAGGTCACCATCTGACAGTTTGCCAAGGCCCCAAATGCACTTCCCTTTGAGAGTGTACAGTTTGCTAACAGTTGTGTGTGACTGTGACCAGCAACAAGAGCAAGTCACAGCTTTTTTTTCTCGATGTAGCATGCTAATGTTCTGGTCATGACTCTAACATTGTACATGAGAACCAGACAGTCAGGAAAATGTGTGAATGCGAACTGCGCTATCTGTAAAGCGAATCAATGGGAAACCTGGTGCCCAGCAGGGGTGTGTGGCAGCGACTGAGAGTGATGAGGCATGAGGAGGGTTGATGTTCACTTGTGTCCAGCGCCATTTTCACCATGTGACTCCACTGGGAGTGGAAGGAGCCTGATGGGTCCAGAGAGTTCATCCAGTGAAGGTTCATCCACAATTCAAACAAGGCCTTTGGGCTCTTTGACTGAAGGATGTATGAAGCGTCTCTCAGGGAAATGTCATAGATCAGATATTGGAATGGAGTAGTTTGACTTTCACCCACTGTGCCGCGTGCAGACGTCGCCCTCGGCCTCTTTGTCCCCCGGCCAACAGGATCCAGTCGCAGATTTCCGCAGATCCCAGTTGACAAACTCTGGATATTTTATTCTTTCGCTGTGGATTTTCCAGTCTTACTCGCGCATTCCAGCGGAAACTCCGGGAGGAACTTTTGTTTTTCTGTGTTTCTGCTCGAAAAACAGTCACACTCCCTGATGCTGCAGTTGGTCATCGTTTGATGAGGTCGTATCTTGACTCACCGCTTGCTTTTTCTTTTGCCTTCTGTTTTCCACTCGGTCCTCCCTGATTTCTGTGCTGCAGTACCCCCCATTCTGCTCCAACCACCACCCAACCATGGCTCAGCCTCAGAGTGTGTGTGTGTGTGTGTGTGTGTGTGTGTGTGTGTGTGTGTGTGTGTGTTGAGGGTTTTTTTTCTTTTTTTTTTCCTTTTTTTGCTGTGATGAGTGCTCTGCTAGCAAGGGCCCAGCCAGAGGCAATGCTCATTAGCAGAGTTTAGCCACACAGGCGCTGAATGGGGCGGCTTGTTGACACACACAATGGGATCAGCCCCCTCGCACTCACGCAACGCACACACAAACACACACTCACAAGCGAGCCGTGGCTCCAGCTTGACGCGTCGTGCCCCCCTCTTCAACCCTCTCCAAGCCGGGCTCCAGAGCAATGAGTGCGAGTGTGTGTGTGTGTGTGTGTGTGTGCACCAAGTGTGTCAGCACAGCAACAGCACAGCCAGTTCATCTCACGCCCTCTGTTCTCTGACATACACTGTTACACACCTCCGGTCGCACTCACGTTATTCCGCGCACTCTAAATGAATCACAATTACAAAAAAAAACTCTAGAACTTCCGTTTTGTGGTTCCAGCCGTAATTGTTTCTCACACGTTTTTCTCCTTTTTCTGAGACAAAGACCTTTCCTCTGGAAGTCTGTCGCTTCCTCGTAACCCTCGTTGTCTTCCAGAAACGCACTCGCGCACGCACGCACGCACGCACGCACACGCGCGGTAATGAAATAAGCCAGCCTAATACACGCTAAACTGACCAGTTAGCGCTAATAGGTTCTTTCACTTTGGCCTGGTTTGGCTGTCACATGGCAGCAGGACAAGGCCGCGTCCTATGGCCCCGGCCGTGCAGCCGGATGGGACATATCAGCTCCAATTTGGCCCATCACCGCCTTTAAGAAAATTCATCAGGCCCTCGTTAGGAATGAAAGCCAGCCTGTGTGTCGGGAAGCAGGGGCAGATGGGAAATTAGTTCAGGCTCCCACGGCACAGGGAATATACAAGAGAGGAGTGTCATGTTTGTGTGAGCTGGGAGGGAGGGGAGAGAGAGAGAGATGGAGGGGGAAAAAAAAAGCAAGACTCTTGAGGACTCTTAAGTTTAGCGTGTTAGCGAGAGAGGGAGAGAGACAGAGAGAGAGAGAGAGAGAGAGAGCGTACGTGTGTTAGCTGACATTTCAGGTGGCACTGCGCTGTGCGACGGCCTTGACGGGGAGCGTTCCACTCAGACGCCGTTGTACCCGGCAGTCGCTCGACGTGGATGTGACGATCACACACGGCATCGTCCTCTGCTAACGAGCGCTGGGGCAAAATATAGAGGAGGGAGCAAGAAAAGCTCAACGTTCTCACATTGCGTTATATGTATTTGTGCGCGCGTCCATCTTTCCTTCCCATTCTCAGAAGTCTCACTTTGTTTTCCCGATTTAGACTTTTTTTCTTTCGCCGAAATTCTATGTTTAATTTGGGAAACATTGTGTGTGTTTTTTTGTTTGTTTTTTTGTGCGTGGCCCTATTCTGTGCAACCGCCCCCACCCCCCACCCCCCACAACCCCTCCGCATCTCTGTGAAATCCAACACCAAAGCAGCAAAGACACACACACAGGCTGCCAGCTCTGAAAGCCTGATGTACAAGGCCACTATGTAATCAGGCCGTATAGCATCCCAGAAATCTTTTTCACTTGGACCACAGATGTTATTTTGGTCTTCCGAGGTTTGATCTCCTCTTTTTTTTCTAATCTGATTTCTCTGTGTAGGGCTACATCTGTAACCTCTTTGTGTACCGTGTGAACACATAAGAGTGAGAGAGAGAGAGGGAGAGAGAGAGAGAGAGAGGCTGAGTTTGGGCTGAAGCGAGCGGGAAAAAAAACACAGGTTTTACCATCATTTTCAATAAAGCCCGCCTGGTTTTTGCTGCAGTTTTTTTTTTTTTTTTTTTTTGGTCACCAAAAACTGGGTCCAAACAAAAAAAGAAACGGAGCTGGCTGTGGCTGCCCGAGAAGTTGAAACCACTCCGATTGTATCCCGTGTCGCAGTGCGGCTGTCAATCTTCTTGTGATCTAACACAGGCCCTGTTATGTTCGGCAAGTCAGACTCCCACCATCACACCAGCGTCACACCACCATCACACCAGCGCTGCACAGTTCTCACCATCAAAGATTTGCTCCAAGAAAAGGCCTTGAAACTTCTATTAAAACTTTGGTTTATGGTCAGACTCATTGGTGCTGATTGTCAGGATTATGGAGTCCGCTTACACGTAGAATGTATTATAATATCTCTGTGACGCTGTTAATGATGACTATTAATAAAATGAAATGACAGGCGATACCTCAGATTGACCTGCCTTAGAAATGAAGCTTCCTCTAAATGATTGAAATCACAAAAATGTAATTTCACTCACTTTAACCTTTTAAAGAAAATGACATTTTTCAAAAGAAGCTGCATCGCTACATTATTAGGCCTTGAAAAACCTTTCTTATTCACAATCCATGTCCTCCAATTCAATGCCGGCCTTCATTTCAGTGACCTTGTTACTCAGGATAATGCTGTGGGATACATTACAAGGCAGTTTTGCAATGTACAGTAAATATGTCTTAATAGAGAGGAGACAAAGCCTTTAAATTCAGGCCTAGGTTTTACAGGCGTGTGTGTGCAATCTTACTCTCAACACCGAGTCCGTTGAGGATTTAAGGCCGACTTCATCTGCACCAGAGTCACGTCTGCCCGACACCCAGGAAGCCCACAGGAAGCGACTTGGCGACGCGTGCATAGTTTCCAGTCACCGTGGGAGTGTTGCAGCTGTGAAAAGTACCGTTTTGGATTTTTGCTGGTCGCTTTTTTTTGCACGTGTGGGTTTTGAATCACTTGCGGTGTTGCTCTTAATTCAAACCAAGCCGTTCCCTGCTGCTGCTTCTGCTTATTTGCGCGTCACTCCTGAGATCTTCTGCTGGGAGCGAGGATGGATTCTTACTGTGAAACTGCCACGCCTGACCGCTAGCAGTGGCACTGCTCTTATACATTTTGATGCAATATTGAAATAGACTTTTTTTTTTTCCAATGGTAGAGCCTTTAACTGTGATTTTTTACATCCACGCCTGAAGCTGGACTCGCTCAGCCTGCTGTGCTGCTTCTGTCGCCGCTGCTGCTGCTGCTGCTGCTGCTGCTGCTGCTGCTGCTGCTGTCGGACGGCTGGAACTTTGAGGCCTTATCGTGGCCGCGGCCGTCTGACCGCCGCTCCGAGGCAGCCGCCTTCTCCCCTGGCTCGGCTGCCGTCGTCTCACCCGGCCTCTCTTCATCTCAGCGGGCCTTATCTCCCCCCTCTATCTATCACATTCCTCCCTTTGATCAATGCCAGGGGCGCGCGCAGCCGGAGCCGCTGGCCCTGTTTGTCGAGGTTTGTGTTTGTGAGTGCGCCACCGAGATTATGCACGTGTTATCGTGTGTGGCGTGCGCGCGCGATGCACTGGCCTGTGTATGTGTGTGCGCGCATACCGCCTCGGCCTTGCTTTGATCTCCCGTGCAGCGTTTGCCTTTGAACTGAAGAGCCGCCGTACGGCCGAGGCTGGCGTTGGAGCAGCAAGGCCCCCGTTTGGCTTGATAAGATTGAAGAGTCCAGCGCGGCTCCACCGCCGGGCTGACGGACTTTGTCAGAAGATGTCCCGTGACCGCACCGTCGCTGAGTGGTTTTGTTTTTGACGTCACTCCGAGGCAGCGCCAGCGACTGTCACCCTGCTGAGACCAGTTGTAATCTCCCTGTGCATGTGCATCACTGAGAGCTTTTAATGGCACCTTGTGTTTCAGCTAAATATAGTTAAAATGTGGTTAAATCCCCCCTCTTTAAATCAGGTCGGTGACACTAAAACCTTTCATTTTGTTGCTGTATTTTTATGTGATGTTGCAAAGCGACGTTTATTTCCAGGCCTGTGTGTATTGTTGGATCTTGTTTGGTTTTGTTTGTTTTTTGGTGCTGCCATTTTTGACAGGCCTTGCTTGGAAAAGAGATATTTTGATCTCAAGCAACTGGTAAAAACAAAGGTTAAATAGAAAAATACATAAATAACTAAATGAATCAAATGGGTTTCAATGGGAAAATTGAGTTTGAATTGGAAAATTTGAAATTTTTTCTTTGCATTTTCATCGCCACCATCTGTGCAAAAAAAAAAAATATATAAAAGTGTGCGAGGCGCCGGACGCTGGCCAATTACCGGCGCGCGACTCGCCGTTCTTGTTGGTTGACCTTAAAGGACACGCGAGCGCACGCACGCACCTTGGAAAGATTGACGATTCGACTCATACGTCTAATTGGCGAAGCTGGTAACAAAGTTACGGTGGCGTCAGGATCGGACACGGGATCCCATTTGTTACCCGGCGCTGTCGGAGCCGCTCCACGGCTCGTTCCCCCGAGACGCCAATGCGAAATGTCACCCGTCCCCCCGGCGCATGTGCCGGACACGCATGGGAGCACCTTCACCCCTGCCGCACCCTGTCCTCCTGACCCCCCTCCACATGCTTCTCATTTAGCGGCATCAGGCAGTGGGGCTGCGGCGCTGACCTTCCTCCTCGGGGTTTTATGGTGAAGCCATTAACTCCCTGCTGGCCCTTCGCGGCCTGCTGGCCAGATTTACGGCACCAGTGAAGTCGGGAGTGTGTGTTCGGGAGAAGTTAAGACCCTGTTGATTATCACGAGGGCTGACCTAACTAGCTCAGTGGCTGCGAGTGGGCTAAGGTGCCTGCGTGTGTGTGTGTGTGTGTGTGTTGTCTGGCCCTTGCTTACCCTGTGACTTTTGAGCCTCCTTTAATCTGTGGCATTAGTGCGAGTGAGCTAATGGGTCCAGCCACAGGATTGGCTGTCGGTGGGGAGTGTTGGGGGGGGGTGGAGGAAAGGAAACCCCCAGGATTGGGACGTAGAAGAATGCAGCATTAGGATGAGTGGCTGCAACAAAGTGTCGGGATGAATTCGTAAGCTATCGAGCTTATCTGGCTCCATGCGCGGCGCTCGGCTGTCACCAGATAGCTTGGATGTGTCGGCCCCAATATTCCTCCGACTGAACGGGTCGGACTCGCTGGGACGAGAGACGGAACGGCCCGAGAGGCCCAAGCAGTGGTGGCACAAGTATTCACACTGTGTACTTATGTAAAAGTACAGATACTTCAAACGTACACAAGTAAAAACTATTTCTTTTTTTTTTGCCATTAATGAAACAATACATTTGTTGATCATTTGAAAAAGTTGTGACAGAACAATCTTGACTGAACTGATCAGAGGTCAGAGGTCAGAGGTCTTGATGAGCATCTGGGTCATTTTTCAGAGCTTTGCTACTATAGGTTCTTTAGTGATAACCAGTGAGCCATTCTTGGATGTTGACACGTTTTATAACAATAACCAATGTTGTTTTCTTTCATTTCATTTTTCTCTATACTGAAAACATACTGGAAGGTGACTGCAAAGCTGAGGTACTCCAAAGTAATCTTCTTGTTAAGTATCATCCACTTTTATACTGAACTACACCACAGCAGAGTTCAGATAGTATGAATATAACAAGTGAATGACTTTGAACTGAATTTGTATCTTTTTAACCTCAGAAAACTCAGATATTTGTGAACAAATATAGGGAATAAAAGTGAAAAGTCGACAGAAAAATAAATACTCAAGTGAAGTACAGATACCTGAAAAATCTACTTAAGTAGAGTAACAAAGTATTTGTACTTTGTTACTTCCCACCTCTGTCCCTAAGGAATCAAATGACAGCCGGTAGAGATGCATGGAGGAGTGTAAGAGCTTTGGAACAACAATGAAGCAGCATTAATGATGTACAGCAACAGCAATTGAGAGTGTCTCATGGCCACTTTAGGATAATAAAGGCACTGCTGAAAACCTTCATCCAGACACTGGGCCTCCACCACAGTCAGTCTTTCTACAAAGAATTGAATTTTGTGCTGCTGAAAAAAAAAAACCATTTAAAAGTCACGTCAGTGTTTACAGGCAGCAGAAACAGCACATTGACTATAGTACATATTCCATACAGAACATTATAACAGGACTGGCTCCATTGCTGAGGTGGACAACCACACAGGTACGGAGAGCTTTTTTTTTTCTGAAGAAGGGGGGGAAAAAAAAAAAGGCAATTCCTTTTACCTCTAAATGTGGAGTGACATTCAGTGACCGAGGTGTCCATTTTGTGTCAGAAGCACTTGGGAGTTGGAGTCCCAGAATCCCAGAGTGCTACTTTATGTCTTCGGGCAGAGGGCTAACACCTAGGCACTTAGCTCCATAGCATACCCCCAACCCTCCCTTCTCGCCCTTCACTCGAGTGGCTTCGCACTAAGCGGGGAGGTGGGATCACAGCCTGGGAGGCGCTGCTGGATCTGTCCGTAGCCTCCGAGTGTGAGGCTTCCCCCACCGTCTTTCACCTCCTCGTCTTCATTTGCTTTAATACATGCGCTGACTTCATGGCCTCTCTGTCTGTCTCTCTCTCTCTCTCTCTCTCCCTCTCACACACACATACGTTCTCGCCCTCCTCTGTTAAGGCCATCCGTTCCTGCGTGAGTCAGTTTTAATTTGCTTTGGTCGGGTCAAACAATTTATTGGAGGATTCATTTTCCTGCAATAATCTCTGATAGAAAACTATGGCTTTGGTGCTTAGTTCAACGATAACTATGTCCCCTCTTGAATAATTGCTGAATCGAGACAATTTCTCCCCAGAATAGATTGAGGTGATTAATTATTTAAGGCGTTTCAATGGCTGTAAATATGACTGTCAGATTCCCTGAATAACTTTACCAAGATTGATACAGATTTGAAAATACAAAATTATCACTGATTGGTTACTATGCTGTATATGGCAATTTGACTTGGAATTTGTTCCGAGATTAATGCTTACAGTAGCCACTTGGGCTATATTTAGCATTTTGTGAAGAGAATTCTCTTCCAAAACCTTGAAAATCACTGGATAATAGTGGTGGGTGTACAGCTCTAAATATTGATAATATCTATGCCAGTGTTGGTGTTGGTATTGATTGATGTTAGTGCAATGAGATTGATACTTTATCTTACAAAAACAATTGAAGGCTCAAATTCATGGAGATACAGCAATTTTATTCAAAAGTATCCGTACCGTATTGGTATTGGTGATACTGGTGCTGTATTTATTTGGTGTCATATCAATACCAAATCTTGCAATATAGCACACCATTACTGGATAAACAGTTAGTCTACAACTAGCCAGTGTCCTGTTAAAATGCAATGATGCCATCTTCAGAAAAACCCCTGAAGTAAATTAGCAAAATCACAGA